>VXBS01000219.1:0-33798 GCA_013400255.1 Sitta europaea | reverse complement strand
TTTTTTTTTTTTTTTCTAAGAAAGCTACATCTCCTGCCACAATTTCAGTTTACTGGTATTTGTCTCACTGTCACAAACCAAAATTTTCCACATACTCTTTCTCCCTTTTTATGAGCAAACATTTCATTGTTTCAGTACTGGGTTCAAGTCTAGTGGAAATTGAAATAACATCAGCTGGATGACTCAACAGCAGCCAGATGAAGTAAGAATCTTAACAGACACTCCTTTCCCCAGAGACAATGTAATAAGCAACAGCCTTTTCTGACTGCAGACATTTCAGTATCTGACTGAATTTGAAAAAATATAGGTGGTTGTACACATTAAATGCCTCACATGTATGGAAGCTAAAACTAATTACTCATTGTAATTATTTTTCCCCACATATATCAGTCTTTTCTCTCAGTCTTCAAAGGCCCATTCTAGAAACTGGGACAATTTCAGTTGTCGCTTTTTTTTCCCTACTCTCTGCAGCTCCTCAAAACAAGACCTAATGAACCATGAGCAGTGCAGCAGGTCATGGCAGAATCAGAAGTGCTGAATGTCTACAAGTGCTCTGCAGAGATAGAGTTGTTATTTTGATCTTTAAAACAGATGACTAAAAATATTTTCACAACCAATTGTAAAAAAGCACAGAGTGATTCATACGAAAATGCAAATTTTTCAAAAGCATAAGGAAAGTTACTGGGAAGCTATGCTGTGATAGCAAAAATAAACTCCATCAGCTGGTGCTTTGAACAATGAAGGAAATTCAGTTTTGGCTTGGAGTTCAGCATTTAAATAAATGTCAAGGGGGAAGAAAGGGTGGGACCAAAGCCAAAGAAAGTCTGGACTGTCCTACACCTTACCTGATCTTTGCCTCTAGTAGAAAGCATGTGCAAGACACTTTAGCATCTTTTCACTTCTTCAGTAGAAAACCAAAGAAAATAAAGCCAAATACAACACAAAGTAACTGGGGAATTTATCTGAATCTTTTTCCTATGAATCTGTTAAAAAAGAAAAAGGAAAAACCTCATGGGATAAAGCAGAATGGCAGCTCTTGACCTCAGTGAGCTAGACCAGAAAGCAAGCCCAAATATGCCTCATACAAAATTCATCTGGGTTAAACATCGTGGGTCTGCATAAGGGCCAGCTAAGGAGAAGAATTTAAAACAGGACAAAAAATAGAATAAAAAAGTCTCCTGACAAGTTAGTGTAGCAGAGTTGTCCAGATTGTGAGGCATTTGTTCAACATGAGTAACAAAAAGCAGATAGCAATGGGTTTTGTAGGGCCCTGGGGTTAGGAATGGGGAATACCTAGATATGTTCTAGAACTGTGTCTGTCCAGAACTGACCAGACCAACTCTCCAGCTCTGTGTGGAACCAGGGGAGCAACAACCCTGAAGTCACAGCTGTCCTGTTTTTGTGGTGAAATGTGTGTCATGGCCTCCGTGAAACAATTGCATTTGGCAGCTGCTGCACTTGCCTCAAAGAAATATTAGAATGCCACCACAATCATTAAGAAAAGTTCAGGATCAAATGGCATATCAGTTTATGGCAACATCTGTTTTGGGAGGAGTCGGGGGAGTGACGGAAGGGAAAAATAAGAGAGCACATCGCACATATGGAATAAATGTCTGCTTGCAAAAGCCATGGTGGAGTCCCTGGGACGGCCGGGGTGTCACTGCCTGAAGCATCTCCCGGGTGACACCACAGGGTCACCAGGGTGCTCCTGACACCTCGCACCAGGGCGGCACCCACGCTGCCAGGCTCGGGGCTGGGGTCACAGGGGGCACCGCACTGCTCCTGGAGGGGCTGGGGGCTGCGCAGCTCCGGGGGCTGACCCGCTGCCCTCCCTCCCACAGCCGGCAGAAGGCTTTGCCCAGCTCCCCTTCCCGGGAGAGACCCGGAGGGAACAGCCCTGCCCCAGAGAGACTGGGACCAGGCACAGCTGATGGGGAGCTCTGCACATCTGCGACAGCCCAGGCTCCCTTCACGTGAGAACAGCAGCCCTAAGCGAGCGGAAAATGTGATGCAATGTACAGCACGATGGGGCACAGATACCTAACAGCGGGAATAAAAAGGATTTGTAGGAAGGTGAGTATCTCACTGATTCAGAAAGTACATTAATCCCCACTGGGGTAAAGTGAGAGAAAGATGTTCGTGTGAGCTTGCAAAGAGGTGTCAAACAAAGCATTCTCCACCTGAGAGAAAGTGAAATGCATATATGGGAGCACTATCTCAAACAGTACAAGGAAAGTACATCCCAGGTTCTCATTTATGCACCTTGTGTTGTGGTGAAAAAAATCAATGCTAATTGCATATATTTTTAAAAATACTCTAAATTACTCTATTAAAATAAAGATATGCCTCAGGAAATAGCTCCAGTCATGCATATTAATAGAATAAGAGAACTCCTGTGAGTTTATTATTTCCTATTTCTGTGTGTTTCCTAGTGAAATATCTGCAATGGCCGTTTGTACAAGCTGATCATGGGCACTTGTCCTGCCAGACTCTCAAAAAATAAAAAGAAAAGAAAGAGCACAAAAACATACATTAAGATTAATTACTAGTGAAAATCACACCAGTGACACCTTGCCAGCATTCCTGAAAGCAAAAGGAATGAGGCAGCTTCTAATGCACGACCTGGTGACAGACTAAAGAAAACCCAGATAAGAGGTTCTAGCCAAGAGCTCCATTCCAAGATTTTTACAGAGAGGATGTTAGAGAGCAGCATCCAGGATGCACCAGCAGCACTGCAGAGCAGCTGCTCTGAGGAAACACAAAACCAGCAGTATTAATGATAATTGCAGGTTCTGTACTTTAATAGAGGAAATGATTCTTCAATATCATCTGGGATTGGAGTTAGAAGCTCAAATTAAGAAGGCAGAGACCTCACAAGCTTCAGAATACCTGTGTGTCCTGGACAGTTATAGCCAGATGTGAGATATATTATATTAGCTGTATTAGGTACTTGATGCTCATGAGAAGCCTGAAATGTTGTCACTTTCTCTGAAATGAATCAAATGCGTGAAGTCATTGTCCCTTTCTCCCTTGACAGTGACCAATGATCACAGACATGACACAGGAATCCCCAAAGGTGTGGAAAATCAGCAGGAGCTGTTAAACACTTGCAGTGTCTATTGAAACATTGCACAATTGTACCTTGTATAAACAACCACTGCCCTTAGCCTCATCTGCTTCTGGCAAGAGCTCTCAGCTCTTCATTTCCTCATCCTCACAACTCACATGAATTTCAGCCTCTGAAGCTCACGCTCCCACTGAGCACTGCCTTATTGAGAAGACACAAGGAAAATCAGTAGCCATGTATAATATATTTAGACATAAATCTAAATTCTTTATATATCTTTACAACTCTAGGACGCATTTAAAATAAAATTTAGGGCACAAGAACCCTTATATAAGCCTCTCCTGCCTCTCATTTGTATGGAAGCAGGTATTGCCTTCGATCGCATGAGCACGTCAGCAAAAATTATGCAACTGTAAACTGGTAGGGATAATAAAAGTCATTCTTACAAACTGATTTTTGCTGACATCCAACAAAGAAATAACAAATATATATTAGAGATACTTCAGCTACAAACACAAGTTTGTGCATAGAATGGATAAAATTGCGTTCTTTTAACCATACTGGGGAGATTAATCAAATTCAGTAGAAGAGAAATAGTCAGTGTAAAAGCTATGTTCATAAATGGCATAAATCTGAATTTTTCAGGACAAAGACTTGACATGTCTTTATGTCTTCCTTGCCTCTCTTTCTCCAGCACATTTTCTTCTGTAAATTTATGTAACCCACTGAGAGTGAAAATTAACATCTCCAGACCATCATTAACAGAAGCATTTTGAAACAATTAAAAATTCCTTTTGTTTCAGTCTGTGCTTTAAAGTCCCCCAAAATAGGAATAGTTCCCAAAGGTGCAATCACAAGTATTTCATCAGAACAGTTAGCAATCACAAATACTCTCAGCTAACAGAGACCAGCCTCAAGAATGCCCACACCTGAGAACTTGCATTAGTGCTTGCTTGGGTAAAGGGAAAAAACACTCAAATTCCTCCAAGAATATGTCTAAAAATACTGTATTGTGTTTCACGTAAATTAAATTCCAAGTAGTCCAACAATGGCAAGAAGGCAACATTAACTATTAGTGTCTACAAGGCAGGAGTGTCACACCGCGCCTGCTCTCTGGAGCCTCAGCAGTGCTCTCTGCTCACTTTAGAAAAGCTGCTCGAGGCCGCTGGGGAGCAGAGCCAGTGGCTGTGAGGGTGTCCCAGGCTCTGCTGTGTCCCCGCAGGCTTTGCCAGCATGGAGAGCAGGAGTGCCAGGAGCAGACCCGGCACAAGCTCCGAGCAGAGGAGCCAAGGAGGGGACGGGGCTGGGGGCTGCTGCTGGGGGTCCCAGCTGCTGCTGCCAGGGGACACCATCCCCTCCAGCTCACCTTGGAGAAGAGCAAGAGCTGCAAACCAACCCTCTGCCCTCCAACGCAGAGCTGTGTCAATTTAAATAAACTTCATAATGAGAGAAATTCAGATAAAATGTGTCATCCCATCTCCCTTGAAATACAAAGATTAAAAAGGAGAAATAATGAGACAAATTATAAAAATAAGCTAATCTGCAAGTGAAGGGAACAACTGGAAATTAAATATCTGCCTATAAAAAGGCATACTAAAGCATACTGGAAAGTAAATAGATGCTTGGGGAACATGAAAGCTGTGTGGTTAGAAAGAAGAAAAGTACTTTAACTTGTATCAAAAAAATGCTAATAATCAAAATGACATTGAGAAATCAGAGCAGTGGAAAGAGAGCACATCACAGGCAATTTTAAATGTAAATTCCCTGCAAATGCAAGAAAACCCTGCAGATACTCCAAAGGCAAGCAGAGAGCAAAATCTAAATTACAAAAGCCATAGATGAGAATCTCAAATGTTCAGTACACATTTATAAATCATCATATATATAAATACTGCTGCACGCCATTCTAATATTTCTTAATTCCTGATCTGAAAACAGACACATAGTGTGTGGCAGAATGGGTGCAAGTTTGGTGTCCTATAGCAGAAGGTCTGGAGTGCAGCTGTACAGAACACTTTTCCAGCACCCGAGTGCAAGCGGCTCCTTCTGGAGGCAGTGGAGGAGCACAGGGTGCCCCCGGGGGCTGTGTCAGATTTACCTGTCGGTGGCAGAGACCTGTGAGTGTTCCTCTCATTCCATCCTTCCTGACCCTGGGAGCTGTGGCCTGGCAGTCTGCCCTGGTCTCTGTTTTCCCACTCGGTACATGTGAGAAGCAAGGCTCAGAGAACATTATTCACACCTAAAACTACACGGGAACTACATAAATTACATTTATCACTTGTCTAAACTGGCTGGGAAACCAAGAGTTATGTGTGTAAAACTGAACACATCCATTCATACATACATGCAGACACTCGTGTCTATAAAATGTCTGTGGACAGGTAAATTGGCTATATTAAAATTTGAAGCAAAAATACAATTTCTGATCCCCTTAAATTCATCCCCACTTTTTTACCTTTCTACCCATGACCTATCTTTCTGAAGAAATCCTTAAAGAAGGCAATTTATCTTTCAATGAGGCTTAAAAATCCCAAAATGTGAGGCAATTAGCAAAATTATATCAAAAGTGGTGACAAAGAACTTGAGTAGCTGTTAAAATGTGAACTAGAACTAGGTTAGTAAAAGAAAAGAGTACTTGTCACTTAGATACTGGACTAGAATTAAAAAGATTTAACGCAATTCTCAAGTCCTCCACAGATACAAGAAATGACCTTCGGACAATCCCTGTGTTTGAAGCCCACTTTATGAAATAGGGATGGCAATAATACTGACTCCTTTACTTTGAGGCTGTCTTGTCTGCTTAATTGTAGGAACTCTGAGTGAAAGGTGCCTGTTCTTTGTAAATTGAGCCTCAAGCATTTCCTCTTTCTCCAAAAAGTTAAAGAATATAATTGAAAAGGTCTTGTACACTGCAAGTTATCAGTACATAAAGAGGAAAATCACGCCAAATTATAGTTAACAAATGAATCTAAAGGACAAAATTGTAAAGACAGATTTTATTCCTAAACCATGTCTTGAAACATGTTTGTCAAATGCAGTCTGCCCAGAAGACATTTGCTGTGTTTCAGGGACAGTCATTTGTCCAGATGGCAGAGGAAGTTACTGGGGGCATGGATTTGATCCTAACTCATAAGGAGAAGCTAAGAAAGAATTTGAAAGTAGAAAGAAATTTGGGAGGGGAATCAAGAAATGTCTGAGTTCTCTATTGCATGAGAATAGTGAAATTCAGCAGATTCACAGAGACAGTAGGTTGGATCTATGGGGAGACATTCGAAGGGAAAAAGAAGTGCAGAAGAACTGGCAGATATTAAAACAGACTCTATTAAAAACACAAAGGCAAAGGAGTGTACCACAGAGAGAAAACCTTGGCATGACTCTTTAAAGAACTTACACATCTAAAAAGAACACAGCATAAAGGAGAAATAGAAAAATATTCTAGAACTAGACAGGTACACAATCAGAAAAACAAAGGTTAAAAGAGAGTTATCGCTGGCAAGGAATATCAGAGATAACAGGGAAAATGTTCTTTCAGTACCACGAGATAGAAAATCTAGAGATTATCTAAAGGAACTGTGAGCAAATGTGAGACAGCAGAGCGGACTGAAAGATCCAAGTTATTTACTATTCACAAAGAGCCTGTTGGGTTTTTGCCCATTTCAAAGTAAAACAGCCTGAAGACCAGAACCAGGAACAGCTTACATGTTCAGCCACACAAACATCCTGAAGGAATCTATCCTAGCATTGTTGAAGAACTGGTCAGAGCAATATTAGGACCAGCAATAACTATGTCTGATGACTCAGTGTCTTAAGACAGCAGGACTCCAAAATCGCTTAAAGTGCCGTGTGCTCACTGTATGAAACTGCTACTTCATGCTTACAACAATCAGATTCTTGTTCTCTTCTTGGTTTATCCCCTGTAGTATTCAGGAGAGTGCTTGGCAATGGCCATTGCTCAGTCTGAATGTGCTGAAAATTCAGTAATTCTGTGGTGTATTGGTTCCTTTGTCCACGGGAATAATTCTGCTAGAAGCAACAAAGCCTTTGTCAGCTTTACAGTTATTGAGGGGAAGCAACGTGCACCAGGAAGCTGTGCAATTACATGAAGTGCTACAACAGAGCCATTTCTCTCCTTCATTATCTATATTCTAATAATTGGCCAGTTATCAGTTAATAAATTCTAACTGCAGCTCGAGTCTGGCAGTTTCTAAACAACTACAAAAACCTATCAGTACGGCAAGGTAATCACATCTTGCATTTTAAATCATCTCCGAGGACATATCCTGTGGTCCTTGAAAGGATGTCCCCTCCAGATTATTGCAGTCAGCAGTGACAGAAACCCCAGCAGTGCAGTGTGTGTGTGTCAGCATCTTCACCCAGCACTGGTGAGGCAGCACGGGCAGCACTGAACAGGCCCTTGGAGCTGAAAACTGCAAGAAAGTAAATTTCACCAAGAATAGTTTATGATTTTCCTTCCCCTGCTTGTCTGTGGTATTTTTACTTCTGTCTGTAAACCTTCAGGCACAGCACCTTGGTAGAGTTTCTAAATATCAGCACAATTTAATGTGTACTTGGTGTTTATTACTGTAAATGTGACATCAATTAGATGCGTCACAAGGGAGGATAATTACCTAGATTTATTGGGGAAAATCTGCTCTGTACGAATATCTGAACATATTAATGGCCCCATGTTTTCCCACTTTGTGGGAAGAGATGAGGGACTGCCCTTAGTAAGACACTTAGTATTTTATTACAACTCAGCACTCTTCCTCTGGAAAAAAACGAAAAAAATGGTTTAACAACACAGTTACCTTTGCAAGCTGACATCAAGATACTCTTAATAAAGATAGTAGTTTATCCCCTTAACTTCTGCCTGTGGCATTTACTCAATAAAACACCATATAATTAAGTCAAAAGATCAATATGTGACCCTGTGAATTTACAGCCACCAAGACATCCCCAATATTTGTATATATGGTCCTAGATGTAATTTAATCTATGTACTTGCACTGCAACTTCGAAGAGAACGTGTAAATAACTTAGAATTCTATGCAATGTCCCATTGCAGAGATGCACCAAACAGCAACTGCTGAGCACCCTTCCCCACCCAGGGGCTCTGAGCCCTGGGGGAGGCGTGGGAGGAGGGCAGCAAACCTTTGGATGGTGCTTGGCGTGCCCTGGGCTCTCTCTAATGGGCCACATCTGTGCTAAATCCAGCAAATATTGCCCTGGATGACCCCAGACCTGCAAATGAATTTTAGACAACTACGATTTTCCTTTTCAGTACATTTCTAAGTACTGAAAATCAGATTTGAATGTACCTTAAGCACTCAGAAACTAGATAGCCACCGGAATGAGCTCCAAATTTATTTGTAAAACTCCTTGTGACTTCTAAGTAGATCACATGCTGGTTTGGATCTTGAGGCCAATGCTGCATAAACTAGTAACTTTCTGCTCATCTTCTGTATTTGCACATTGGAGCTAGGGAAAATACAGAGGAAATAGCATCCAGAAGTGTAAATGATTTACAGTGCCTTGGGCTGAGCGATACAATTTATGCACTATGTCCTACATAGTCCAGCCCAGGGGCTCTGCATAACACTTTGATGAGGATTTAATTTACTTCCTGTAGTGATAGTATAGTCTGTCATATCAGAATTTAAGTACATTAAACAGCAACACCATAAAACTTCTCATTTTCATTTATAAGTCAGAAGTAATTCCAGCAGGGGAAAAAAAAAAAAAGGATATTTCACATCAGAAAGAGATTCTCATCTTCTGAGAATTTTTTTTTCTGTTGAAAGTCTTAAGATTGATATCCCATACACCCCTCTGATCCTTTAGCTGGAGACACTGGTGGCAAGGAAGCAATATATGGCCGTAGGTGTTCTCCTGCCCTAAAACCCTAAGTAACACAATAAATTAACACTATGAGCTGTGAGGTGCCACCACAGCAGCAAACATGTTTTCTGCTGAGACCAGGCAATTGTCTGTCCCTGTTAGCTCTCAACCAACAGATTAATTTAAATTACCAGCAGACAGGCCCTGCAGCTCGAGTGCTGGGGTGGATCCTGGCAGTGAGCTGCTCCCCAGACCATGGCAAGGGCTCGGCCAGAGCCTGGGTCCACCAGCCCAGCCCCGTGGGGCAGGTGAGAACAGCACTCTCAGAACTTTGTCCTGGTGATTTTCTCTGCACCAGAGTTGTGTGTGCAGTGAGGGTCTCAGAGCCCTGTTAGGAGGCTGCCAGGGCAGGGGGTGAAGCCCCAACCTGGGCCAGGTGCCCCCTGGAGTCATTAAGCAGATTTAATCAAATACAACATTGTGTCTTCCACCCTGCACAAGACACTCTTAGAAACCCAGTCATCATTTCCCTGCCTGAAATGATAATGGGTTCTTATTTTCAACAGGCACTTCAAGAGGAATATGCAGAATATTTTAAATAAGAGATGAACATGCACAAAGGTTAAATGGAATTATTCCATAGCAATTCATTCCCTTCTGCCCAGAGCCACTGACACTAATACATACATTTCAGACATACAGGCTCATGCCGTAGAGACAACTTCCCAAAAGATGAATTTTTGCTCGCTTACATGTGTACGTTCAGTTAACTTAAAATTAAGTTTGCATATATGCCGTTTTTCTTATTAATGACAAAGAGAAAATACTTGGCTAGACTTTGCCTGCAGACTGGATGGATTGCTTTTTATCTCAGTTTTCTGAGAAGAGTCTAGCTTTTTAAACAGGAGTTAAGTATTCCTGATATCAGTGCTCATAGGGGCTGAAAAATCTCACAGCTCAAAAGCTTCCTAAAGTAGCTAAAGCACCTGAAGAAGTAAGAATGAATAGAATAGGGTCTGACTTCTGTTTCTCTTAAGGCTTTTGTACACAATTGTCTTTTCCTTATTTTTAGATAGCAACAAATTGAAAGAGTTTATGTTTGTCAAATGTTCTCTTCTCCAGTTTCTACAAACGTAGGAATGCTCTGTGAAGTTCAAACATTAATTAATAAATCCAGCAGAGAATGAAAGCCCAGTTATCACATTCCATTAATACAAGTTTTTGAAATGCAGCTGCTAATCAAATACCAGCAAATTTGATGTAAAATTACTTGCAGGTCATTTGATTCTGTAACTGAGGTAATTTAAATAGCACTCAAAAATTTCTCATTACACTAGAAAACTATCTTTGCTATTGAAATACTTTTTTAAAATAAATAAATAAACAGTACAGCTCTCTTAAAGGGAAGAGGTAAGAGGAGGATTTTGGGCATTAGTTCCATGTAGTTGGCTTCCCAAGTAAATGATGGGTCTCGCAAAGGGAAAAGCTGAAAACATCAAATTAACACTTGAGGGTTTCTTTAACTCAGAACAATGTTTATAGTGGCCTCAGAACCCTTCTAATTCCTCTGAACTGTCCTTCAATTAATATAAAAGGCTGTGGCACGTAATAACCAGGAGGGAAATCCTATTCTTAAAAGCTCAAAAAAAAGATTAAAATCTCAGAGCAGTAGAGCATTTTCTGGACTTGCACAGGAGAAACAGCTGAGGAGATAGAAATTCTACAGGTATTTCATATTTTTTCTGTAGTTCCAGTTATATTAATTTTAACATTTTGTAATTTATGTTTCTATTCTTTATGTAAGTGATTGGTGTCTCCTTTCCTGAATGAAGCATTTCTCTCTAATCATAATGCAGTTCCTAAAACCCATTAAAATCAGAGACACAGTGTTAAAATGTCAAGTGTGTAATTGATGTGTGAGGTAAATGGACTCTCAGGGCTATGTAAAGGCTGAGCAGGCACTCTGAAGGATGCTCCAAACGAGGGCAGTAGCACTGTCTGCTGAAATACAACCGGCAGGAAGGGTTTCAGGCAGCTTTTACCACTGCCCTTCCTCCTCCTTCCTGACGACGGCTGTAAAACACAAACAAAAATTCAGCAAATAAAGCATTTCATTTGGGAAAAAATTCTACTGCAAATCTTCCCTGAAATCAAGTGAGAAAGACCCAGGAGCAGAGCAAAAGGCTGGGGTTCCTGTCATGAGAGCAGCAGACTCACGGAGCTGAGGCTGGCGCTGGAGACCCCAGCAGCCAACGCTCACTGCAGCCCCGGGCCAGGGGAACAGGGATGGGCAGGGAACTCCAGAGCTCGGCTTCTGCACTTTCAGAAAATGAAAAATAATCATGGATCTTATTCAAATGAAACTTTTACCCATAAAACAACCACAGGCCTAATCTCTCCTTACTCTTTTCGGTTTGTTCAAATGGGATAATTTTCTTCACACTGGAAAGCCATTAAATCTTGTGATTGCACAAAAAATTTCATTTCTGCATTTGAAAGACTAAGACATCTATGTGGATATTTATGTAAATAAGATTTATTAACGCATATTCACTTTTAAAGGTGTGCCATTTTGCACTATGATAGAATATTTTAAATTAGTCTATAATTCAAGGGCACAGATGAACGCCTTTGAAACATCTAAAGAGGACAGAGAGCTACAGGGATGGATGCATAGAGGGTGAAAATTAATAGAGCCTAACCTTCTAATCAGTTTGAAGATTTTAATTTCCACTACTACCAGCAGAATTTAATTGTCTATTTAATTGCATAAATGTTGCCAAGTATCATATTTTATATTTCTGCAGTCATTATGAATATTCATCTAAAAATGATGATTGCAAATAGGTTGTCAATAGAGCAGATAGACAGTCTGAAATGCTTAATAACCAGCACGATGATAATTATCGACCCTTGTATAGTATTTCCCATTCAAGGTATATAATGGCCTCTTCTCTTCAAATTAACAAAACTTAATTAGGATACATTCCAATTGCCTTGGGGGACTGCAGCCTGAGGGAGCAAAATGAAAGACTGGTCTACAAGAAAGAAGTCTGGTCTGGTCTGAGCACTGAAATACAAGAGAGGGAACCTGGAACTAAAAGAGAAAACTGGCACAGGTGCCAAGCACGGGGCTTGGGAGAGTCTGAATGCTCTGGAAAATAACTGAGGAATCTGCCTTGTTTCCCCTTCATTAAAGTCTTCAAGGATATTGGAATCAAAATTAATTCAGTAATTTTTCCATTTCATATGCAAGAAATTGTCACCTCTCCCGGTGTCATTCAGGATTCCTGTTGTTTTACTATGAAAAGGCCACTGTTACAGCCATATATAATTCCTCTGAATAGTTCATGACAAACAACAATTTAGGTTTTTTTCTTCTCTTGTATTTTTTGTCAGTAGTGACAATAAATGAAAGATCAAGGCCTGGTGAAAGTCTTGCACCGACTGAGGATGTTTGAGCACCAGGTGTCACGTACACAGACATCCAGAGCTACACTGAGAGCACAGCAGACTTGCATGTCCATCTCTCAAATCTTCTATGCACATCTTTGGTTTAATAAGGATGTCTGTTCTGATAATAACTTACTCTAAAAATCATGTTAAATGGGCTAGTCCTGGAGGGTCAAATGTCATATTACAGGCCACCGAAGTTACCATTCCCCAAACGAAGCAAAGGGATTGACCTTGTCAGCCTTGGCACTGGAGTGCAGAGCAGAAGGGAGTGTGCTATCCCAGGAGGACACTCACAGTACATGGTCAGTGCCTGTCCCCCCAGACACCCCCTGAGCCCACCCAGCAGCACCCACAGCCTGCAGCAGCACTGCCCCCAGGCACGTCCCCATCCCCTGCAGAGAATTCCAGAGGCCATTCCAGGCCATGCCATTCACCCCCTCCCTCCACAGGGTCTCCAGACTCTGACAGAGCTCTGCTGGAAAAGTAACCTTCCACTGCTCCCAGCCAGACATCGATTTTTGTCATCCCATTATAATGAGACTGGAAATTAGCATGTCTTTACTTTAACAGAGGAAAGAAGTTTTTTAATTAACCTGGGCTCCCAGTGCAGCAGCTGAATGGAAAGCACTGCAGGTGCTCAGCAGAGCCTCTGTGCATGCTATGATCTTTCCCCTAACGCCTACACGTGTATATTTGCATTTTCATATTTCTTCCATTTATGATTCTGTTTCACATTTGGTCAAAATTGGCTTTACTTTTCCAGCAGTTAAACCTTTCCATGTAATGCATTCCTTCCATAGGCAGACTACAGTTAAAGGTAAAGCTCCTGTCTGGTATAAATCACCAGAAGTCTGCTGACTTGAATGGAGCAGAATTGATTTACACCTGCTCAGGACCTGCCAGCAAACCTCTGAAACACAAAATATGTCCTTATTCTTTTCCTCTTTTCTTTAAGCCACTCTGTTTTTATTACCCTTTGAAAGGAACTCTGAAGTGTTTACTTGTCAAGAGGATAAAATATTTGCTGTTGAAGTTCATTCCCTTAAGTTTTACAGTGCTTGCCAGGGTTGCAGGGGTCATTCTTCTCCCCACTCCAAACCCCAGGTCAGAGACATCAGGGAATGTTCAGAGGAACAGTGACCTAAGCACAGGGACAGAGCCAGCCCAGGAGCTGCTGGGATGTTCTCAAGGAGAACATCTTTGTAGAGATCTCCCAGAATTTGTTTCTACCAGTATTTGAAAGTCTAAGAGTTTATGGCTATATTAAGAATTTAGGGAATGAATGGAATTTTTAAAGTTCTGGTTTCCTTGTGAAAGAGAAAAGTGGAAATAATTTCAAATAGTTCAATTCTGAGTCAAACTACTCTGGCAGGTTTCTTTAAAAACGTGCTCTCCACGTGTGTGATAAGCTCAGAGTCCTGGATGTGTTGGGGGGATTGGAGCCTCCTGCAGTGTAGGTGCCACAACCCCGTGTGCAGCTGGGAACAGAACTCAGAAACCCCTGACGAACTCTTTTGCTCTTTCTATAGAGGAAAAGATCTGAACTGAAGCACACACCCTGGTAGCATTTATTCTACTTCCCCTGAGACAGTTTCATTTGTGATTAACTCCCTGGATGCTGAGCTGACTTGTTTGATAGCCTATAAAGGAAAGGTTGAGTGTCTGCAAAGCTGCACTCTTAACATGCTGCTTATTTGATATTTTTAGAGATCCTCTCAACACTTCACAGTTGTCAAGCTTCTTGATCTTTTTATAGTTTGATTTACATAAATGTAAGTGTTTCTTTCCTCTAAATAAACATCCATACAATTCAAGGTTTAGTTGATTTCCAGTCTGTTGCAAGTACAGCAAGAACAGGCTAAAGATGAGAAATTAGAGGGATAAGTATATTTCATTGACAGAAAGACTGTGTTTATCTGAGAAAGTTGTTTTGCAATTTCTGTACCACCTCAGTCAGGGAACAGTCTAGAATCATAATGTTTAGAGACTACCAAACTAGTTTAAAGTCCAAATATTGCACTACTTCTAAAACCACAAAAAGAAGAAATATTCCAGTGCTGTTAACTTCAAGCAGGCTGCTAACAGATTAAATCGTCTTGAAATCTATCCCTTTCTGTGTAACTCCACATCGTGCTCTCTGTTTTCCATTGTAATCCATAAGGTTTCCAATGTAAGGTACAAATCACCATTGAGCTTCACAAGTTAAAGAGAAAATGCAGTGAGCAGTGACCGTCCATGGGAATGGAATATCTGCCAGGCTGGGTCACTCAGGAGCTCTCTGCCCCTGAGTTGGGCGGGTGGGTCACTGGTGCAGGGCTCTGGCTCTCTGGTTTTGGAACGCCCATGCCCACGTTTAGCAGGGCCTCAGGGAACCTCAGCCCCTGCAAATTCCCTGCCAGGGTTCAAACTGCAGCTCCACGGCCTGCTGACTCCTCTGCTCTGCCAAAACCCACAGCAGTTTTGTGAAAGGACAGACAACAGGCCAAAATTTCCAATCTCACAAATCCCTCATTTTCAAAACTGCAACGAGGAGGGGAAGGGGTGAAATTGCTTTTTGTTCAGTATCAGAACCAAATTTCAGCAGTAAGAAATCTTCCAAAAGTGGGAATTAAAAGAAAAGCAATTAGAAGAATGGAGACAGAGTTTCTTAATATTTCTGGCATGCAAGGAGAGTCCAGAGTCAGCCTGAGGAGGCTGGAGGTGAAGCCTCTCAAGCCAAACAATCCAGAACAGCCACTACGTGTGGTGCCCGAGGGCAAGAATGGGCCAGAAATGGGAGGCTGGAAGGATTTCTTCCAGCAGACTTGACCTGTCAGAGCTAAAAGAATGCCTCAATTCCATTGAACAAGCATTTTCCAATGAAAAACTGTGCTCCTTAAAGAGGATCAACGAGCTCTGAACACTTCAGCATCACACATCTCCTTTGCTGCTTTGGCTTTCACCCAACAACATTTGCAGCATGTCCTATTCTGTTTATATTGTATATTCCACTATAATGCTGTCCAAAACTGTATTTTAGTCTGATTTTCTTCTCCCCTACGTTGGTAAGAATTGCTCCCTAGAAGCCAGTGAATATAAAGTAAGTGTGAAGACAGTCAAAGCTCTGCCTGCTGCCTGACTCCAAGTGTGATGTGCTTACCCCTAGCATGTTCTAGCTGTTTGCTTGCAGCTGCCATGAGAAGACAGATCACCAGTGGCCCATCATGAGATGAAAAAATATTTCATGATGGATTTGGTTTATTTTGGGTGCACATTCAGAGCTCAGAATAGTATATCAGGGCTATCTTATACGAATCTTAATGCAGTGAATGCAGGTTGCTTAGACTCTACTTGAATTTCAATTATTTTTTTGCTTTGTGAACAAGCATTCAGAAGACTTGAATAGTGAAATATCGCATCTAGAAAGAAGACAAAACCAGATTTAATACAAATATTCTGAAGAACAAAGTCCACATACCTAAAAAAAGATAAAGTGATATTTTAAATGTAGTGAGAGGCTTTCACAAAAAGTCATTTGTGACTGAGTCTTTTGAGCTGAAGAAACGGTAGTGTTTTATGTGCAGAAAATAAGGCAGCACGTGTATCACACATACCCAGAGGGTTTTGCCATGGTAACAGTCAGCACTGTATTTGTGTTTATTGTCAGGTTGAACTCTGTGGAGTGCTTTCTGTCCCAAATATTCTGAGTATGAAGAAATGCTCTGCCAAAGTGTGAATGTACGGGTGAAGTGTATACAATGGCTTTTCCCCACTGATTATGTAAGAAACGTTCTCACATTTTTTTGCTGCTTGGTCCTTGTTCACAACCAGTGACAACCAGCAGCATCAAACCAGGTATTCCATGGAGACACTGCAGCACGACAGCAGTGTGTCCCCCAAATTGGACTATTTTTAGACTTTCTACATCACTGGAGATCTGATTGTGGCTGAGGTTATTGATTATTCTTGGTGTTTCAAATTGCCTGAGAGTTGAGTATTTTAAGTGTATTTTAAAGTTAACGTTTGCAAATAGAGAGGGTAGAAAATTATCAAAGTGCTAAGAGGCAGCAGTACAAGACAAATCTATTGTCTAGCAGCACAGTCCAATCAATACAATTATTAAACTGATGTTCTAAGTGTATGTCTTGAGCCATGTAATTTTAATGTTAAATTAAACCAGAAGTAAAATACATTATTTTTAAGGACATTGAATTTTCCTTGTCACAGCAAATAAATAAGGTCACAAACATATTTATTACCTCTGGTCCTTTATTCCGTAGTGAGATCAGATATTTCCATTAAAGAATGTTTCTTCTTCTCAACAGTAATAGAATCAATCAGTTTCTCTTATACTTAGACAATTAATTTATCTTTTTCTGGAGAACTAATCCCAATTCTATTAATTTTTACATGTTGAAAATTCAGAGTTGATTGTGCAAATTGCTTATTTATATTTACAAGATTTCTCTATTTATAGGTACATATTTCATTCTATTTTTTATATATATATATAATTTAATAAATTCAGGGACTGAAGAAGTAATTGCTCCCTGATGATAAAAAAAACAACTATAAGAAAGGAAAGAGATGTCTGCATTGGAAGGAAAACAGTTTGCAGAACAGACCTCTTTCAGACAATACAGAGAAGAACGAGAATGTATAAATTGTGTACAACTAGAAAATCTGGATTTTCAAGGTACAGTGTCACTGAAATATGAGTTCAAAAATATCATGCAGTCTATCTGTTTTCCTCCTATCCAGTCCTTCACCTGGTCTGACCAGGCATCATCTTTCACCAAATCCTATATTTTGCAAGGCTTTTCCAAATTACACATCTCTCGGAGTAAATGTGACCAATTTCATCCTCTTCTATGCTTAGAAAACACAGAGATGGAAAACGTGCCCTTCCTTCTCCGAGCATTTGAACCAGGAAAGGCTCCTCACATGCCACCAAATACTCCGTGTTTGGTCCCTGTCACATCACTAATGGCACAGCGGATCCTGCGCGGTTTTTGCTGGGCTGCTTCTGTTCTGATCGATCACTTGGGGTTGTCTGCCAAAGACCTTAACGGCTGCTGCTTCTGACAGAGCCATTCGAATTTCTTTTTGGACTGACATCTCATTTACACAGCCTTGTTGAGATACCTGACCGTGTCCGGGAACTGTTCTCCGCATTTAAATCAGATCCAAACTGATTTAAGTTCTCTTACAGGTATTTGCATCCTAATCAGTAAGTCTTTACTTCCCTGTGGGAATTCATTGCCGTCCTTTACCCCTACTGAGCCTTATCACTTCCCATATATCAAGAATGTCCTTTCTCCTTCAAATCCCTATTTATTTAACTTGCTTGTGCTAATTTCCCCACAAATCATCACTGCTTGCCTGAGGGATGGATGCTGTAATGACTCCCCTGCATCTAACTTCAGACAAAGCCACTGAAGGAAAAAGGACACGGCTTTAAAAGCTTCTAACCATCTGAGCACACAATTTTTAAAGGCATAACTTCCAGAAAGCTCCTAGAAATTACACTCACAACTCAATGATTAAATGTTGAGATGATTGTCTGGAATCCGTCTCATTCAAAAGCAGTAGTTTGGGAAAAAAAGAATTAAATTTATAATTACTTGTGGTACCGATAAATCCTTCTAAAATAACTCAGTGATGGACAGTGAGCAATTGTTTGAATTCTCAAGTCTATATTCAAATAAATACCTGCATAAATAACCAGAGGCAAATAAATCATCCCAGAAATAAATAAATTCTCTTTCATCCAACATGAAAAGCATATTGGTTCTGAAAATGAAGTGAAGGAATTGCTGTTAGAGAAGCTTCAGGTGATGTGTACCTCCTCTGTGAAATGCTTGTGAAGGACAAATTACTTATTATTATGTATGATTTTTAATTTCCAAGTGAAAAATTATATGTAATATCTCAATTCCGTAATTTATAGGTGAGAATGAGTTAATTAATGCCAAGCAGTCTGGAAATGTTTCGTTCGTTGTTTTCCTGAACATACTCTAATCAGTGTTAGCTATAAACATACACATAATTCATGTTAGGAAGCAATTCCTGCAAGTTTAGACAAAGTTCCTGGTGAAGATAGATAGATGGATAGATGGATAGATGGATAGATAGATGGATAGATAGATGGATAGATAGATAGATAGATAGATAGATAGATAGATAGATAGATAGATAGATAGATAGATAGATAGATAGATAGATAGAATGTCATTAGATTGTCAAATGACAAATTAAGTACTTTTTTCTGAACTTTTGACGATTCCAAATAGAATTTTAAATATTAATTTTACATTAGCTTGTCAGAGTTTGTTTTGGCTTTTTTTTTTACTTCCTAAGTATTGACACTGAGCTAAATAAAATATGATATGCAACATCTTGTCTATGAAACTCTGTGCTCAACACCTCTCTTAAATTGACTATAACTTGTAAATCAGAATTTACTGGAAAGGAAAAGTATTCCAATGCATACCATGAAAAAAAGCACAGCAAGTTACTTCCCACAGGTAAACACAAAAATTTATATTTTTTTTCTAAAATGTAAGGAAAAAAAGACCAATTTTTACAGTCATATAGGAAAAAGAGTCGCTCCTACAGCAATGATGGACACAGAACAACCTCCCGTGTGCTTACCTGAGGTACCCAGGACACGTTCTAGCACACGTTAATTAGCAATTAATCACTTGGGTTGTGCAAGAGCAATTTGCAGACAGTCAGCAGGATTGATTCTTATCCATTGTTTTTAAAAATGCCTTCTGTGCTCTGATGCTTTATCAGTCAAGGCGTTAACTTTGTAGCCATGAACATTTGTCATTCCAGTGCCCTCTCCACATACCCATCACACTAATTGCCAAGAGTAATCAATCTGAACGGCAAAACAACCTCTCCCATTTCTGTTAGAAAATCCATCCCGTAAACTGACGTTTCAGAAATGATCACTTATCTTATTCTATATCAAGTTCTGACTAATGTGTGTATGGAAACGGTGTTGAGTCATAGTGCTGAAAACTCAGTGAAAATTTTATGCAATTTATAAAAGAATTTCTGCCTTATCCAACCCAAAAATCAGAAAATTACTGTAGAGACTGAGAGAAAATAAATTCCAAATTGGGTTTTGGGTGACGGTGGTATAGAGCAGAAAGGCATCTTTCTGAGGGCAGAGGGATATCAGCTCCAAGACTACTTTCACAACTTCCCTCGTGCAGTTCCTGGAATCCTGCAGGGATTGCCAGAGCCTGGTCCTGCTGCTGAGCAGAGAATTGCAGTTCTGCCCGGGAGAGGGGAGGCTCAGCCCCGAGAACTGCCAGGATGAACCGCAACACAAACGTTGCACACTCGCTCCCTTCTCAGGAGGACAATTTTGGGTTTGGTATTTGCAGCCCCCAGGGAGTGCCAAGTGCCCAATTCCAGGTTCCCTGCTGAGCACCAGCAATGTCCCACTGCCAAACACAACTTAGAATTTCTTTGAAGAGTGCTAAAAGCATTTGAAAAAAATATGCTTTAATTCTCCACACATTGTTAGAAATAACTGAGGTTTCTTTAACAGCATGAGAGTGATATTTCACTCAAGATCTTCAGAAAAATAGCTATCAGCAGAAACTGCAGTCACAAGGTCACAACAATTTAAAAATAATTTCAATTATATTTCCTAAGGCTGTGGTGTTTCTTTTGTGATGTTATCCTAATAACCTTTAAAGAAATGACACATTAAAAAAATAAAATAAATGGCTCGAGGAGAACAGTGGCCACAGATTTATGTAATATTTATGGATCTAGTTCTCAAAATAGAGGAACTGGAAAAAATTAATACATTCTCTGCCTGAGGTTTTTCATCAGTAATAATACATCAGGTTAAATAATACTATCCCAAGACTACAATAGAATTCAAATCCTCTTTGCAACAGGTTTTTTGGCAGCTTTGGGTGAATATCTCCTTTCTGGGCAAAAGTGTTCTACAGCACTTTAACTCCTGGCAAAGCTTGGCAGAGACAGGATTGGTATCTTTGGAAACATTTCCTGTGCCACTCAGGTTCAGCAGCTGCCTGTCCCATACACAGACACAAAAAAAGGTCAAAAGCCATGCTCCTCTATTCCATTTTGGCCTCGAATGAATTACTGACTGCAATCCATCACATTTGTGGTCTAGGTCTGTGTTCACATTTCCACCAGCAGGACGGCCCAGACCCATCATTCAAAACAGCAGAGAACTGATAGCAAATAAAAGCTGCGGGTGCTGCAATTACATTTGCTCAAAAGGGTCTGAGGAAGGAAAAACCACTGACCAAGGATACAGACCTCAGCAATGAGGAGTGCTGACAAAATTGACAGTATGACTTTGGGCAACAAAAAGAGGTTCTTCATCATCTTTCAGTGTGTCTAAGGCTTCCAGCATGAAGTGCAGGGGAGAAAGGCAGAAATATTTCATTACTGTTTTACACATGCACTTTCTTTCAGCTGGAAATGGTGAGAACTGAAACAGCCACCCCTTCCAGTAATGGATATTTTTGCTATCTAATATACATCAGTGTAAATGATAGCTATAGTCAAATAAACTGCTGAAGCATAAAAGAATTCAGGCATGGAAATGGAAATTTTTGCCTCTGTCAAAGACATAGGGGAGTCTCACCTGAAAATAAATGTGTGTCTACACAGGGGGGAAAGTCATGCCAAAATATATTTCTTGACCATCATTTCCAGTCTAACACTAAACAATAACAAAAACTCAAAGGTCTTCATTTCCAGGGTCTTCTCAATTCCCCTTAATACTGTAACTATCAGACCATACCATTACACTCTGTTGAGAGAAGAATGCGTTGCTTGTTTCAGTACTGTCAGTATGGAACTTTAACAGTTTGAACATCTGTTTTCCCTGGGCATCTTATGCATTCTATGATGTTTTTACAAGTTGGATTATTTCACTATTAACGATTCTCTAAAAGAGTTAAAGTGCAATGTTATTATTGTCCTTGTATCCCTTAAAACCACAGATCTGTAGCACTGGGATTTTTTGAAAGCATTATTTTTACTACCTAATAGCAATAAGAAGCTCTGTCCTTTCTTGTAGAGGGAGAAGAGCCCTGCTACTTTTGTAATTCAGGAAATTAAGTGAATTCTTCTTTCTTCAGCATTTATAGATGCTACAGAAGTGTCAGAAAGAAGCTTCAAGGTCACAGCCTGCAGCGACACTGCTAGCTCAGCTGACATCAGGAGATGTTCCCATTCAGAGGAACAGTAATTTCACCTCTGGATTATCTCCCTCACATCAGCATCAGATATCTTAACCTCTCTGCCTCAATTTTCTCACCTACAAAGCTGTGGCAAATGACACTGATGGCTGCCAGTTCTTAACAGTTCAGAACACCTTGTCAATTGTGCCGAGCAAAAGTACATTTTTAGATCACAGGCATCACAGAAGTCCCAGTGCATCCAAAGACACCGGGGAAAAATCCTTTTGATTTCAAAGGGAACTGTTCATGCTTGATGAAACAAGGATGATGCACAAAAGCCTCTTGTCTGTTGGAACTGACAGTGACTGCATCTGCTCAAACTTCACCTAGAGAGGAAATAACTTCTATTTTGGTGAAGTATTTTAACTTTGATAAGAACGTGCTGGGTCTAGTATTAAGTGGAAACCATTTCATAACTAGAACTATTAACAGAGTTCACATTTACAAATATTCTCTCATGTTGAATGTCTCCTAAATCACAGTAGGAAAACCCAAACATTTTGCATTAACATAAAATTAATTTAGTGTTTACTACAACATGTATTTAGATTTCAGCATATTAAGTAGTCTTTCTGAATGCAAAAGTTCCAACCTCAAGGTTTTGTGGGTAAAATCCAAGAAAATATGACCTTTATGACAAACAAAAGAAACTAAGTTCCTCAACAGCTAAACCAAACTGTTGAACAGAAAGCTTCATGGAAGCTGAAGGTGATTATAAAGCTTCTTTTAAATTAAACATCAACAGCAAGGGATCACTCAGAAGTAAAATTAAAATTCAGCAAAAGCAAAAATAATTTTCTATAGGTTCCTATCTTGGCAAGCAGTTTAACGTTAAAAAGGAGTAAAAGAATGAAGGAAAGATATCTTTGTGTCTGAATTTCCACTGAGCAAATAAGCAAATGATTTATTGAGCTCTGCCTTCTTCTTAGGTCCTGGAATATCTATGAGCAATATTTGATCTGTGGGAAGAAATCCACTTGAAATAGCCAAAAATATTCTTACTGTGCAGATTGATTATTAAGAGGTGTCAGTGAGGTTTGCCTTCCCTGTGCCCCTCAAGCCACTGCTCAAGTGGACTGTGCAGCACTTTCCAGCCTCAGCTGGACTTCTTGTGCAATCACAGAAATTATTCCAGACAGCTCTGGGCAGTCAAGATCAAACCCACTCAGCAGGCAGACTTTTCTGGTGTAACAGTAACAGTGCCCAGTTCTGAAAGTAAGGCTAACTGTCCTTATGCGGCTTTTCCAAAAAATAAAAGACTCAAAAAGTGAAAGCAGAAAGAAGGAACAAGATGTGACTGGCCTGAATGAGGAAAGGTTGTCAGTACTGTCCAAAGTATTTCAGTAGCACAGAAATATATATACGGTCTTATATCCACATTTCCCCAGATGTACTGTGCTCAGAAGGTGGATATTCCCTCCTAAGGAAACAATTATCTTCTAACATACTTAAATGAAGTTAGCTTTCTAAAGTTATTCTCTGGAATAGCTGATATTAACCTGTCAGTATCAAGATAAATGGGTTTAATCTTATCCAATACACTGATTCTTTTGTTCCTATTAATTTCCATCTACCCAAGCTACAAGGTTACAGAAAATCTATTTTTAGATACTTTTCAGTATTGATTAGGAATTATTCTGAAATGTGTAACAGAATGGGAGATCAGTAGCCAAATCTTAAGCTTATCCTTATCTTGGGACATCAATGTTAAGGTAGGTGATTTTCAAGTTCTTGTCTGCTGTATTTTCAAAGAGCTGATGCTTATGGTAATTAATTATTCAGGCTACCTGGTAGTACCAGCAGGTTCATGGTAATACCTGCTCAGCCAGCAATCAGATAATAAACCCAGAACTGTCATTACATTTAGACAAGAAACATCCAACTTTTTCTGACTTTATGAGATCAGCCTCTTACTCAGCTGAGAGAGAACAACCTGGAGCTGTGACAGGGGATGATTAGGCTGGATATCGGGAAAAGGGTCTTTCCCCAGAGGGGGATTACCTCTTCAATTGTTTGCTCAATTACCTCTGGAGACTCCCTAATATCTTAACACTTTTTTTATTGTGACACCTCAAACTGTGCACAGGACAGAGGTGGGGCTGTATGTCCGGGGATGCGCCACAGACCTCTGTGAGGGATGTCGTTTATGTGAAGAACTTACTAAGGGAGAGGAAGCATCTGACCTCTATTTAGCTGCTACAAAGGCAACATTCCATAGGAAAGGTACAACCAAGCTGCTTCAGCTTGTCCAGGTTACAAAGAGAAGCAGTGAAATAAGGCAGCAGTCCGGGGGAGGCAGGGTCCCGCCTGATGGTCTCTGCGCCATCCCCAGGGCAGGCTGCCCCAGCCCCGGCTCGGACAATCACCCGTGCAGGGAAGCAGCACTGGCGGCCTTGGCTGCAGCCCCCGGGGTTTTGTTCCAGGGCTCAGGGTACAGCTCGGCGTGGCGCTGGGCAGGTTTGCCCCCGCTGGATTTTCTGTGCCATGGCATTCCCAGATAAGCACATCCTGCCTGAGAGCTGCTGGAAACGCCACTGAGCTAAGGGTGCTGAGAACATTTACTCACCCTATGCAGAGTAGGAAAATATGTATTTACTATAGGTGTAGGTTTAAGTCTGTCTACAGGTGTAGCCAGCAGTACATCTTCTCTATCACTGATTATAATTAATACGAAATATCAACTATAACTTCCATTATAGAACTTATCAAACTAAAATGAATCACTTCAAAATATTTTTGCCTTCCAGCACAGTTGTGATGAACACTCTTTCTCCTGGAAGGCAAAAAATGACATAAAAATCTATACACCAGAGAATTTCTATTTAAGATTAATTTTTTTTTCTTCACACTGAGATGTCAAATCTAGGTTTTCAATTGATTTCATCTTGTTATTAAACACAAAAGTATTTCAGCTTTGGGGACTATTCTAAAAATGGAAACTATTTAGAGCCATGCTTTACATTTTGATTGCCAGAACGCCCTACATTTAGCAAATACTGACAAGCAGCACTTCGGTTCAGGAAGTCAAACAGTAACTGAACATCAGTTTTAAAGAGCAACCTCTCAAACACATTTATCCCAGCTCTGTAACATGACTGGAATAATCTCTGAAATTTCAGTGCCGTCAAGAAATCTGCATTACAAATACAGAAATGGGGAGGACTGCATTCTCTGCCACTTGTGCTGATCTCTGTGTGGAAAACGCAGGGACAGTCCCGTGGAATTAAAAAGACCTTTGGGACTTTGTTAGAGGTTACAGCCACTCAACAAGTCCACTGGAGGGTTTGCTTTTGGAAGGATCAGACTGAAAATGCAGTAACACGAAGTCACCAATGGCAAAGCTATCCATAAGAGAGAAAAAATAGACTTCTCATGGGAAGGCAGGTTAGCCTTTCACAAAGTTTTAGACTTTCAGAGGCTGAACACTAATCAACCTGGTTTAAGCAGAAAAGCTTTTTAAAGGAGAAAAGAGATTTCCATTTGTTTCCCTGCCTCTTTTTCTTGCCTCTCATACTTCTCTGCTCTCCTCTTATCTTCTCTTTTTGAAGACTTAACTTTTCCTCAGCAGTTATATCTACACAGTGTTATTATAAGATATTTAAACCCATCGTCGTTTCTGTGCCCCACAGTAAATAGTTCCTGACATGATTTAATTAATGATAACAATCAGGAATTAGAATCTTAAATATTAAGCATTTACTTTAAACATTCAACAATTAAGTTCACTTCTGAATTTTTAACATTTATACCAACTTTATAAAAACTGAAAATTAATAAGGAAAAATTTTTAGTATGAAAAATATACAACCCTTAAGCAGGAGAAAGAAACTGGGAGCAGGACACCCCACATTACAAATATTTCAGATCACATCTACGGAAGTAAAAAACACCATGTGATTTTTCCTATCATGGTCCCTCATAAACATGATCTCTGATACTAATCCCGGTAAAGAATTACAAGTTTTGCTAGTGTGACAAAAATGCTTCAGTGACAATTGTAGCACTAGGTGTTGCTGCTCCTGCTGTGAGCCCACCTCTGTGCCCTCGAGCAGGGTGAGCCAGCAGGGACCCAAACTGGGCAACCTCTGGCCCAGGGCAGCGCCCACCAGCTGAAGAAGTGACAGTCACCATTACTCACAGCCACGTGGGAGCAGAGACCTCTTTATTGATGGTTTCTCTTGTTTGAGCCATGAAAAACTCATTATCCTGAAAGCTGCACTTTTATGTTATCCTGTAGACAAAGTCAATACCAGGAGAGCTGGCTCAAACACGCTATAGTGATTAATATTTGATCTATCACATTTGTAATCAGTGAAAATTCTCTTCTGTGAGTCTTGAACCCTTATTTTCATTGCTTTTCACCACCTTCTCAGTGAGACAGAAATGACATTTTAATAGAATTTTATACTCACTAGATTAAAATGTCCAAGGTAATATTTAATGAGGAATAATCCTGCTAGTCAAACTCCCTTGATCTTCATTATAATCTCAGCTATTTTTTTTTTAATGACTATCACTTTATTAGAAACTTTTCTGAAGGTTGGGGTATACCAGGACACAGAAAGTAAACAAACAAGCAAAGAAACCATACATGTCCTGCTCCTAGGCCTGGGACTGCCAGTCTGAAAATGAGTAAGCAGCTTTGACCAGTTCTAGTGCACTGAGAGATGTACTGCTGTCACTCTGTTTGGGAATAAATCAGAAAGTTTTGACACCAGCAGTCATGTCACCAAACCTCCCTTCTTTCTTAATATTTAACAACTTTTTTGGCCCCTGGGATAGTCTTCAGAGACAGATACCTCATTTTTGTGAGAGTAGCTCCACATGCAGCTGGAAGAAGAAAACCCTGGGATCTACTTTGCAGCTCACTTCACCTCAGCTGCTGAAATTTTCATTTCAGGCAATCAAGAAAAAAAGGTGATAAGTGAATGTAGTTTGAGATCAAGAAAAAACAGGAAAAAACTCACAAAATGCTTTACACATGTAACACAAGTCTTGGAATTAGAAGTGAAGTATAATGTCCAAATAAATTTCTCAAACGTTTGGAATTTATTTCAGCCCAAAAATCATGCCACATTATCAAGGAGCATTCAAGCCAGTCTGAAGGAAAGGTGTCTAACAAATATTTTTTAAATTAAATATCCTGTTTTTCTACTATTTAGACACACTCCAAGAGTCTTTCAAAGCAATGTATGCAACACTGAAATGGCTTTAAACTGTGTGTCACTTCAGCTTAAAAAGATAAAAACTTATTTCCTTAATCTCTTAATGCAGGCTTGTGTACTTCTTTTTTTTTAACCTAAATTAATTTCAGCAAATTACGTGATTGTAGCTATTTTCAAATCCTTTTCTGAACCAACAGATGTTCTTAAAACACCAAATCAACAGGAGACAGCAGGTGAAAGAAAAATAATATTATCCTGAAGAAGGTAAGGATTCTGAAAGAACCATTTCAGGAAGCCCAAGCCTGCAGACCAGACAACACAAGAGGCAATTCAGTGCATCTGTGAAATTACAAACAGCAATGAGATAGCTGACAGTAAAAGAAAAAAAAAAAAAAAAAAAAGACAACCATAAACCAAAAAATCACCAGTTTTAAAATTTAAGAATAGCTGAGGAAGACTGTTTAAAACCCTCAAAAATCTTATTTGCAACATAATTTTGAGAAGATAATGGTCCTGTCAAGAAACAATAGAAGAAAACACTGATAATTTTAGTCTGACAACCAGCTGAAAGCCCGAGAAACCATGTTCTTTTTGTGGAAAATACGAACGGGAGGCTGGAGGAGAGCCAGGGAAGATGACGCTCCTGTCTCGACCTGGATGACCCTGCAGCTCTTGCCCGGGCTAAGGGCTGGACCCAGCCCTTGATCCCCACATCATTCACACTTTCTGGTCTTTGCCAGGCGACTGCTGCCTTTTCCATGTATCCCAAAGCTTTCTGCTGCCTTTTCCATGTATCCCAAAGCTTTCTGAGCCTGGATCTTCCTCCCCAGGATGCCAACTGAACAGCAGCAGCAGCTCTGTCACATCACTTAGAAAGGGCTCCCCTGCCCCAGAGTGCAGCTTCCAGCATTCAGGGCTTTGAAAAGCTCTCAATAGATCATTTTCCCCTTTCTTTGCCTCAGAACAAGTAAGGAAATGATGTAAAGTTGATACGCAATAATAATTTGTCTACTGAACCCACGCTTTTCCTCTTTGAGAATGAGAACTGCATTCTGTTTAAATCAGTACACTGAGATTAGTTAGATGTATGTGCATGATTCACAACCACCGAAAAATACTAATCTGCCCTGGTTATTTTGAAAGGACTCCATAATTATTCACAGATTTAGTTACATTGGTTCGGATGGAGAACTGAAACTCGTTCCCACTCAGATCTCTCTGATGTTCATTTTCTGCAGCTTGTATGTGATGAACATTTATCCATTTTTCAGCCAACCATCAACTAGTGCAATTATTTTTGCATGCTCATTAATCACATAGCATAATGAAATAATTTATTCCTAAGCAGATCATAAAAAACAAGGTGTTTATGCTGATGTTCTCTGTTCAAGAGCAGCAGCTGTCACAGTATTTGAAGTTGTTATTAGTGCTGACCCCTATGCAATACATACATCTTGCCTGTCGCAGGCTCAATTACAGCATTTGGGGATGAGTCTGTTCAGGATAGGTGGGACAGTAAATAACTTTTTTTTTCCCCCCAGGTCTTCACATTTAGCAGCTAGAGCATGACTGTACCAATGATTACTACCTCAGGACTACGTACTACGGAATATCGAGATTTTCACCTATTTAAAAAGAAGAGGAAGCATTGAATATGTAATGGGCAATCAATTGAGGTAGTTAAGAACAAAAGGTGACTTTCTAAACAGTAGCTGTGTCTATTATCTGCACTGGATTAGTGTCACTGCCTTTGCTTTTCAATGCTCTTGTCATCCAGAATAAATGGAGATTGATGACAACTATTAGTCTGTTTGTTCACACTTTCTGCGGTTTGGTACCTTTCTGCTTGAAAATGTTGCTGTGTAAAAAGGTGACATTCATCAGCCACACTGGTAATTGGTCCAAATCATATGTTGATGAAATATCAGTGTAGCGCTACTGATTTAAAGCACAACAGCAGAAGAGATGTCTGGGTCACTGTGTCCAACCTCTGCAATCACAGCCGTCAGTGAAAATGACATTGCATCCAGGCAGTGCCTGACCACACATCACAAGCCACAGAAAAACCCATCACGCTAAATCTCTTACACACAAAAGACCAAAACCCTCAAAATACATTATGTGCTTCAGAAAAATGGAAAGCAACAAGTTATTGCCAGAGTCCTGAATTTCTTAAAGCTGAGTACCTCGAAAGGGGTTTGTACTTTCACATTTTAATCCTCTATCCACTGTCTCTAACCAGAAAGCAAAATTAGTGCCAAATTATGAACCACCTAAACAGAAAAGACAATTATTAAGTGAAATAAAGTGAAATATTTGTCCTCTGCAACAGAGCATTTGCAAACATTATGGAGTTCCTATCCCATGTAGTGATCCAATAGATGCCCAAATGCTGTAAGCCAACAGTATAATTCAGTATTATATATAAAATGTAAGTCTTTAAGAGTCACAGGGGTGAGCAGGACTCAGGGAAGTTTGGCATTAAATGGCTGTAGACAGACCATTGTAAATTCTCGAATTCCTGTAGAGGCAGTAACAAGGTGTCAGTAACCAAAAGAAAACTGGCAAAAGCCTTTCTGCCAGCAGTTCAGCAGTGTTACCTGTGTGCTCTATTTTTAATTTGTTAATAATGCTTACACACAGCCTTGTTTACATACACTTGAGGATTTAAAATACTGTTAGCAGAGGTTTCCTGCTGTCTTTGGTATGTTCCCATATAATTCAATCTAATTTATTTCTTAGGGTGCATTTTTTAAGCTCTGATTACTGAGTTATAAAGTGATCACGGCATTTCACATGTTTGTGATGAATTTGAGATATTGTTCTTCTCTTCCCACACAGCTTTCTAATAAAATGCTGCCAATTTGACGACCTTCCCCTCTCCAAGGTTAATGGTTTGCTACCTTCAAATTACTTTTCATGATACAACTTGGGTTATGAGCTCCAAAATAGTCTTCTGTTGGCTCTCCTTTCAATTTGTTTTAGGCTCAGAGAAAAGCAGATTTCACAATAGCAAAAAGGGCCAGAGAAATGAAAAGAGATAATGTTGGCTTTAGAAACTTGTCTTTTTGTTCTGTGAGAAGACACAAAATTACTGCAGGAGGGTGATGCTGGAGAACAAGTGCTGTCATGTTATGTAGAGAAGCTGAAAGCCCCTGAGATTGCAATTTACCACTGCCCTGACTCCTTATTCTTGTATAGAGAGCCTCTCGGCTAAAGACATTTCAGAGACAATAATTAGTGACATTGCGTAATTGTAAAGGTTTATAAAGATGTTAATAGCCAGACAATTTATAATACTCAGGCTTTGTTATCATTATGGAACATCTGTTATTTAAGAGCCAACTGCATAATAAACCATGTCCTAGCATTTCTTAATCCTGTCACAGTTTAAGAAGTTAAAAAGAGATTAAATTTGATCTTGGGAGGTAGCAGAAATATTTGCATCCCATGGAGGGCAGTAAAGCAGAAGGTGTTCAGCACCACCTGGCAGGTTTCAGATCCTGCACTAATGCATCTCTCAGTCCTGCACCAGCTGGGCCTTCCCCCTGTAAACTCTGAGAGGGAATTCTCTGAGACATCAATGACAAGATTCCAGTAGCACATTATAACTCAATACCCAGGAAACACACTTTTGCTTTCAAGGTCTGGGAACCATTTGAGTATCTACACTGTCAAAAAATGTAACTCTGCCACCTAAACAGCAATTTCAGTCATAAAAAAGGTGTAGGAGTCTCCTCTTCTGCCTGACAGTTGTTTTCTAGAGATCGTTTTCTTTATATGAAGCCATTTATAAAGGAATGGAAAATCATGCAGTAATGAAGCAGAGCTTTCTTGGAGTATTTGGGGTACCCTTGCACACAGAGTATTGAAAACTGCTTAATTTCTTTAATTTTGAATAAAGCATCTATCCCACTTCTTTTATTTTGAAAGGTTTTTGAGTAAAAACGAACAGTGTTCTGCAGAATTACACCCTGAAGTGACTCTTACCACTTTATAAACAAGATAATAGAGACCAGATTTTTGCTTAAAGTTAATTAATAGTAGTTCTATCATTGCCATTCAGAAGCTGCCATAATTATGTCACTTATTCTAACAGGCAGTAAGCCCAAACTTTCTCTGTCTAAGTTGTTGGAAGAGGGTTGAAAAATTTTATCTCTTTCACAAATACATTCTCCATACATCTCTCCTACATTTAATTACTTCAGCAGTTCATTAGGCTGTGCATGAGAGGACTATGTAAAATTTACTTTTAGCTTCCAATCTAAAAACTGAGTTAGTCAATAGCTGTGATATACTGATTCTTTGTCTACAGAGACCATTATTAAAATCATTACTTACAGCCACTTGTGCAATGCCTTCGAGCTATTTCAGTCCAATTTTATTCAACACTTAGAGACATTTTTTAAATATATACCCTTTTAAAGGGGAAAAAAAATATAAGAGTTTCCAGGGGATTCCTATTTCTCTTTCTTAACACTCTTTTTCTTGTTTACATTTAATTTCCTTTTTTTACTAGTGCACTATAATTTTATGTCTAAAACAACAAAATCACCTCCCACCCCCATATGTTATTTGGGAGAAAATGCCCAACTGTAGCATCTTAACCCATCAAATATAAACTCAACTCCTGTAATGATTTGCTGAAGTATTTGATTTATTTTGTGTAAGTTGTTTTCTCCATTACTTAAGCTACTTACAGCAACAAAATCCGGGGTTCCCCTAGCACTGGCCTGGGATATTGGTCTGGTTTTCAACTTGGAAAAGTCCAAGATCTCTGGGAGCACATCGAGCTTAGAGCAAAACATGGACAAAATCAGCAAAGGTTGGGGTAACAGTGCCAAACCCCCAAGTGGGACTCGGCTTCCCTCTGTGTCCAGCCAGCAGGCTTGCAGAGAAGCAAAGTGAGAAGCATCTTTAAGTGACTCTACATCTCAAAAAACTAGCCTGGATCAGAGGTCTCGGGCTGGGGACTCAGTTCCTAGTGCAAAGCTGCAAAGCATTCGGGTTTTCTAGCATGGTTTAGGGCATGGCAGTTTCAAGCTGTCCTCCTTAAGTAAAACGTGCACTGAATTAAGCAAAACTTCCAGAAGTGGTAAATCTGACAGTGGTACCCTAAAATATCAGCTTAGAAGCATCAGTGGCCTATTATGAAATAGATGGTGTTAAAAGATTCAAAGCTTTTAGAACTGCGTGCTGCAGCACTGCCATCAGAAGAAATCAGTCAAACTATCAATCCTTTTACCACTGTGCAAAATTTATTTTAGTTAAAACCCTAAGCCTTTCATTATCTAAATTAAAAGTATACTGTGTTTATTGAATTTGGAGATTAGCTTGCTGCTACACACTGTAGTCTTACTTTGATGTCTCAGGATTAATATTCATGAGGTTTCAGTCTATTAACTACACATGTACAACATCTAACAAGAAACCTATCTTACAGAGTTCAATTCTTGTACAATGCTGTTAGTTCTGATTTTATCTTTCATTTTTCTGTGGATCCCCATGGAGTTTTCATAAAATCAACATTTTAAGGTTGGTCGTGTCAGGTTAATTGTATTGATGGATCTAGCTAAAGCTTGGACTTTCTAATCCAAAGGATGTCTTTCCATTTCTTTCTCATTTTGACTAATTTTATATGAGTGAAAATTTTCAACTTGAGTTGCCTGGAACATCTGAACTTTCAGCAGAATTAGAAATTAGCAGAAGCTGTTCCCTCCTCGATCAGTGGCATGACACTTTGCACACCCCTGGCCAAACACTGGCTCTTGTCCCTTTCCAAAGAGTCTCAGAGACACAAAACCTTTGTTAACTCCGGCCCCACAGGGAGCCCGAAACACAAAACCTCTGAGCTGCTGCTTTTTTGGAATCCGTGGAAGGGCTCCAGCCCACAGGTCGTGGGTCACTTGTGTGGTCACTGCCCCAGGAGCTCTCCCCACTCAGCCCCTGCCCGCGGAGGCTGCAGCGCAGGGCAGGCAGCCACAAACTGCACAGCACCAGCGAGCAGCAACAAAAGGAAATGCCAGAATTTGAATTGCAAACTATACATGAGCCTGGACTGCCAAAACTAATTCCAAGTTTGAACATTAAAGGTCTGAAGTTGCTCTGCTGGGGATAGAGGTTGTTTCTGCTCATCCCTTTAACAATCCACTGGGCATTCCAGGTAGGCTACGGCAGGAACTCTCAAAGGTCACAGGATTCATGTGAAATATTTATTAATTCAGTGGAGAATATATGTCAAACCACTCCCTATGTAATAGAGATGCATTTTTCTGATAGAGTTGTTGTGCAGTAATAATAGTTTCTAAAACATAATTTTTAATTATATTAGACTAATTTCTCCTGAAACAAATGATACTTCAGACCCTACTGAATAAGCCCTAACTCCCACTTAAATCTTTGGACTTAGAGAAGTTCAGAATTAATATTTTGACATTATTTAAAGCAAGAAAACCTGCAACAATACAGAACAGCTGAAATACATATTGAGAACACTGAAGCCCAGTAGCATCATCTTCAATTAAATCCAATTTAAATCATTAGCTTCTTAATTTCCAGCTTGCCCCATTAACCATGGAGGGAGTTGTAGGCTTCTTCTTATCAGCTGACTCAGGGAAAATAAACTCTCTGATGTAGTAGAGTTATTTGCATTATAAAGAACTGAAGTTTAAATTCTTGGTTTTCACTAAGCAACACAGGCTTTATAAGGGCTTAGACTAATGTGTACGCCACAACTAAAGTGAGATTTTACCTTAATGGTGATTAATGGCTGATTTTTCTGTCTGACAATAGAGAGAGTAGCTGGCTTAGTATTTTGGACTTTTACACTTGTAATCCTTAAAACTGTTCCAGTTCTATCTTTCAATAAGTTTCAGGGTATACAGGAGCACCACTGAAAAGAACATTGAGAAGAGACTGGCCACTGCCATCAGGAAATGAATGTTTTAAAAAAGGACCAAGTGAGTTGCTTCATAGCTTATCCCAGTTGGCTGCTCTGGGAAATGCAGTCTGATTTTCAAGTACTTGCATTTATATGATCAGCAGA
>VXBS01000215.1:61716-77046 GCA_013400255.1 Sitta europaea | reverse complement strand
TAACCCCAAATCTGGATTTTGGGCCCGACTTTAACCCCAAATTGGGATTTTTGGGGGGATTTTAACCCCAAATCTGCCTTTAGGGTGATTTTTAACCCCAGATCCGTTTTTTTCCAGGTAACCCCTCAGTGCCAGGATGAGCTTCCCAAATCCCAGCCAGCCTCCAGGAGCTGGGAATTCCTGCAGGATCCCCCTGGCCCAGGCCACTCAGGTAATTAACAGTTAATTAATGGCTCATCACCCTCGGGCCCAGCCCTGATCCCGGGGATTTCCTCCTCCCAGCAGCAGCTTGGAGGAAATCCCACAATCCCTGCTCTTTTCCAGGGGGTTCCAAAGTTTTGGGATTATTTTGGGTCTGGCAGAATTCCTGCTCTCTTCCAAATGGCTCAATTTTTGGGATCCCTCTGGGTTTAATCCCACAATTCCTGTTCTTTTCCAGGTGGTTCCCAGTTTTTGGGATTATTTTGGGTCTGCTCCCAGAATTCCTGCTCTTTCCCAGTTTTTGGGATCCCTCTGGGTTTAATCCCAGAATTCCTGCTCTTTTCCAGGTGGCTCCCAGTTTCTGGGATTGCTCTGGGTCAGATCCCACAATTCCTGCTCTCTTCCAGGTGGCTCCCATTTTTTGGGATTTTTTTGGGTCTGCTCCCAGAATTCCTGCTCTTTCCCAGTTTTTGGGATCCCTCTGGATTTAATCCCAGAATTCCTGCTCTTTTCCAGGTGGTTCCCAGTTTCTGGGATCATTCTGGGTTTAATCCCTGCTCTTTTCCAGGTGGCTCTCAGTTTTTGGGATTGTTCTGATCCCAGAATTCCTGCTCTTTTCCAGGTGCTTCCCAGTGTTCCCCTGCTCAGGATCCTGCAGGCTGCCGGTGCCCAGGGCGATTCCTTCACACTCAAAGAGGTTGGGGCTCACTCCTGGAATTATCCCAGGGATTTTTGAGGGGTTTTTTGGGAATTGGCATGGGATTCACTCCCTCATTCCCTGTGTTTCAACCCTGTCCTGGAAAATATTCCCTTTTTACCTCCAGGGGGACTTTTGGGGTCAATTCAGGGTCACTTTGGGGACATTTCAGGGGCAGTTTTGGGGATTTTTGGGGGACACTTTGGGGTCACTGGGAATAACTCCATTTTGAACTGGGAGTAGTCCAATTTTAACCAGGATAACCTCATTTGAACTGGGAATAATGCAGTTTTAATTAGAATAACCCCACTTAAACTGGGAATAACCCCATTTGAACTGGGAATAATGCAGTTTCAATGGGGATAACCCCATTTGAATTGGGAATAATGCAGTTTTAATTGGAATAACCCCATTTAGAACTGGGAATAACCCCATTTTACCCAGGCTAACCCCATTTAAATTAGGAATAACCCCATTTAAATTAGGAATAACCCCATTTTAACTGGAATAACCCCATTTAAATTATAAATACCCCCATTTAAACTGGAATAACCCCATTTTAATTAGGAATAACCCAGCTTTAACTGGAATAACCCCACTTTAACCAGCCTACCCCCATCTGCCCCACCTCCCCCCCTCCCTCCACTCCCAACCCTCCCCCTCTGCCACACCCCCCCCAAACCCCTGCCAGCCCCAGAGCAGCAGCCAATCCCAAATCCCAAGGAATTCCTGGAATTCTGGGGGCTGAAGGGCGTGTGCTGTCCCCACAGGTGATGCATTTCCTGGGCCAGTACATCCTGGGCAGGCAGCTCTACGACAAGAGGCAGCAGCACCTGGTTCATTGTGGGGGGGATCAGCTGGGGGAGCTGCTGGGGCTGCAGAATTTCTCTGTCAAGGATCCCAGGTAAGGAAAAGAAAAAAAAAAAAAATCCCAATTTTTTATCTGGGAATGCTGCTGGGTTTGGGTCTGGGTGTGCTCAAAGTGAATTGAAAGGAAAAAAATCCCTGCTGAGTTTCAAAAATGGTGATTGGGGTTTGGTTTGGTTTTTTTTTTTTTTTGGAGGGGGGAAATTCACTCTGATGGAATTGGGGTGTCCAGGGGTAAATTTATTGGGGGGGTTTGGGGTCTCTCTGTAGGAAAAAATGTCAAGGTTTGTTGGATTGTTAGGAGAAAATTCCCTGTGGGTTTTGGGATCTCTCTGGGGAAAAAAAAAAATCGTTGTTTTCTGGGGTTTCCAGGGGAAAATTCACTGTGGGGTTTGGGGTCTCTCTAGAAGAAAAACCTCTGATTTCTGGGATCTGTAGGAAAATCAATGAATTCCCAGGATTTGGGGTCCCTGGGATCAGTACCATGTGGATTTGGGGTCCCTGGGATCAGTTCCCAGTGGGTTTGGGGTCCCTGGGATCAGTTCCCTGTGGATTTGGTGTCCCTGGGATCAGTTCCCAGTGGGTTTGGGGTCCCTGGGATCAGTTCCTGTGGATTTGGGGTCCCTGGGATCAGTTCCCAGTGGGTTTGGGGTCCCTGGGATCAGTTCCCTGTGGATTTGGGGTCCCTGGGATCAGTTCCCAGTGGGTTTGGGGTCCCTGGGATCAGTTCCTGTGGATTTGGGGTCCCTGGGATCAGTTCCCAGTGGATTTGGTGTCCCTGGGATCAGTTCCCAGTGGATTTGGGGTCCCTGGCTCCATTCCCAGTGGGTCTGGGGTCCCTGGCTCCATTCCCAGTGGATTTGGGGTCCCTGGCTCCATTCCCAGTGGGTTTGGGGTCCCTGGCTCCATCCCCAGGGCTCTGGGGTCCCCGGCTCCCCTCTGACAGCTCTGTCCCCTGCCCAGCCCCGTGTACGAGATGCTGAGGAGGAACCTGAGCCCTGCTGCCCTCCCAGGTGGGTTTCTCCTGTTCCACAAATGTTGCTCTGCTCTGGTGAGTCCCAAAAACGCCGGAAAAATCCCAAAGTGCTGCAGCTGCAGGAGGAATAAACTTCTCTCAGGAGCTTTTCCCAAGCAAACCTCTCGGAGTTTGTGTCTTTTCTGTGTGCCAGGAGCTGTTTGAGTGATGCCAAAAACCCCCAAAACTTCCAAGCTAAATCCTGAAATCAATCTTCCAGCCAGCAAAATTCATCTTTTATTGATTTTTTGATCAATTTTTTTTTTTTCTTCAGCTTCAAGGCTGCAGTTTCTTGCTCTCACCTGGTTTTATATTTTGATCACCTTCTAAAGGTGCTGAAAAATTCTGCAAGGCTTTAATCTTGAGCCTTCCCCAGCTGAGGAGAGAAATCAAATTCCATCAGAATTAAAATTTGTTGTTAATTAATCTGAGCTGGGGTGACTTCCTTGAAACCAGTTCCTGGTGTAGGACTGGGAAAAATAAACTCCAGTGGCAGAGCTGTGGAATTTGGTGCCACAGGAATTTAAAAATTCCCTGTTTTTAAACAGATAAAATGCATTTAATCCACAGCTGGGAATCTGGTGCCACATTTCCCATTTTTAAAAATGGATTTAATCCACAGCTATGGACTTTGGTGCCACATTTCCCATTTTGAAACAGATGAAATCCATTTAAACCTTTAGGAGGGCTCAGGCACGTGTGGAAAAACTAAAAACCAAATCAAAATCCACAACGTGGCCCTGACAACTTCCATTTCCTACCTCGGATTTTGGACAGAAGACTCTTTTTGGAGAATACTTGGATTTCTTTTCTAGAAGTTTGACTTCTGTGTGGACTCTGAGCTGTGTGAGAGCTGTGAGAGCTGTTCCCTGTGCCAGCAAGGGCTGCCTGAGCCTGGCTCAGCATTGGCACTGACCCCAGCAGGCTTGGCAGAGCACACCTCGGCCACAGGGAGGCTGTGCCTTCCCCCTTTCCAGCTGTGTGCCTTCCCCCTTTCCAGCTGTGCACCCCTTTCCAGCTGTGTGCCTTCCTTCCTCCTTTCCAGCTGTGCACCTTCCTTCCCCCTTTCCAGCTGTTTCCTTCCCCCTTTCCATCTCTGTTCCTTCCTTTCCAGTTGTTTGCCTTCCAGCTATGTGCCCTCTCCCTTTCCAGCTGTGTTCCTTCTTTTCCACCTGTGTTCCCTCCCCCTTTCCAGCTGTTGGCTTTCCTTCAACCCAACACAGAATTCAGTTATTTCCCCTTTTCCTGTTTAATTTTACCCTTTTCTAATTTCCCTCCCTTTTCTTTCCTCATTTTCTTCCCTTTCCCAATTTTTCCTCATTTTCCTCCCCTTTCCTATTTTTTCACCCTTTTCTTTCCTAACTTTTCACCCTTTTCTAATTTCCCCCCTTTCCTAATTCTCCTCCCTTTTCTTTCCTAATTATTTCCCCCTTTCCTTTCCTCATTTCCCCTCTCCTTGTCTCAGTTCCCCCTTCCCTTGGCCAGTTCCCCTTTTCCCAAGGATTCTTGATTCCCACAGATGCCCTTGGCAATCCCTCACCTCCTGGAACATCCCAGCATTTTCACTCCCTGAAAATCACATTTTGCCAGGCTGAGGGATGAGCCTGGCTCCCATTTTCCATCAGGGATTCCAACCCAGCAGCTGGAAGGGGAGGGAAGCAGGAAAGGAAAGCAGGAATTTATCACAGATCCTGGGATTTTGCTCCATTTAATTCCACTTTTCAGCTCTTATCTGTGTCTGATTCTTGATGGGAATCAGAGTTCCAGAAGGGAATTTTCCTCATCAGTTGTGGAATTCAGAGAATCCCAGAAGGGAATTTTCCTGTTCAGGAACTCAGAGAATTCCAGGAGGGAATTTTCCTGTTCAGGAACTCAGAGAATTCCAGGAGGGAATTTTCATTTCAGGAACTCAGACAATTCCAGGAGGGAATTTTCCTGTCCATTCCAAGTGCAGCAGGCAGGAGCCAGCCTGGATCTTTTGTTCTCTCTGTTCAAAGCCAGACTCAATTGCTGTTAATTGGATTTTTGCTCATTTAGCTTGGCCTTTTAATGAACTCCTGGGATCCAGCTGTGGCCAGCACTGTGCATGGAATTTTCCTGTCTTTATCCTTTAATCCTCCTGCCCAAACCCTTCAGGAATGCTCAGGAATTCCAAAGCCACCTCCCCTGTTCCCCTTCCAGCTGGGATTCCCTCTGGAATCCTGGAGTGGGAGGGGTGGCTTTGCCAAGCCAAGCAGGGAACTGAACAAAAATGGGAATTTTTGGGGTGGATCTGGCATATTTGGACATTTTCCCCCATGGGGATTTCGTGCTGGGTCGCTCCTGGAGAGTTCAGGTGTTTTAGGAGGGATTTTTCCATTGCTTGTTCTTTTTTATTTATTGTTTTCCCTTTGGGAAGAACATTCTGAATTAGGGATGCCTGTAGCACACAACCACTTCCCCTTTGGGAAGAACATTCTGAATATTTTTCCCTTTTGAGAAGAACATTCTGAATTGAGGAAACAGAACCATTTTTCCCTTTGGGAAGAGCATTCTGAATTTGGCATGGCTGTAGGGAAAAGAACCATTTTCCCTTTGGGAAGAAAATTCAGAGTATTTTTCCCTTTGTGAAGAACATTCTGAATTAGGGATGCCTGTAGCACCCAGAAACATTTCCCCTTTGTGAAGAACATTCCAAATATTTTTCTCTTTGTGAAAAACCTGAATATTTTCCCTTTGGGAAGAACATTCTGAATTAGGGAAGGCTATAGCACACAGACCCATTTCCCCTTTGTGTAGAACATTCTGAATATTTTCCCCTTTGAGAAGAACATTCTGAATTGGGCATGGCTGTAGCACCCAGCCCCATTTCTCTTTGTGAGGAACATTCTGAATTAAGGATGCCTGTAGCACCCAGACCCATTTCCCCTTTGTGAAGAACATTCTGAATTAGGGGTGGCTGTAGGGAAAAGAGCCATTTCCCCTTGTGAGGGACATCCCCAAGGCTGTAGCACCCAGAACCATTTTCCCTTTGGGAAGAGCATTCTGAATTAAGGATGCCTGTAGGGAAAAGAACCATTTCCCCTTTGTGAAGAACAGTCTGAATATTTTTCTCTTTGGGGAGAACCTTCTGAATATTTTCCCCTTTGGGAAGAACATTCTGAATTAGGGATGCCTGTAGCACACAGACCCATTTCTCTTTGTGAGGAACATTCTGAATATTTTCCCCTTTGAGGAGAACATTCTGAATATTTTCCCTTTGTGAAGAACATTTTGAATTAGGGGTGGCTGTAGGGAAAAGAGCCATTCCCCCTTGTGAGGAATATTCTGAATATTTTCCCTTTGTGTAGAACATTCTGAATTAGGGATGGCTGTAGGAAAGAGAACTATTTCCCCCTTTGGGAAGAACATTCTGAATTAGGGATGCCTGTAGCACTCGGAGCCCTTTTTCCCCTTTAAGAACATTCTGAATTAGGGATGCCTGTAGCACCCAGCNTCAGCTCTGCCCCTCAGCTCTGCCCCCCAGCTCTGCCCCCCAGCTCTGCCCCCAGCTCTGCCCAGCCTGCCTGGGGGCTCTGCTGCCCCCAGCCCTGCGTGTGTGCGAGTGGGGATTTCCAGGGAAGGATTTGCCTTGTGTTTTACCTGCCATCTGCAGATGCTGCACAGACTCTCCCAAAGGAGCAGAGCGTCGCTAAGCCCAGCCCAGACCAGCTGCAGGTAAACCCCACAGCCCGTGGGTTCTTTTCTTGTACAGAGCCGCCCCTTCTCTGTACCTCTGCATGGTGGACTGCCAGAACTTGGAGTTTATTTTTTTTTATTTTTTTTTGGCTGCTCCTCAACCTTTTCCTGAGAGAAAAATCCTCCCCAAAAATTCAGAAGTTCTCGGAGTCCACAGAGCAGGGACAGAGCCACCCTTCTCTGTTCTCTGAGCGCGTTTCCCTGGGGTGCAGCACTTCCAGGCCTCAGCTCCTCCAGCCCTCTGCTGCTTTTATTTTTCCTCCCTTTTATTCCATCTCCCACTAGGAATTGCCAAATAATTCACTGTGCCTTAGTTAGGATTTGTTTCCAGCAGCTTTTCAGGCAGAGGTGAAAACCTAGGAAAAATCTTGGCGCCTCCAAAGTTTTTTCCAGGTGTGCTGTGGGGCTGGGAGGTGGCACAAAATCATTTGAGATTTTTTTTTGCCAAGCTGAAGATTTTTCCTTGGTTGGTTGTGTTGATTCCAGAGGCTTTAAAGAGAAATAGTATGTAGTTTTTTTATTTTTCAGAACTATTTCCTTTTCCTACCTGCTTGGTCTCATCCTGCAGCTGGTGCCTGGGGATGGAAGTGCTGCATCCCTTTGTCCCTGCAAGCTCTGCTGGGCTAATTCCTGGATTTTCCTTCCTGCAGCTCAGCCAGGAGGAGGGATCTGACTCTGGGATCCTGGAGGGTGACAGCAAAACCTCTGCTCTGGCTACCTCAGAGCTCAAATGTGAAGGTGAGGAGCACATTGCTGCATTGTCACAGCGTTTGCAAACCTCCCGTGGGGGACACAGCAGCAGAATGCAGGAGGAGGAGTGGGGAGGCTCAGAGAAAAACAGGTTTGGAATAGAATCCTTAAAAATCTTGGTGCTAAAGATTCAGACTGGTTTGGAACAGAATAATTTAAACTCTTGCTGCTAAAGATTGAGACTGGTTTGGAATAGAATAATTTAAAATCTTGGTGTTAAAGATTGAGACTGGTTTGGAACAGAATAATTTAAACTCTTGGTGTTTAAGACTGGTTTGAAATAGAATCCTTAAAAATCTTGATGTTAAAGATTGAGACTAGTTTGGAATAGAATTATTAAAAATCTTGGTGTTAAAGATTAAGACTGGTTTAGAATAGAATTATTAAAAATCTTGGTGTTAAAGATTAAGACTGGTTTGGAATAGAATAATTTAAAATCTTGCTGCTAAAGATTGAGGCTCTGAAATAGAATAATTTAAACTCTTGGTGCTAAAGATTGAGACTGGTTTGGAATAGAATAATTTAAAATCTTGGTGTTAAAGATTGAGACTGGTTTGGAACAGNACCTCTGCTCTGGCTACCTCAGAGCTCAAATGTGAAGGTGAGGAGCACATTGCTGCATTGTCACAGCGTTTGCAAACCTCCCGTGGGGGACACAGCAGCAGAATGCAGGAGGAGGAGTGGGGAGGCTCAGAGAAAAACAGGTTTGGAATAGAATCCTTAAAAATCTTGGTGCTAAAGATTCAGACTGGTTTGGAACAGAATAATTTAAACTCTTGCTGCTAAAGATTGAGACTGGTTTGGAATAGAATAATTTAAAATCTTGGTGTTAAAGATTGAGACTGGTTTGGAACAGAATAATTTAAACTCTTGGTGTTTAAGACTGGTTTGAAATAGAATCCTTAAAAATCTTGATGTTAAAGATTGAGACTAGTTTGGAATAGAATTATTAAAAATCTTGGTGTTAAAGATTAAGACTGGTTTGGAATAGAATAATTTAAAATCTTGCTGCCAGACATTGAGGTTCTGATTTCCTGGAGGGTGACAGCAGAGTCTCAGCCCTGGGTTCCTCAGAGCCCAGAGGTGACACTTGGGAGGGTGAGGGACACATTGCTGCATTTGGCATGGCTGTAGCAAATGAATAATTTTCCCTTTGGGAAGAATATTCTGAAGCAAAGAGAATAATTTTTCAAATGATTCATTATTTACAAACCTTCTGTGTGGGACACAGCAGCAGAATGCAGGAGGAGGAACTGGGAGACTCAGAAAAAAAAACAGGTTTGGAATAGAAAATCCTTTAAAATCTTGGTGTTAAAGATTGAGGCTGGTTTGGAATAGAATCTGAAACTTTTGTGGTGAAATTTTAATTTAAACTCAGCCTGTGCTGGTACAGGGCACTGGGAAAGCTGGGATTTTTTGCAGGTGATACTTTTGTGGTGAAACTTGAAATTAAACTCAACCATACCCAGTACAGGCCACTGGGAAAACTGGGATTTTTGGCATCAGAAACTTTAAATTAAATTCAACCTATCCCAGTACAGGGCACTGGGAAAACTGGGATTTTTTTGCCAGGATTTTTCCCAGATGAGACATCCAAACCCCAGAGCCTTGAGCATCAAACCAAAAAAAAAAATAATTAAAAATAAAAAAAAAAATGATTAAAATTAAAAAAAAAATAATTAAAATTAAAAAAAAAAAAAATTGAGCCCAATTTTGCCCTGCTGATCTCTCCCCCAATAACTCAAACTCTGTTGGCTCTTCCAGACCCAGACTTGCTGGAAAACCTCTCCAAAAGCAAGAAGCCCAAGCTGGACCTGGTTTTTGAGGAATGGGACGTGGCCGGGCTGCCCTGGTGGTTTTTAGGGAATCTCAGGAGCAATTACAAATCCCACAGTAATGGATCCACGGATATTCACACTAACCAGGTGGGTGACCACTGGAAAAATCTCCTTTTCCTCTCTTTTGGGGTCTGAGGAAATCAAATATTTCCCTTTTATTTCTCTTTTTTTCGCTTCCCGCTCCAGGGTTTTCCCAGTGTGGGAATTTCCCCTCAGGGGGTTTTAAAATTTTGATTTTTTTTTTTTTTTTTAACCAAACTTTTCCCTCAAGGCCCAAAGAGTGCCTGGATTTTGGGAATTTGCCTTNGGCACTGGGAAAACTGGGATTTTTGTCAGGTGAAACCTGAAATTAAACTTGACCTGTCCCAGTACAAACCACTGGGAAAACTGGAATTTTTGGCAGGAGAAACTTGAAATTAAACTCAATTGTCCCAGTACAGGCCACTGGANATTTGGTTTTTTTTTTGGATTAATGTTGTGGGGGGATAGTCGAGCTGGAAGTTGGGAAAAATTGGGAAAAAGGGGAATTTATGAGGGGGAAAATTGGGAAAAGGGAATTTATGAAGGGGAAAATTGGGAAAAGAGGGATTTGTGAGGGGGAAATTGGGAATTTGTGAGGGGAAAATTGGGAAAAAGGGAACTTTTGAGGGGGAGATTGGGAAAAAGGGAATTTGTGAGGGGAAAATTGGGAGAAGAGGAGCCTGTGAGAGGGAAATTGGGAAAAGGGGAATTTGTGAGGGGGAAAATTGTGGAAAAGGGAATTTATGAGGGGGAAATTGGGAAAACGTTGGGAAAAGGGGAATTTGTGAGAGGGAAAATTGGAGCCTGTGAGGTGGAAATTNGAAAACTGGGATTTTTTTGCCAGGATTTTTCCCAGATGAGACATCCAAACCCCAGAGCCTTGAGCATCATACCAAANAAGGGAATCTGTGAGGTAAAAATTTTAAAATGGAAGCCTGTGAGGTGGAAAGTGGGAAAAGGGGAATTTGTGAGGGGAAAATTTTATAAACAGGAGCCTGTGAGGTGGAGATTGGGAACTCATGAGGGAGAAATTGGAAAAAAGGGAATCTGTGAGGTAAAAATTATCAAAAGTGAAGCCTGTGAGGTGGAAATTGGGGAAAGGGGGAACTCCTGAGGTGGAAACTGGGGAACCTGTGAGGAGGAAATTCTAAATAAAGGCGTGTCTGAGGGCAGTGAGCTCTGGGGGTGGTTGGGCAGGGGCAAGGGGCAGTGCTGGGGGTGGAGCTGCTCCTAAATGTGTTTTATTTTTGCTTTTTCCCCCTCAGGACATCGACACTGCCATCGTTTCAGACACCACTGATGACCTGTGGTTCCTCAACGAGTGTCCCCTGGAGCAGGGCAGTGCTGGGCTCAAGGTGGAGCTGCTGGACTGTGAGGAGGACACAGCAGGTGACACAAAGGTACCTCCTCAATTCCCATTTTAATCCATCCCTTGCTGCTCTGCTGCCCTTGGAAAAGCTGCATCTGGTCCCAGCCAGAGGCTGAATCCTGGCTGGAAAAAGCTGTCACTGTTCCTCGTGTGTTTGATGGGTTTCCTGCTTGGGGTTTGGTTTAAATTCTTATTTTTGAGGTGTAAAAATCAATTGAAAATGAATTAAACTCACAGCAGCTGAAGAGGGCTTCTAAGCAATCTCTGCAGGAGTTATAAATCCAAAATCGTGGGATTAACTTTGGGAAGGGCTTTTTAAGGATGGAGTCCAGAGGAAAATCTGATCATGGTAAACCAGCCAAAGTTACCAACATCCTGTAAAAAAAACCACTGCAAAAATCGCTTTTTATTCACTTTTAGAAATGATTTAATGAGCAGGGTGATGACATAATCCTTTAATTAGGGGGTGCAGCAGCAGAGAATTTATAAACAGGGAATATTCCAACATTCCCACCCTCTCCTGGAATTCCAGGTGCCTGAGGATGAGTGCTTGGAGGAGCTGGAGGATTCCCAGTGCCTGAGCGATGACACGGACACAGAGGCTGCTCCTGAGGTGGGAATTCCTTGGGATCAGCATTTCCTGGGGCTGGCAGGGCTCATCCCACTGCTGGTTTTGGGGTGGGAAAAGGGGATTTTCATGGGGGTTTAAAAAAAAAAATGGCTGGGTGAAGTTCTACCAAGCATGGTTTAATAAGGTTTTTAATAAGGTTTTTAATGAGGTTTTAATAAGATTTTAATTCCATGTTGTCCTCTGGATGGAAAGCTGGAGAATTATCCTTGGAAGGGACCTGGAAATCTTCAGTAGCATTTTAGAATCACTCAAAAACCTCAGTGTTTTACTGGGTTTAGCAGTATTTTTTAAATTTTAGCAGTATTTTTAAAATTCCAGCAGAATTCTAATGGTTTTAGCAGAGTTTTCCTGCCTGGAATAAATGGGGATGTCCCTGGCTTTGGCCAGCTGACTCCTGGCTCTGCACTCAGGCAGCTCCTGCCCTTTTCTGTGAGAGAATTAATTAATAAATCCATTAATTGTGCAGATTCAACAGCTGGTAAATAGTGAGTGAACCTGGAGAATGAATTCCTGCCAAATTCCAGGAACAAAAGGTTGAAAATTCTCTTGAAATTAAATAAAAATCAACTGCCCCAACTTGGCTTCTTCCAGAGGGCTGGGAGAGAGGAAGGAGAGGAATTCATGAGGGAGAAATCAGGGCTGAATCAATCCCAAGCCACAAAATGTTGATTTTCCAGCTCATAAACCACTCATAAATTACATTTTTTTAACGAGGTTTCCTCGCCGCTTTTCCCACACGGCTAAAACGAGGAATACCCACAAATAAATTGAATTTTAAGGGGTTTTTTTGGCTGGAATTTTTATGCCTTAAATCCCTCAGGATTGCTGGCAATGCTCCAAGTGCAGGAAGTTCAACTCCCCGGGGAAAAGGTACTGCTACCGCTGCTGGGCCCTGCGCAAGGACTGGTACCGGGACTGCCCCAAACTGCCCCATTCCCTGTCCCTCTCCAACATCAATTCCATGGAAAACCAGGAGCAGGATGAAGGGATGGACGTCCCAGACTGCAGGAGGACAATTTCAGCCCCTGCTGGCCAAGCCAAACACCTTTTTCTGGGAGAATCCCAACCCCGCGTGGCTCCCGGCGGCTCCATCGAGTCCTTGGATCTGGCGCGGGACGGGAAAAACGGGGATTTCCCCAAGCTGGAGAAAGAGGGGGAGGTGGAATCTTTGGAGAGCATCAAAACCCTGCTGGATCCCTGCTTCCTGTGCCAGCACAGGCCTCGGGATGGGAATATTGTCCACGGCAGGACTGCTCACCTGGTGGCCTGCTTCAGGTGCGCCAGGATGCTGAAGAAGAAGAGATCGCCGTGCCCCGTTTTAAAATTTTGATTCAAGATGGTCATCAGGATCTTCATGGGCCAGTGAGATCTTCATGGGGTAGCAGGAGCTCCTGCCTCTAAAATAACCCTAAAATCAGGATTTTAGCACTCAAATCCCAAATTCAGTGTGTGCAGCAGGAGGATCAGGATGTTCATTGTGATCTTCATGGGCTAGCAGGAGCTTGTGCCTCTAAAATAACCCTAAAATCAGGATTTTTGCACTCAAATCCCAAATTCAGTGTGTGCAGCAGGGAGATCAGGATGGTCATCAGGATCTTCATGGGCCAGTGAGATCTTCATGGGGTAGCAGGAGCTCCTGCCTCTAAAATAACCCTAAAATCAGGATTTTAGCACTCAAATCCCAAATTCAGTGTGTGCAGGAAGGAGATCAAGATGATCATTGTGATCTTCATGGGCTAGCAGGAGCTTGTGTCTCTAAAATAACCCTAAAATCAGGATTTTTGCACTCAAATCCCAGTTTCAGTGTGTGCAGCAGGGGGATTAGGATGGTCATTGTGATCTTCATGGGCTAGCAGGATCTTCTGTTCCTAAAATCTAGGTTTTTGCACTCAAATCCCAATTTCAGTGTGTGCAGGAGGGAGATCAGGATGGTCATGGGCTAGCAGGATCTTCTATTACTAAAATAAGCCCAAAAATGGGTTTTTTTGCACTCAAATCCCAATTTTATTGTGAGCAGGAGGGAGATCAGGATGCTCATTGTGATCATGGGCTAGCAGGATCTTCTGCCACTAAAATAACCCCAAAAATTGGGGTTTTTTTGCACTCAAACCCCAATCCCAGAGCTCATCCAGTGAAACCAAAGAAAACCAACACTTAAATCCCACCAAGAATCCTCTGCAGGATCCACTTTTCCATGGAAATCACCTCGAGAGCAAAACCCCAGCTTGGAAATTTTCCTAATTTCCCAATTTCTGCCTAATTTTATCTCTTGGGGTTCTTTCTCCTGACCAAGAACAGAAGATTTGGGGAAAAATGTGACATTTGGAATGGGTTTTTATCCCAAAAACCCTGACTTGTGCAATTCCTTTGGAGCTGGAAGAGAAAAACAGAAATAAATATTTATGGTGGGAGGGCAGGGGATTTGTTTTGAAGAGAAGAAAAATAACTTTATTCCTGATTTTTTTTTATTGTTTGAGGTTGACAGGGTGAGGAATTCTTGCTCCCAGATGGGAAATAAATCAGAATTTTAATCCACACCTCTCAGGTCACAAATCAGATGGAACAATAATAATAATGTTATATTTTGTTTTCCTTTTGGGCTCCTTAATTTCTATTTCTTCTCCTTTTTTAAATATTTATTTAAATCTATTCTGTGTCACCTCTCTCCAGGAGGATCCAATTCCAGCAGCTTTGGGATTTTTTGGGATGTTCCACCTGCCCTCCCCTATTATCCTTTAGGATGAAAAATCCTCATTTTGGAGTGAAAAGTGACTTTAAAAACAAAACACAAACTTTTGAGGGATAAAATAATTCCTTTAAAGCCCCATTTGCACCCTTTTCAGGCACAGCTTTCCCCTGTCCTGGCAGAGTTTTCCTCTTCACAGGCAGATTTTTTTCCCCTTTTCCAAGCAATTTTTCCCCATTTTTGCACAGATTTTTCCCCTTTTCAAATACTTTTTTTTTTCTTCTTTCCAGGCAGATTTTCCCTTCTTTCCAAAGGTATTTTTTTCTCATTTCCAGGCAGATTTTCACCTCTTTTCCAGGCAGATTTTTTTCCCCCTTTCCAGGCAGATTTTTTTCCCCCTTTCCAGGCAGATTTTCCCCCTCTTTCCAGGCAGATTTTCCCCTTTGTTCCCCAGCCCGTTCCCAATCCCAGCTCTGCCATTCCCTGGGCTCACTCCCCCATCCCTGTGCCCATTCCCAGGGGATCTCGCTCCCTTTCCCCGCGGTTTTTTGGGATCAGCCCTCCCGGAGAAGGCGGAGCTCACTAGAGGGCACCCACGCCCAGCTCCTGCCGCTCTCCCTCCTTCCAGCATCCGCATTCCCGGCTGCAAAAGGCGCTCAGAGTTTCCCAAATCCGTGTTTTTCCCCCCATCCCAAATCCCAGCTCGGATCCTTCCAGGCACATCCAGACATTCCCAGGTTTTTTTTTTTTTTTTTTTTTTACACAAACCCACAACTTCTTCCCCTTTTTGCTTTGTGGTTTTCCTCCTGTTTTTTTTGTTTTTTTTTTTCTTTTTTCAATCCCTTTATCCACAAAAATTTTGGCATCTTTTGGGATCCAGGACCCATCCAGCCCCACAGGGAAGTGTCACCATCACCATTTCCCATTCTTTTATCCCAGATCCTCCCAGCTGGCAGCAGTGGCAGAGCAGGGGGTGACACTTGCTTTGATGATCCCAAAAAATAACCCCAAACCCCAAACCGATCCCAAAGGAAAAAACCTCTTTTTTTTAGGGTTATTTTTAAGTTTTTCTTGTATTTCCAAAGCAGGGACTGCCCAGCGACGGCGGTGACACTGGGGGTGCTTTGCTTGATGATCCCAATGCTGCAAAAAAACCCCAGAAAAGAAACCCCAGACCCCCCACAGATCCCAAAGGAAGAAACCTCTTTTTTTTAGGGTTTTTATAGGGGTTTTTTGTATTTCCAAGGCAGGGGCTGTCCAGCGAGGGAGGCGACACCGCTGGGGTGTCCCTGGTGCCAGGGGACGCAGGTTTGGGTTCCTCTTTATGGCTCTTCACCCACTCGGGGCACCATCCCCACAGCATTCTCATCCCCTCCCATCTTCCCAGCGTGGTTTTTTTTTTAGGGATCCACAACCAAACCCATCCCCTCCACACATACCCAGCACCACCACAACCTCCTCTACTCAGCTCCTCCTCAAGCTCCACAAAATCCCATTTTTGCTAAAAAAACCCACCCCCCACCACACCCCCCACCCCA
>VXBS01000215.1:38934-51233 GCA_013400255.1 Sitta europaea | reverse complement strand
GCGCACCCCCGCCGGCCTCGCCGCCCCCCGTCCCCCGCCGTGCCGGGCTGAGCACCCGCTCGATCCCGGAGCAGTTTCCAGGAGCGGGAATGCAGCTCCCGCCCCCGGAACCATCCCTGGCTGCCCCCCGGACCTTCATCCCCTCCCGGAGCACCGCTCCCTGCCCATTCCCGGATTTTTTCCCCACCCCTTTTATCTCCAAACGCACCGTTTCTCCTCAAATCCACCATCGAGCCGGGAAAGCGAAGCTCTGGGAAGGCAAAAAAACAACGCCGAGCCAAGTGCCGAGGCGCCGGCTCGCTGCTGCAGAGCTCAGAGCCCCCCCAAAGTCACCCCCGGCCCNCCTCCTCCTCCTCCTCTTCCCTCCTCCCTCCTCCCCAATCCTCCTCCTCCTCACTCCAGCCTTGTCGCCACGACGTGCCACCCACCCGCGGCAGCTCCTGCCGGCTGCGCCTTAACCCCTGCGGCTCCGGCGGCGCCCGCCGCCTCTCCCGGGGATGTTCCCGAGGGATGAAGCCGCTCCCGGGAATGCGGGCCCGGCCCTCGCTATCCGCAGTGCTCCCGCTGCGCCACCGCCGGCCCCTGCCCGCGGGTGGCTCGGTGGATTTGGGATTTGTGTCCCAAATCTTCTAGCCAGCGGGACCGGCCGGAATTTCCAAAGATCCGGCCCCGCCAGCCCCGTGTCCCTCCCCGAGGGGACAGCGCGGACGCCCCGCGGCGTTTCCCGGCTCGGTCCCCGGGCTGGACGTGCTGCCAGAGGTTAATTTTCCCCAAAAAGGGATGTTCAGGGACTCTCAAGCTTGGGAAACACTGGGAAAGTCCGCCTTTTGCTCTGGGAAAACCCGCCTTTTGCTCTGGGGAGGGCGGGGGTCCCAGCTGTGTCACCCGGAGGTGGGGATGGAGCCCCCCACCCGCGGTGACACGGGGACCGGGACCCCCGCAGCTGTGGGGCTCGGACAAGGGCGGGATTTGGGGAGGGGGCAGCAGAACTCCCCCAGCTTTTTTTCCATCCCAGAAAATCCTTTCCCTGGGGACTGCCAGAGGGCCCCGGTGACGGCGGCCATCGAGTCCCCGTTTCACGCTCGGCGTGGCGAGCGGAGCCGGGGGCTTGGCTACTGCCCGGGGCTGGGCAGGAGCGGGGCCCGAGCGGGTTTGGAACGGGTCTGGAGCGGGCTGGGGCTGGAGCGGGGCTGGAGCGGGGCCCGAGCGGGGCTGGTGCTCGACAGGAGTGGGGCAGGAGGGCTGGAGCAGGACTGGAGCTGGGACTGGGGCTGGAACGGGTCCGGAGTGGGTCCGGGACAGGAGCGGGTCCGGAGCGGGTCTGGATCGGGTCTGGATCAGGGCCGGAGCGGGTCAGATCGGGTCCGGAGCGGGTCCGCGCCCAGGGCGAGGAGCGCTGGCGGAGCTGGCCGAGCTCGCCGGCAGTGACCTGATTTAATNCGGGCAGGGGCGCTCAGCTGCGCCCGCCCCTCCGGGCTCTTCCGACAGCAAAAGCAAAAATCGGAGGTTTCAGCCAGCGCTGGGTCATAGGAGGAAAAACCCATTAATTTCTCCCCAATCCCATTGGCATCCTGTGGGAATCACTGAGGTGGGCTGGGAACGCCCTTCCCGGTGGGGTTGGTGCCCGTGCCCACTTCCCATCCCCAACAAAGCCAGGGGCAGGGCCAGGGATAAAAGACAGGGCCAGGGATAAGGGCCAGGGATAGGGACAGGAAGGATTTTCCTGCTGGGTGCTCCAGCCTGGAGCTGCTGGGGGTGATTTTGGGGCACCCATCGCCCCTACAAGTGCCCCTGGAGGCGCTGGGGACATTCCCTGGAGGAGGGAAGGAGCTGGAATCCGGTATTCCCGCTGCCCCACACATCCCCGGGGGATGGAAGGAGCTGGAATCCGGCATTCCCAGTGCCCCAGACATTCCCTGGGGGATGGAAAAGCCGCTCCCAGGTGTCCCAGTCCGTGCCCCACCTCGCTCCTGCCGTGCTGCTGCAGAGGCTGAGTAATTCCTGAGTAATTCCCGCGGCTCCCGAGATGCTCCTCAGGCAGCCGAGTACATCCCGATCCAGGTTTTAATTGCGTGGGATCGCAGCCGAGGTGGCTCTGATTTATCCTGCCTGCTGCGCCAGCGCTTCTGCCTGGCCGGCTCCAGGATCCACCCGGAGAACGTTCCCTGGGAAAGGGTTAACATTTTTCCTCGGAAAAAGGAAAAATATAAAAATAAAAAGCTTGGAGCCCCGAGTGGTTTTTTCCCTCTCGCACCTGTGGGGTTGTGAGGAGATTTCCCCATTGTTTTATCCCTTAGGGCGTGATGGGATCTCCTCCGGGAGCTGCCTGAGGAATTTTCCTGGAGAACCGAGGGATTTAGAGGGTTAAGCCGGGCTCAGCCAAGCTCAGCTCTGCCAGACCGGGATGAACAAAGGGCTCCAGCGCCTTTCATTCCCTCCTGGGTCAGGAAAACCCCGTCAACCCTTTTATCCCCTTCTGGGTCAGGAAAACCGCACGGACGGAGGAACGCTGCAGGCCCCCCGAATCCCAATTCTAGCTCTGCTCCCCCCATCCCAAATTCAAACAAATTCCCATAAATTTGGGCCGAGGTCACTCCCGGGGCAGGGATGGCAATGGGATTGCATCCCCTGTCCCTGAACTCAGGGCTGTCCCTCTCCCTTCCCACTTTCCAAGAATTCCCCACCTTCCCTCCCCCACTTTGCAAAGTGGGATCCCAAATCCCATTTTTAATCCCGACTCCAAATCCCAGTTTTAACCCCAAATCCCATTTTTAACCCCGACTCCAAATCCCATTTTTAACCCCAAATCCCATTTTTAACCCCAAATTCCCACTCGTTCCCCGATCTCCACAGATCCACCCCATGATCCAGGGATGGGAAATGTTCCTCCCCTTCCTTTATTCCCTTTATTTTGGGGCGGCTTTACGGCCCCCGTAACAGCTGCCCCGTAAATCAGGGCCGATCCCATAAAAAGTGGGAATAACGGGAATTAGAGCTGGGAATGGGCCGGGATTTATCCTCTCCTCATTCCCAGACATCTTCACACCCACCTCGGGAAGCAATTCCAGGGCTCCACACACCTGGCGGAGTCTCCCCGTTTATGGGATTTTTTATGGATAACGTGGGGGGGTTTAATGGATAATGTGGGAATTTTTTTTATGGATAACGTGGGGGATTTTTATGGATAACATGGGGCTTTTTTATGGATAACCTGAGGTTTTTTTTATGGATAACATGGGGTTTTTATGGATAATGTGGGCGGTGTTTATGGATAATGAGGGTTTTTATGGATAACGTGGGGATTTTAATGGATAACGTGGGGCTTTTTTTATGGAGAACATGAGGATTTTTTTATGGATAACTTGGGAATTTTTTAATGGATAATGCGGGTTTTTTATGGATAACGTGGGGTTTTTTTTGGTGGCTAGCATGGAGTTTTTTAGGGTTTTTATAGACAACATGGGGATTTCTTTATGGATAACGTGGGACTTTTTATGGATAATGTGGGGGACTTTTTAATGGATAACATGGGATTTTTTATGGATAATGGTGTTTTTTATGGATTACACAGGGGTTGTTTTATGGATAACATGAAGGGTTTTTTTCATGGATAACGTGAATTTTTTATGGATTGTGGTTTTGGGTTTTTATTTTATAACAGAATAATAGAAATATATAATACTTTAATATGAATTATAATAAAAAATCCAGGGAATCCTGGGAATGCCGCTGTCCCCAACTGGGACCTCCCAGAACAGATCCCGCATTAATCATCACCCCGGATCCCTGGAAAAGCGGTGGGAAATGGGGAATGCTCCCGGCTGGAGGAGGAGGAGGAGGAAGAGGAGGAGGAGGCCTGCGGGGTTGCCATGGCGATGGAGCATCTCCAAACCCTGGATTCTTTATCCCCGGACTTGTTGAGGCTGAGGGAAAGCCTCGAGGGCGGGGAGAGGCTTGGGAGGCGAGGAAGAGGAGGGTGGAATTCTGATCCTGGAGGAGAAATCCCGAAATCCTGAAGCGCGAGCTCCGGGGCTCGGGGGGTCCGGGGCGCTCTGGGGGGTCTGCGCCCTCTCGATCCCAAACCTGTCCCGGATTTCCCTGCTCTGGGATGCGGCCCCTGGAATCCAGCACTCACTGGGATTCCTGCGGGGGTCTGGGTGCTGGGAACGCTTCCCAAAGCCAACTCCCGAATTCCAGAGGAGCCTGAGCGAGCGATCCTTTGATTTTTGGGATCGAACCTCGCCTCCCGAATTCCCTTCGATCCCGGGCGCTTCCAGCCGTGTCCCGCTGCAGATTCCCCCGGGAAGAACCACCGCGTGTCCCCTCGCCGGGGCATTGCAGGAATTCTTCTGGAATTCATCTGCTGCCGCTCCCGAGGAAAACCGGGACCCTCGAGGGTGTTTGGAGCTGGAATTTCTGGATAAACAGGAAGAGTGGCAGCGAGAGAACCGGGAACTTCCCGGAGTTTGCCGTTCCCCCCCTTCCCACGGGATCCGTAATCGCTCCTAAACTTCATTTCCAATTCCTTCTGATCCCTCCGGTGTCCCGGGGATGGAAATTCCCAGCGTGGGGATTTTGTGGATGCGGAGTTTGCGAGGCTGAGGGGGCGCCTTGGGCTGGCACATCAAAGGAGAAGAGGGAAAAAAACCCTCCTGGAATTCGGGAGCCCTGTGGGAGGATGGATTCTGTTTGATTTTGTCAGCAGAGGTCAGGGGGAAGTGTGGAGGAGGCTGGAAAATAATGGGGAAGGAATCCCGTTATTCTGGGAATATTCTCAGGGGAGGAAGGGAGGGAAAAGAGAAGGGAAAAGGGGAAAGGAGAATAATGGAAAATGGAAAGAAGGGAAGGGGGGAAGAAGGAGAAAAGGGAAAAAGGGAAGAAGAGGAAAAGGGGGAAAGAGGAAAAGGGGAAAAAAGGAAAGGGAAAGGAGAAAGAGGAATGGGAAAGGGATAAGGGAAAGGGGATAAGGGGAAAGGGAAAGGCAAAGGGTGGGAAAGGAGGAAGGGAAGGGGAAAGGGAATGGAGGAATGAGGATTTTTCCTGGCTGGGGACGCTGAAGGAGCCTTGGACGAAGAAATCCTTCCCCAAATCAGGGAAGGGTTTGGCGGGGAGGGACATCTCCCACTAAACCCGCTATCCCCCGGAAAACAGCACAGCCAGCGCTCCCCCAGCCCCGAAACCCCGGGAGAAAGCCGGGAATTTGTCTAAAAAACCCTTGGAGAAGCCAAGAGCCTTCCTGGGGAAGGGGAGGAGGAGGCTGGGGACGTCGGCCGGGAGCGCCCCTGCTCAATGACAAACGAGGTGAACCCGGAGGCTGCGGAGAAAATCTTGGCAGCGGGCGGGAGAGGCGCTGCCAGATTCCAGGGAATTTTTAACTGGCATTTAATTAGCGGCACTCAGGTGGTCACAGGAGCGGCGGCAGTGCCGCAGTTCCTGGCATTTGTTAATTAAAGCCGCTCCTGACAGGGATTAACGACTTTTTAATGACTCTGTTGTCTTAATGTCTTATTAAGGTTCGGCTTTCCCCCTCCCGCCGGTTTTCCCGGGAATAGCAGAGTCCAGAGGGATGGGAGGTGTGAGGGGCGGCACGGGCTCCTTCCAGGCCCCCAAAAAATTGGGAATGCGAGGGGTGAGGTGGGGGAGCAGAGGCAAATTTTTGGGAGGTGCTGCTGCTGGAGGGAAACGGGAATCTGGGATCAAGGTGGGAGATCCCAGTTCTGCTCCTGGAGGAAATTGGGAATCAGGGATGGGTGTGGGAGATCCCAGTTCTGCTCCTGGAGGAAATTGGGAATCAGGGATGGGTGTGGGAGATCCCTGCTCCTGGAGCTCCAGCTGAAAGTCTCCAGGAGGACTTGGAAAACAGCTCTGGAAATGGGGAGCAAGGAATGAGGGGAATGAGGAATTCCTCCTGGCTGGGACTCCAGAAATAGAGGAAAGTGGATCCATGATTTCCTCCCCAGTGGAGCACGGGCTGGAATTCTGCCCATCCCACGGATCCCATTATCCCATCCTGTTATCCCATCCCATGGATCCCATTGTCCCATCCCATTATCCCATCCCATGGACACGGGCACGGATCCGGTTTTCCCCCAAAAAGCCGCGTGCAGGGTCCCGCAGGATCCTCATCCCGTCCCTTTCCCGGGCATTCCCACATTCCCACATTCCCAGGGCATCCCGCAGTCCCCGCTGTTGCCATTCCCGGGAAGAGCAGAATCCCCCAGGACAGATCCCGGCGCTCGGGCTGAGTTCAGCGCTCGGCGCTCTGCTCGCCCCGGCAATTACATTTTAATTACGATTAGCGAATGACGAGGGGGCTCGAGGAGCGCTCCCGCTCCTTCCCTGAATTACAATTCCCTGTTTTTGCCGAGCATTCCCAGGAAAGCCGGAGCTAAAAGTGGAAATCCCCGGTTTGCTCATCCCGAAGCCGGGATGGGGTCGGGATCGGGCCGGGATCATCCCGAGGGCTCCGGATTGGGATGGAGCACGGGAATGTTGCTGCGGGAGCTGGGATGCAATTCCTGGCTGGAATGGCGTTATCCCGGCTTTTGGGATCCCGAAACTCCTGTCTGGGATCCGGGATCAACTCCATGGACCGGTTGGAATGAAATAATTTGGGGTTGGGACAAAACCTTTAAGGCTCCTCCCAACCCCATTGTGATTCCATGGATAAGGAATTATTCCCTGGATATTCCCAGGAATTCCTGGGAATCATTCCGAGAGGAGAAATCCGAGGATTGCAGCAGCTCCCTCCTCACTTCATCTAAAATTAACTCGGCGCTTAAGCAGAACCGGTTGCCATGGCCACGCCAGGGGCTCCTGGATGCAGAAAACCGGGAATTCCGGGATAATGAAGGGCTCTGGAATATCCTCGGGAATATTCACCCACCTGTTAAACCCGCAGGAAGCGGGAATGGAAATTCCCCCTGTCCGAGATTCGGGGCGGGGCGGGGCGAGCGGGACCAAGAAAGAAAAAAAAAAAGGAAAAAAAAAAAAAAAAACCAAATGGGAAATGGGAAATGGGAAATGGGAAATGGGAGGGATCCGAGGGGATTTTTGGGGGAATGTGCAAATACTGAGGTTTTGCTGGAATGGGAGAGGGACACGGATATTTATAGGAGCTGATTAATTAATCCTTGATTGGCTGCTGCTCAGATTCCGGTTGGGAATCAAATCCACACTCCAGGCCTGCTGGGGGCTCCGGGAAAAGCAGGAAAAGAGCCCTGATCCTACAGGAGAGGCAGGAAAAGAGCCTCTGGCAGCTGGAATTCCCTGGAATGCTGAGCTCCACCTGGAAACAGGGAATATTTGGAATATCAGGAATTCTCCCCGGCACCCCGATCCTTCAATGCTGAGCTCCATCTGGGGAATGGGGAATATTTGGAATATTTGGAATATCGGGAATCCTTCCCGGTCCCAGATCCCGGGATGTTGAGCCAACCCGGGGCCGTTCTGGGCTCGGTTTTTATCCCGACCTTTTCTCTCCCGGCTTTCTGTATTCCCGTTTTCCCTCCCCCTTCCCAGCCCCTCCCTCTCTGCTCCAGCTCTTCCTTCCTTTCCCTTCCCTTTGGAGCATCCCGCTAATTAGTGCTGCTAATTAGCGCTGCTGCTGTTTGTGCCGGGGTTAATGGGAATGGGGGCCTGGAATCCTCGGGAATAGCGGGGGGGATTGGGGTGGGAATGGGGGTGGGAATAGGGATGGGATTGGGATGGGAATAATGGGGGAAATTGGGTGGGAATGGTGTGNGGGAATGGGAGTGGGAATGGGGATTCTCTCCCCTGTGTCCCTTTTCCCTGGAAAAACGCCTTGAAATTCCCTCCCTGTGCCCCTTTTTCATGGATGGACCTTGGAATTGCCTTCCCTGTGTCCATTTTCCATGGAAAAACCCCTGGAATTCCCCTCCTCCCTACTAGGGCTGAATCCCTAAAATCCCCATGGATATTCATACCCTGGAACAGCGGGAATTCCGTGACAGCATTCCAAGGATTTAGGACAGCATTCCAAGGATTTGGGGGGGACAATCCCATGGAGGTGACATTTCACCCCCCAGCGCCGCATCCCAAGGATTTTCCACCTTTTTTTTCCATGGTTTTTTCCCTCCCTGCTTTTCCCCCCTCATCCATCCTCCCCTGGCAGTTCCCGGGATGAATTCCCGTGATAAATTCCCGCTGTTTTGTTGTTCGAGATTAATTTTTGATTTATGGCCGGCTCCCGGGATTTATTCCCATCTTTCTCCGGAGGGAAAGGCGGCGCTGGAAGTGTTTGAAATTCCGGGAGCTCTGCTGGAATTTTAAAAAAGGGGGTGGGGATCGATGGGAATGACGGCTGCTTTTCCATGGAATTATCCCAAATATCTGCTGGGAAAGGAGGGAAAGGGAAGAAAATCCTGAGGTTTTTTATGTGGATTTTATGAACTGAGGGATGCGCTGGGAATTCTCCACTTGCTGACGGGAATAAACGGAATTTGGGGAATAAATGGAATTATTCCTGCTGAGGAATAGATGGGATTTGTGGGATCTGGGTTAAGGGATTTAGGGATGTGGCAGGGCGGGAATTCGGGGATGGGAACGGGCGGAAATTCGGGAATGTGGTGGGAAAAGGGCAGGAATTCGGGAATGTGATGGGACAAGGGCAGGAATTCGGGAATGTGAGCGTGTCCCGGTGGGGTTCGGGGACAATTTCCTTCCCCATCCCATCGCTTCCCTCCTTCCCTTCCCGGATTTTTCCCAGGATTTTCCCTCCAGGCCGAGTTTTCCCAAGGGCTGTGGGGAACCAGTGGATCCCAGTGATCCCATTCCCACCTTTTTCCCCACGGATCGGGAAGCCCTGGACACGCTGGGCGCTTTTCCCCAGCCCATCCAAGCACCAGGAGATTCCCGTGGGGAATTTCTTAATTCCTAAGGAAATTCCTAAGGAATTAGGAATGTTCTCAGCCCTGTCCTTCTTTCCACACCAATTCCCACCTGGATTTTTGCTCCAAGATGTTCCAGCGGCTCCTTCTCTCCTGCTGGCGGCAGAAATTGGGGATGTGCTGCGATCTAGTGGTGAAGAAAAATCCTGGAATTCGCTCCAGGCTGGATTCAACCTTCCCAAGCCGGGATTTTCCAGGCTGTTTTCCCGGGAAGAGCCGGATTCCTGCGGGATCCAGGAGATCCCAAATCCTCCATCAAATCCTGCTCCGCTCCCGGCGCCCGCCCGGCCGCGGATCCTCCCAAACCGCATCCCAGGAAAAACAAATCCAAGCGGGAATTTTGCCTGGAATGCTGCACGGAGCTCTGGATCTTCTGAGAGGAAATCCCAAATTAGGATTTTAATGAACGCTCAAGCTCAGCTTCGCCGCTTTTCCCGCATTCCCTGCTGAATTTTTTCCTTTTTCCTTCTCCCAAATCCCGCTCAGCTCCGGGCCCGTCCCAGCCTCGGCTCCCTGGGAATTTTGGCCTCTGGATTCCCCAGGGATGGGATCCAGGAGCTGCGCAGAATTCCCGGATTCCTGAGACTGGAAAAATCCCTCCAGGATCATCGATCCTTTTCCCGACCCCCACCCTGAGAGCCGAATTCCCAGGATTCTTTGGATACATCCTCCCAAAGCCTGGCCACCTTTTCCAGGAGGAAATTCCTGCTGCTCTCCCAGCGGGAACATTTTTGGGATTCCCCGCTCGGTCACCGAATTTTCCCAGGTGATTTTTTCCAGATTTTCCCATCCCGCTGCCGTTCCCCACCCAAACGTGGGAATGTTTGGGAATGTTTGTTTGGGAATGTTTGGGAATTCCCGGCGCCGCAGCTCCGGGATTTGGGAAGGAAAAAATCCCTGGAGCGGGGACAGCAGGTGGCACTGCCCGACCGCGGACAGCCCCGAGCCGCCGCTTTTGGGGATTTTCGGGAATGTCCGGTGGGATTTTCCACCCTTTCGTGCTGGGATTGGGAATTCCAAGTTGGATGCTCCCGAAAGGAACGACCCCTTCTCCTTGGATGTCAATAATGGGCTCCCGAGGGAATCCACTCTGGAATCGGAATAACAAACTCGGGATGAGTTTAGGGAATTCCCAATCCGGGTTTGAATTCCTGGATTTATAAGGAATAAAGGGGAGGAGGGCAAACCCCTCTGCCCCCGTGGATTCCCTGGAAAAGCTCCGTGCGCCGGGATTTCCTGGATGGGGTGATCCATGGCCTGCGGGGGGAGGAGCTGCTGCTCCAGAAAATCCGAGTTTCTGGGATGTGCATCCATAAAAAACTGAATTTCTGGGATGTGCATCCATGAAAATTGAGTCTCTGGGATGTGTGTCCAAAAAGAAAAGAGTTTCTGGGATGTGCATCCATAAAATCCGAGTTCCTGGGATGCGCACCCAGCCCACCCCTAAATCCTCCCCACAAATCCATCATTCATTCCCACAAACCCATCATTCCCACAAACCCATCATTCCCACAAACCCACCATTCCCGCGATTTCAGGATTTCAATCCCATTTATAAGAGGTTTCTTGGAGTTTCCAACCTTTCTTTTTTGGGAATTCTGATCGTTTTTACACCACATTTGGTCGTTCCCATAAGGTCAGGAGACACATCCCGGTTTTCTTTCCTCCATGAGCAAATTCCGAATTTTCCTCCTGCTCTCCTTCTTTTCCAGAACCTATTCCAGGGGTTTTCCTACGTGGAAAAATTCGGGAATTTTGGCTCGTAGCTGGAACAGCTCAGCCCTGCGCGGTGTAAATCAGATTTTGTGAGGGGCGGGAGGGGCCGTGGCCACTTCCAGATGGGAATTTCCATGGAAACTTCCCAGATAAAGGGAGATTCCAATTCCTTCCCAACCATTTGTGGCCATGAATGGGAGAGAAGGGAAAAAACCATTGCAGGAAAAAGGGGAAAGGGGGGAAAGAAGAGGAGAAAAAGGGGGAAAAAGGGGGAAAAGAACTTTTCAAGGTGCTGAGCATCCCCAGAAGTGCAGCGTGCCCTTGGATCCCGCTGGAATTCTCCGGGATCAGCACCTTGGAGGAGCTGTCAGCACTGCTGGGGAGGCGGCTCGGGGTGAAATTCCCTTTTTTCCCGCCGGGATCCGGGCAGAAAAGGCCGAGCCCGGTGAAATCCGATGTTCCCAAAGCTGCAGCGTCAGGGGAAGATCCCGGACTTTGGTGACATCCATGGAAAAACCGCCACGAATTTCACTCCGGGATTTTATTTTGACCTCTGTAGCTGATTCTTGAGGATGCTTTGGGTTTTTTTCCCCGGTTTTCTCCGTGATTTTTCCTTGGTTTCCCCATGGCTTTTCCCTGGTTTTCCCCATGGATTTTCCCCTATTTCCTCCCTGGATTTTCCCCTATTTCCTCCCTGGATTTTTCCTTGGTTTCCCCGTGGCTTTCCTTCACTTTCCCCGGTTTTCTCCATGGCTTTTTCCCAGTTTCCCTATGGATTTTTCCCAGTTTCCCCCGTGGCTTTTTCACGGTTTCTCCCATACATTTCCCCCTTTTTTCCCCGTGGATTTTTCCTTGGTTTCCCCATGGATTTTCCCCGGTTTTCCCCACGGCTTTTCCCCGGTTTCTCCCATAGATTTCCTCCTCTTTTCCCCATGTTTTTTTTTTTTTTCCCGGTTTTCCCCATGGCATTTTCCCGGTTCCCCATGAATTTCCCACTGTTTTCCCCATGGCTTTTCCCCGGTTTTCCCCGTGGCTTTATCCCGGTTTCCCCCATGAATTTCCCCCTCTTTTCCCCATGTTTTTTTTCCCGGTTTTCCCCGTGCCTTTTTCCAGTTCCACCGCTGCCAGCCGCGGTGTCCTCGCCCTTGGGGGGCGCCCAGAGCCCCCCGGGGTGACCCCGGCTCCTCCTCCCCTTCCCCAAAATCCGCCTNGCGTCAGGGGAAGATCCCGGACTTTGGTGACATCCATGGAAAAACCGCCACGAATTTCACTCCGGGATTTTATTTTGACCTCTGTAGCTGATTCTTGAGGATGCTTTGGGTTTTTTTCCCCGGTTTTCTCCGTGACTTTTCCTTGGTTTCCCCATGGCTTTTCCCTGGTTTTCCCCATGGATTTTCCCCTATTTCCTCCCTGGATTTTTCCTTGGTTTCCCCGTGGCTTTCCTTCACTTTCCCCGGTTTTCTCCATGGCTTTTTCCCAGTTTCCCTATGGATTTTTCCCAGTTTCCCCCGTGGCTTTTTCACGGTTTCTCCCATACATTTCCCCCTTTTTTCCCCGTGGATTTTTCCTTGGTTTCCCCATGGATTTTCCCCGGTTTTCCCTACGGCTTTTCCCCGGTTTCTCCCATAGATTTCCTCCTCTTTTCCCCATGTTTTTTTTTTTTTTTCCCGGTTT
>VXBS01000215.1:28270-38403 GCA_013400255.1 Sitta europaea | reverse complement strand
GCTGAATCACCGGGATCCCGGCCCCACGGCGCTCCCGGCGCCGCCAGAAGCTCGGGAATGCGGCTGGGGAGGGCCAGGAGGCCGCGGGAGCGCTGGGGCCTGGCGGGGCTGGAGAGGGAATGGGGCCGGGATGGAGCCGGGATGGAGCCGGGATGGAGCCGGTTCTCCCTTTCCCGTGGCCTCAGGCGCTCCCTGGAGCAGGGGCAGCGGGGCAGACGCGATTCCCCCCCCGGGGAGCGGCCCAGGGCGGTTCTGGGGGGGAAAACGAAGGTTTCGCCAAAAAAATCCCATCCCTGCTCCAGCTGGGAACGGCCAGTGCGTCTCTCTTGGACGGGTTTTGCTTTTCCCTTTGGAATTCTGCCTGTGGGCTCCTTCCTCAAGGTCAGGTCCTTGGGATGGCTCCGGAGCTTTTCCCAAAGTCACCCCGGGGAGCTCCCCGGCAGCGCCCAGGGCCCGGGGCATGCGGGAATTGCGGGAATTGTGGGAATTGCGGGAAAAGCTGGAATTCTGCCGTGCCCAGCAGAGGCCCGGCTGCTTTAAGATGGATCCTGTGGCGCTGTGGTGTTTCCGGGGTGCTCCTGGCAGCTGCCGAGGACAAAAGCAGGAATCCTGTGACTTTTCCAGGGATGCTGACTCCTTTCTTTCCGCCCGTGCTCCTGGAAAACCTCCCCCTGCTTGGCAGACACCGAGGGGCTGCTTTGTTCCGACAGAACTTTGCTTTCTCCCTTGAAAGAAAACTCAAATTTAGCATTTTCTGCTCGGTTTTTATTCTGAATTTTGCCCTTTCCCAGGGCTGGGCCTTTGCTGGTTTTTTCCTTTTTTTTTTTAGTGGTTGTAACGTGAATCCGACATAAATAATGCATGGAAAAGCGCTGGGCTGGAGTTGTTGGGATGGAAAAGCGACTTTGTTTACGGGATTGGGGCTGGCTTTGTGTCAGTCCTGGGCTTAGCAAAGCTCCGTCCTCATCCTCACCCCCAGGGATTTGATCCAAACCCAGCCCCTTCTCCCGGCTGATGATTAGCACCCCAGGATTCCCAGATTAATTAATTAGGATTTGTTTTCCTTTCATTCTCTCCAGGTGTTTTTTTTAGGGGGGATAAAATCCCCCCCCCCCAAATCCACTGGGAAAACTCTGCCACAAAGGGAACCAAAAATGGGTGAAAATGTTGGATTGTAATGGGGAAAACGAGGAATTAATGTTCCTGGTTTTGCTCCAGGCAGGTGGTTGGGATACTCAGAGTGGGATACTCCTGGGATATTCCTGGGATATTCCTGGGATACTCCTGGTGTAGAGTTTGGGGGTTGTACCCTCCAATCCCAGGGGTGGTGAGCAGGGAAAGGGTTGGGATCAGGTGTGAACCACAACGTGAGTCCAGATCCACCTGGGAATGGGAATATGGGAATGGGAAACTGGGAATGGGAATGGGAAACTGGGAAAGGGAAGCTGGGAATATGGGACTGGGGAGCTGGGAATATGGGGATGGAAAACTGGGAATGGGAAGCCAGGAATGGGAATATGGGAATGAGAAGCTGGGAATGGGAAACTGGGAATATGGGGATGGGAAACTGGGAATATGGGGATGGGAAACTGGGAATATGGGAATGGGGAGCTGGGAATGGGAATATGGGAATGAGAAGCTAGGAATGGGAAACTGGAATATGGGAAACGGAAACTGGAATATGGGAAACTGGGAAGCTGGGAATGGGAAGCTGGGAATGGGAAGCTGGGAATGCCATCCCAGGAAGCTCTTGGAGATTCCCAAGATTGGCAGGAGAGGGGTGGACACGGACAGGAGGAAAGGGGATCTTTGCTGCTGCTCCCTTTGTCGGGAATAAAGGGATTTAAGGAAGTTTCCCTTCCTAATCCCGGTGCTCCATCCTGGGGGGTGACCTTGGGAAAAGAGATTTTCCATCGGGATTTTCCATCGGGATCGTGGCCCTGGGTTGGATCCTCCCTCCGGGCCTGGCCCTGCTCAGCCTGGCTGAGGAAAATGGGGAAGATCTGGGAAATCCAGGAAATATTCCCTGGATAAAGAGGAGTTTTATCCAGAAATGGAGAAATCAGCAGGAATGGGGAAGTTCTGGGATGCTCCAAGGAAATATTTCCTGGAAAAGGCCAGAGGAGCTCACCTGGGTGGGCAGGCCTTGGGAAGGGAACTGGAAACTTTGGGATTTGTTGGTTCCATCTGGAACTTTGGGATTTGTTGGTTCCATCTGGAGCTTTGGAATTTTCCAGCTCCATCCTCCCCTGGCTCAGGGAAGGAGGAACCTCCAAGGGAAAAGTTTGGGATTTGTTTGAGAAATCTGGGAGAATGGAGCAGCCACAAATCCCGAGGCTCTGATTTTTTTCTGGGAGCAGGAATTTCTGGCTCTGTTTTCCATGTGGGAGTGGATTTTCCATGGGGTTGTAGTTTACCAACCTCCCAAATCCCATCAGAACTTCATTTACAGGGAGGGAAAACCCTGGAAGTTCAGGCAGAATTCCTCCATTTCCTTACTTGCTGGGAGCTGTGGAATTCCCTGTTTTCCATGGCTTTTTACACATGGAATAAAAGCAGAACCGGGAGGATCCAAACCCATGGAGAAAATCAGATTTTATTTGAATTTCAACAGCAAAACCTCCCAGGAGACTCCTAAAAAAAAACCAGGAAAAAAACCTCTGGCTCTTCCCTTTATTCCTCAGGTTTCATTTGCCCTTCCCGAAGAATTCCTAAATCCATGCAGGGCTTGGATTCCCTTACGATTTGTCAGATCTTGTCAGGGAGGTCTGGAGTTCCTCCTGCCCTGAGGGAATTCCTTTCCAACCTCATTTTCCCTGCTCTTGGATGATTCCTGCTCCAGCTTTTCCATTTTTCCCCCTCTTCCCCAAGTTCCTTCATTCCTTTCCCTTGGCTATCCAGGATAATTATTGTGTAATTCCAGGGATTCCGGCTCGCTGGAAGTTTAAATGTTCCATAATCCCCGGCCCCCTCCTTTTTCCCTTTTTTTTTTTTTTTTTCCTTTAATCCCGAGTTGAAAGAGGCCGGGCTGGGTTATTATGGATTAAAAAAGAGGAGGATTTATCCCTCGGTTTATCGGGATCACCATTCCCACTTAATGAGATCGGAGGAGCGGGATTATCCACGGGGAAAAAACCCAAAAAACCCAAAAACCGGAGATGACTTCAAGGGGGAAGAAATTCCCGGCAATTCCTCCTTAGGATCTCATCCCGGGATTTTGAGGTCCAGCCCTGATTTCCTCCGGAGGGAACATCCAAAAGGCACAGGAGAGAGGGAATAAAGGAGATTTTGGGAATGTTTTTCCTGGCATTCCTCAGCAGGGCGCGTTCCCAGCTGGCCGCAGGAGCATCCAAAGGGAAGAGGGAGCTTGGAGCGATCCAGGCTCGGGAAGAGGGGAGAATTCCCTGCCCTGGATTCCGGGATGCTCCTTCCCCACCTCTGGAAGCGCCCCTGGGGTTGGGAGAGCAGGAGAGAACCCGCGGGGCTCCCTTGGAATTCCTGGCAGGTTTTCCATCCCTTTTCCCAGCGCCAGCCGGAGTCCGATCCCGCGGCTCTGTCAGCCTGAATCCCAAATTCCTCCTGAAATCTCCTGGCATGGACAGGCCGGGCTGGCAGCTCCAGCTGGAGCCAGCGTCTCCATGGAATCTGTGGAAAATTCCCCAAAATTCCCTTTTATTTTCTTTCCCCCTCTGAGCCGTTCCCTTTTCCTGGTTATCCCGAAAATCCCCGAGTGCAAAGAGCCGCGGAACCGTGGAATAATTTGGGTTGGAAAATTAAAACTCGTCCCATTCCACAGGCAGGGAGAACCCGCCCTGTGCCAAGGGGCGCTTCCAGGGATTGGGGCAGCCACAGGAAAACCTGGGAATGCCGAGGCCGGGAATGGGAATGGGAATGGGAATCCTCCTGGACCCGGCCGCTCTCCAGGGTGCTGAACCCCTCCTGAGGATTTGGGAATTCCCGGAATCCCAAAATCCCTCTTCACACTCGAATCCAGGATTTAAAAAAACAAAAAAGGGAAAACAGCAGGATGCAGGGAATGTGGGAATTCGCCCTTTTCCATCTCCAGCGCGCGTTCGAAGCGGGAGTTCGGGAATTCCCCACAATTCAGGACAGAATTTAAATTTAAATTTAAATTTATACCCCGCTCGGGGCTGATCCCGTCCCCATGGTGGGGATTCCTGAGGTGAGGCCAGCTGGAATTCTTCAGGGATTCGGTGCCTCCGGGATTTTTTGGGAGCAGGGAACAAAATCCGCTCCCTCCCCCAAAGCTCTGGGGATTTTTCTGCTCCTGGACAAAACTCGGCCTCGTTGGAGGAGCAGCTTTTACTGGATATTCCCGGCAGGTTTTATTGGATATTCCCGCAGTTTTTATTGGATATTCCCGCAGTTTTTTTGGATATTCCCGGCAGTTTTTGGTGGATATCCAGAGCACGTTTTTTGGGGATATTCTCAGCAGTTTTTGTAAGATATTCACAGGGGTTTTTTAATATTCCCAGCCGTTTTTGTTGGATATTCCCAGCCGTTTTTTGTTGGATATTCCCATCAGTTTTGTTGGATATTCCCAGCAAGTTTTATATGGAAATTCAGAGCAGGTTTTGTTGGATATTCAGAGTAGGTTTATTGTTATATAAATATTCCCTGGATAAAGATGAGTTTGATCCAGAAATACAGAAATTATCAGGAATGTGGTGGTCATGGGATGCTCCAAGAAAAAAAAAAAAATCCTGGATAAAAATCCTGGCACAGTGCGGGGTGTCCCTGTGGAGACCCTGGGGGATCTTTCATCTCCCAACCCAAACTTTCCACAATTCCCGATCCCACCTCAAATCCAAATTTCCCTCTTCCTTTATACCCGGAAAACTTCAACTCCAACACAAAACATCCCAAACTTCCCCTGAAAACTCAGCGCTCCCCCTTAATTCCCCAAAAACCTGGAATTCGGCTGGACTCACGTATTTTAATTTTTACTTTTTTTTATTATTTTTTTTTTAACGCCGCCCCTTTTAGAGGGCGGAATTTCCTTCCCAAATCCCCCCCGCGCATCCCGGGCTGCTGCTGCCGGCTCCGCCATCCAGCTGCCAGCGCTCCCCAGGGATTTATTCCCGGCCATCCCAGCCGGGGGATTCGGGGCGAGCAGCTGCCAGGCCGGGCTGGCCCCGGCCCAGGGCTCCCGCAGGGGCCATTCCAGGGATTCCGGCTCCTTTGTCTCCCTTTTCCAGCCTTTGTGGGCAGATCTGGCCTTGGGATGGGGGTGGGAATATTTCCTGGGAATGGCGAGAGGGGGGAATTTGGGGTTTTCTAAGTGCTCCTGGCAGGATTTTGATCAGAATCCCGGATTTGGGATGGGGGTGGGAATTATTTCTGGGAATAGCAGGGCGAATCCAGAGGGAATTTGGGGTTTTTTTAAGTGCTCCTGGCAGGATTTTGATCAGAATCCTGGGTTTGGGATGGGAATGATTGCTGGGAATAACAGGGATAAACCAGGGGGAATTCGGGGTTTCCATCCTTTATGGACAGGTCTGGGGTTGGGAATATTTCCTGGGAATGGCGAGGGGGGAATTTGGGGTTTCCTAAGTGCTCCTGGCAGGATTTTGATCAGAATCCTGGGTTTGGGGTGGGAATGATTGCTGGGAATGCCGAGGGGAGAATTTGGGCTTTCCCATCCTTTGTGGGCAGATCTGGGATTGGGATTGGGATGGGAACGAACCCTGGGAATGGCAGGGCTGAGCCGAGGGGGGAATTTGGGGTTTTCCAGCCTTTATGGACAGGTTTGGGGTTGGGAATGAATCCCGGGAATGGCAGGGCTGAGCTGAGGGGAATTTGGGATTTTCTAAGTGCTCCTGGCAGGATTTTGACCCGAATCCCAGATTTGGGATGGAGATTTCCTGGGAATTCCCATCCCAGGTGGATGCTCCTCAGAACTCCTCTTCCAAAGCAGAGCGAGGTGAAAACCAGGGATATCCGGGAGCATCCCGGGATGAACCCCCGGGACCGAACCCCCCCTTCCCCCGGGAAGAGCAGCTGGGGGTGGGAAGGGCTGGGATCGATCCCGAGCAGCTGCCGGGATGCGGGAGAGCAGATGGAGCAATTATCCCGGGCTGGGCTGGGAGCCTTTGGGATCCATTCCCTGAAAATCCGAGCTGGGAGAGGCTGGGGAGGGGATTTGGGAAGTTTTGGGATCCCATTCCCTGAAAATCTAACCCGGGAGAGGCTGGGGAGGGGATTTGGGAGCCTTTGGGATCCCATTCCCGGAAAATCCGAGCTGGGAGAGGCTGTGCAGGGAATTTGGCTCCCGGCTCCCTCCTTCCTCCATCCGCTTCCAATTTCCGCGGGAGCCGGGATGCGCAGCCGGGCCCCGCCTGGATCTTTAATTTCATTTCCACTTAAATTCCCTCTTTTCCCTGGCTGGCCTGGGTTCTCTCCCAGCTGGAAAACCCCAGGACGAGCCACGAGGGTGCGGAAGTTTGGGAAATGCACATCCCTGTTGCATTTCCCACCTTAATTCCTTGGAATTTTCTCACCGAGAAACGAGAGCTGGCACGGAAGAAAAAAAAAAACAAAAAAAACCCCAATAATTCCAAAGTGGAATATCAGAAATTCCTGGCTGGGAATTCTCAGCCGTGGGGGATGGCTCGGCTTTTCCAGAGGCTCGGGAACAAAGGGAAGCTGCATCTGGAGGCCGGGAGGCGCCAGGCCCGGGCTGGCACGGAGCGGGCAGTGCCCGGAGCCACGGCCCCATTGTTCCCGGGAAAAGGGAGAAGGACGGGAAGGGAAGGACGGGGAAAAGTCGGGATTATGGATCAGGGCTGGGGAGAATCGGGATGGAGGGGTTGGGACAACGGAGGTGTCCGGGAGAGGGAGCAGGGAGAGGGAAACAGGGATTTTTTTTTTTGGGGATGTGGGGGACTTTCCAGCGTGTGGAAAATCTTGGTGGGAAATGGGGATTTTTGGGAATTTGTGGAGCTCAGGGAGTGCTTGGGATGGGGAAGATCTTAGAGGGAAAGGGGGATTTTTTTGGGATGTGAAAAGCTTGGGGTATCCTTTTCAGGATGTGGAAAATCTTGGAGGGAAACAGGGATTTTTTTTGGGATTTGTGAGGTTCAGGGAGTGCTTTGTGGGATGTGGAAAATCTCGGAGGGAAAGGGGGATTTTTGGGAATTTGTGGGGAGTTCAGGATAAAGAGAAGGAAGGGGAAAACTGGAGAGGGAAAACTGGGCCGGACATGGGAGAGGGAGGCGACTCCGTGCCCTTGGAACAACCTGTGAGGGGGCGGAGATTTCCTGGAAATCCTTGGATTTGGGACACTTTGAGGTCGGGATAGAAAGAGGGAGGGGAAAACTGGAGAGAGAAAAAACTGCCGGACGTGGGAGAGGGAAAGGGAGGCGACTCCTGCCCTCGGAGTAGGAGGAATTAAATCAAATCCTTGGAGTCTGTGGGACGGGATCATCCCAGAGCAGTGGGAAGCGCACGGGAGGAGGTTTGGGAATCCCCGCAGCCCCCGGGAATCCGGAGCTGATGGAGCAGAATTCCCTCGGGAGCAGGGAAATAGGAAAATCCCAGGACTGTCTAAAGCCAGGTTTTGCCCGCTCCGCTTTCCCAAAATCTCCTCCTGCCCTGGAGCTGAAAAGGGAGCAGGAGCAGGATTGGGATCACCAGAATTCCTCCAGGAAGATTTTCCTCCTAGTTAAGCTCAACAACAACAAAAGGGGATTTTTTTTTCCCTTTTCAATAATAAATCAGGAGCGTTTTCCCCATGGGAATGCCGAGGAAGGGCCTTTCCTTCCCAGCTTCCAGAGGGTCGCTCCGAGCTCTCCCTCACGAATAATTTCCCGGATTCCTCCCCTTTCCCGCTCCGATTGGCGTTGCCGTGGCAACCAGCGAGGGACGCGATCCCGAGGGATGCGGGAGAGCGGCAGGAAAAGGGGGAATTCCCCCCCGAATCCTGGCATCCTGCAGGGATGCTCCAGATCCTCCCGCTCCCAGCTTTTTGTGGGATTCCCCGACGTCCCAAAGGGGTTTTGTGCCTGGATTTTGCGGGATTCTTCCCTCCCGCATGGAAATTCCGGGTTTTCCACGCTCGTTCCGTCTTGAGCTTGGAAAAAAGGAGAGAAATCCTTCCCGAAGGCACGTGCGGGAGATTCCCAATTTTCCACGTCACATTATCCTGGGAAAGGCAGGGAAAAACCTGGAATGTTTTTTTTCGGGACAGGTCGGATCCCGCCCCTGAGCCGTGCCAGAGGTGGGATCCTTCCTCCTCTCCCGAGTTTTTCCTGGAAAACCTTCCCGGTGTTTTACTGAAGTTGGATTCCAGCTCCAATTCCGACGTGCAGAATTCAAGGAATTCGCTGATCCAACCCTCATTCCCCATCGCTGCTCTTTGTTTCCCTCAACTCCCGGGTTTTAATGGATTTTCACGCTTTTTCCATTAAATATTCCCAGCAGGAAACTTTGGTGGATCGGGGATGAGGTGGGAGGAGTTAAAGATTGAAATTTTCCTTTCCTTTGTTCTTTTTGCTCCGCTCTAAACTCCGCGGTTTTCCTGTGGATTTTCCCTCCTGCTTCCAGCGGTGTCAGCAAGGGGAGATTTGTGTTTCCAAGGATTTGCAGGACACGGATCCCACCTGTTCCAGGGATTTTGGAAAGTTCTGGGTGGATAAAAACCCTCACTTCCTTCATCCCTGGCTCAATCCATCCCCCCATCCTTCAGCCTTTTCCAAGGAAACCCTAAATTAGAACCCAGCCTTTAAAATCCCAAAAAATCCCTTTTATTTTTATGGAATTCTTAACCACGGCATCCCTGGGCTCCCTCCCGAGCTGGGCTTGTGCCAACTTCATTATCCCAGAGCCAAAAGCTTCTCCCAATTAATTTATTCCCATTCTGGCGGCAGATGGAGAGGTGGTGACACCGGGATTTGAGGATTGAGTGACAAAGGGTGACAATTCCACGGAGAGCCAGGGAAAAAGTTGTGAGAAATGCCAGGGAATGGTGAGGAAAAGCAGGGAATGGTGTTGTCCTCCTCACTCCCAGCCCCAGGGAATGAATAAATTTGGGATTTCTTTGCTTTCCTGTGGAAAATGTCCCGGTCATCTTTGGGTCACCAGCTGGGTTTTTTGGGAATGAACTTCCCTGGAAGTGTCCAAGGCCAGGTCGGTTCCTGCTGGGATCAGTTGGTTCCCAGTGGGATAAATCAAATTCCCACTGGGATCAGACTGCTGCCCTTGGCAGGAGGCAGAGCCGGGGCTGGGATCTGGGATTGGGATCCGGGGTTGGGATCCGGGGTTGGGATCCAGGATTGGGATCTGGGGTTGGGATCCAGGGCTGGGATCCAGGGTTGGGATCCAGGGCTGGGATCTGGGTCTGGGATCCAGGATTGGGATCTGGGATTGGGATCCGAGGTTGGGATCCAAGGCTGGGATCCAGGGCTGGGATCTGGGATTGGGATCCGGGTCTGGGATCCAGGATTGGGATCAGGGGCTGGGATCCAGGGCTGGGATCCAGGGCTGGGATCTGGGATTGGGATCCGGGTCTGGGATCCAGGATTGGGATCAGGGGCTGGGATCCAGGGCTGGGATCCAGGGCTGGGATCTGGGATTGGGATCCAGGGCTGGGATCCAGGGCTGGGATCAGGGGCTGGGATCTGGGATTGGGATCCAGGGCTGGGATCAGGGGCTGGGATCAGGATCTGCTGTTCCTGTGCCCGAGGGTTCCCCTCCCACAGCAGAGGAATTCCAATGGGAACGGCCCCCCCTGGCCTGGACAGGGAATCCCCCATCCCCCTCCCAGCTCCAGAAACGCAGAATTCCCCTCTCTGAGCGTCCCATCCATCATCCCATTCCCCAAATCCTGGAATATCCGGAATGTGAAAGGATTCCTGGAGATCCCAAAAATCCCACAGCTTGTCCAGACATGCCCGGCCCTGGAGGGGCCCCGGCTGCTCCGGGCAGGGTCCGGCAGCAGGAGCGGAGGTGGGAGCCGGGAGCTTTTCCAGAGGCTCCGCATCCATCCCGGGGCTGCTTTTCCCATGGGATTAGCCCTGGGCTGATCCCGGGGCCAGCTGCCACCAGGGAGGGGTGGCCCGGGGACACTGCGGGGACAGTGTGGGATTGCCGGGAATGGCCCTGGAGAGGAGGGG
>VXBS01000215.1:3072-28258 GCA_013400255.1 Sitta europaea | reverse complement strand
TTTGCAGGCATCAAAGAGGGAATTCCATGGAATTCTGAGGGGCAGGGCCCAGCCTGGTCCTGCTGCTGAGGCACCAACCCCTCCCCTCCCTTCGGGATGAGGCTGAAGGATTTTTCCTGCTTTTTCTGCCGGTGCAGACCCTCCCAAAGCAGGAAAAAAGCCGGGAAAACGCTGATTTTTTTGGGAACAGCCATTCCCCCGACTGCAGCACCCCCAGCTCTGATCCCCGCGGTGCCGGGAGAATTCCCCCGATCCCGGCGGGAGCAGCCGGGACAATGCGGGGCTGTGTTCTCCAGGAGCCACCTACACGCGCAGGAATTGTTCCCAGGGATTGTTCCCGGGGATTGTTCCCGCTGCCCACATCTGCTCCGGACAAAGGGGCCCTGGAGGAGCCTGGAGGAGCCTGGAGGAGCCTGGCATTCCCCAGGGCATGAATTCCCTGCTTGGTTTTTTTTCCTTGCTCCCGGCCAGCGCTGCTCCGCTCCTCTGGATCCTCTGGATCCTCTGGATCATCCAGCTGGATGCTGGATTCAGGATCCAGCAGGATTCTTCCCAGGGATTCAGGCCAGAGGTTCCGTGCTGCTTTGACAGCTCAGGAATTGTCCGGGATTTCGTTTCTTCCTGAGATTCCTGGGGTTTTGGGACCCACAGGGATTTTTAGGGAGAAGCTGCCCTTGGATCGCTGGAATTGTCCAGGCTGGAATAACCCGGGATAGGGGAAGTTGTCCCTGCCCTCGGGATGAACTTTAAATTCCCTTCCCAACGCAGCCCATTCCAGGATTCCGGGATTTGCCCTCAGAGCTTGGCCTCAGCCTTTAACATTCCCATATTTACAAACATCCCCCAGGAATCCGTGCCAGGAAATTCCTCCTTCCCTCTCGGCCATTCCCCGCCCCCAAAATCCAAGGAAAACAAAAATTTCCTCACTTTCCAGGCACAAACTATTTTTCCTTTTAACGCCCCACTGCCTCCCTCCCCTAAAAGATCCCTGTTTGAGATGGGGTTGAAACTTTTCCTTTTGGGAAAAGCTTTTCCTTTTGGGATCCTTTTGGGATCTGAATTTGTTACCGGAGGGATAAAAAGTGCCAGGGTGGAAAACGGGATCCTGGGAGCTCGGCCGGGATCTGGCAGATCCTTTTGGAGGGGAACATCTGCATCCTGGCTGGGAATGGGATTGTCTGGAGAGCAGTTGGGAACGATCCCAATCCTGGAATTCTGCAGGATCAACACCAGGATTTTTGAGACTCCACACCCCTGAGGGATGGGATATTCCTCAGTGTTTTTTTATCCGTAAAATACGATTATTATTAATTTTTTAAAGCAGCAAATCCACCTTTTTATTTCATCCCACGATCCCTGGATCCCGCTGCTCCCAGGAATTTTCTCTTGGACCCTGGGCCCTCCCAACAACCCCATAAATCCTCCCAGCAGGACAATCCCAGCCCCAGCAGAGCTGCTCCCACTCATTCCCCAAATCCTGGCCACCATTCCCAGCCCCATTCCCACCTTTTTTTACTTTTTAATTTTTTTTTTTTGGGTGAAAACGCCGCGCTCCCAAAATTCCTGAAGGGAAAACACCGGGCTGGGCTCAGTGATGTGACTTTGGTTTTTGTTTTTTGTTTTCCCAGCTGAGGATCCCTCTGCACGTGCCCCCCCAAAGTCACCCCGAGGTTTTGAGGGCACCCCGGGAAGCTCCAAGATGATCCCGAGGGGAGCCCGGCTGGGAATCGCCTTGGCCCTCAGCCTCCAGCTCCTCGCCAGCGCCATCGAGGTCCCCCTGGACCGTGAGTTCGGGATTTGTCCCCTCCAGATCCTTCCCAAAAATTCCTCTCTGCCACGGGGAGGAGGTGGGAACAGCCCAGGAGGGGGTTCTCCCCCACATTTGGATTTTCTCCTCCACATTTGGATTTTTTTCCTCCAAATTTGGGGTTTCTTCTCCTTCACACTTGGATTTTCCTCCTCCACATTTCAGTTTCCTCCTCCACATTTGAGTTTTCTCCTCCACATTTGGATTTTCTCCTCCACATTTGGATTTTCTTCTCCACATTTGGATTTTCTTCTCCACATTTGGGGTTTCTCCACCTTTGAATTTTCTCCTCCACATTTGGATTTTTTTTCTCCACATTTGGGTTTTCTCCTCCACAACTGGATTTTCTCCTCCACATTTGGTTTTTCTGTAACAAAAACTCCCTGGATTTCTTTTCTGGCTGTGCTGGCAACGGGGTCCCTGCCTGAATTAACCTCCTCTCTTTTTCCCCTCTATGCTTTCCCTTTGGGAATAACAGCAAATATCCGGAGTGAATGTAAGTGTCCCCCGGGGAAGGGGGGATCACAGGCCGGGGGGAGGAGCTGAGACCCCTCGGGAATCGCTGGGCGTGGCACTGAGGGATCTCCCGGGTCCCTGACGGATTTCCCGTCCCTGCAGTGCCGCAGCCGCCCACGATCACCAAGCAATCCATCAAGGATTACATCGTGGATCCCAGGGACAACATCTTCATCGAGTGCGAGGCCAAAGGCAACCCCGTCCCCAGGTGGGAGCATTCCCAGCCCTCACCCCGCTGTCCCTCAGTGCCCCGGCTCTTCCTCCAGCCCAGCCNCCATCCCACCCCTCAGGACCTCACCAGGGAATCCCCCCCAAACCCTCCCTTGCCATTCCAGCTTCTCCTGGACACGGAACGGGAAGTTCTTCAACGTGGCCAAGGATCCCAAGGTGTCCATGAGGAGGAGGTCGGGCACTTTGGTCATCGACTTCCACAGCGGGGGCCGGCCCGACGACTACGAGGGCGAGTACCAGTGCTTCGCCAAGAACGACTTCGGCACCGCCCTGTCCAGCAAAATCCACCTCCAGGTGTCCAGTGAGTGATTCCCGGGAAGTGGGGCAGGGCAGGGGGGAGCATCAAAGGGCTCCAGCTGTGCCCAGCTGTGCCCAGGAGATGGGGCAGGAGCGGGGATGTGGCTGGAGCTGGCGGGGAATTGCTCGGGGTGGATTTGAGGGGTGGGTCTGAGGGGATGGAATTGAGGATAGGAGTTTGAGGATGTGGATTTCAGGGTGTGGATTTCATGGGATGGAATTGAGGATGGGAATTTGAGGATAGGAATTTAAGGGTGTGGATTTCATGGGATGGAATTGAGGATAGGAATTTGAGGATGTGGATTTAAGGGTGTGGATTTTATGGGATGGAACTGAGGATGGGCAATTGAGGATAGGAATTTATGGGTGCAGATTCCAGGGATGAATTTAGGGGCATGGATTTGAGGGGTGGAATTAAAGGGATGGAATTGAGGATATGGATTTAAGGGTGTGGATTCCGGGGCTGGATTTGAAGGCATGGATTTGAGGATAGGAATTTAAGGATATGAATTTAAGGGTGTGGATTTTGCAGCGCGGAACTGAGGTTGTGGAATTGAGGATAGGAATTTAAGGGTGGGGATCCCAGGGATGGATTTGAGGGATGAATTTAAGGGGTTGGATTTCAGGGTATGGAATTTAGGATATGGATTCGAGGGTGTGGATTCCAGGGATGGATTTAGGGGTATGAATTTGAGGGATGGAATTAAGGGGATGGAATTGAAGGTATGGGATTGAGGATATGAATTTAAAGGTGTGAATTTGGGGGATGAACTTAAGGGGTTGGATTTCAGGGGATGGAATTGAAGGTATGGAATTGAGAATATGGATTCGAGGGTGTGGATTCCAGGGATGGATTTAGGGGTATGAATTTGAGGGTTGGAATTAAGGCGATGGTATTGAGGATATGAATTTAGAGTATGGATTTGGAAGACGAATTTAAGGGGCTGGATTTCAAGGTATGGAATTGAGGGGATGGAACTGAGGATATGGATTCGAGGGTGTGAATTCCGGGAATGGCTTTGGGGGATGGATTTTGCACACTCCCGGGCGAACTCCGCGCTGGAAGCGGGCGGGACCGGGCGGGACCCGCTCCGCACGGATCCTTCCCTCATCCCTCACTTGCCCGCGCCTCCCGCGGCAGAGTCTCCGCTGTGGCCCAAGGAGAAGGTGGACGTGATCGAGGTGGACGAGGGGGCCCCGCTGAGCCTGCAGTGCAACCCCCCGCCCGGGCTCCCCGAGCCCGTCATCTTCTGGATGAGCAGCTGTGAGCGATTCCCGCCGGGAAGGGACCGCGGGTTGGGCTGGGTCTGTGGGTTCCGGGTGGGTTCTGCTCGTTTGGGGTTGGTTCTGTGGGTTTGGGGTTGGTTCTGTTAGTTTGGAGTTATTTCTGTTGGTTTGGGTTTGGTTCTTTTAATTTGGGGCGGGTTCTGTTAATTTGGGGCAGGTTCTGTTAATTTGAGACTGGTTCTGTTAATTTGAGACTGGTTCTTTTAATTTGGGGTTGGTTCTGTTAGTCTGGGGTTGGTTCTGTTGATTTGGGGATGGTTTTGTTAGTTTGGGGTTGGTTTTGTTAGTTTGGGGTTGTTTTTATTAGTTTGGGGCTGGTTCTGTTAATTGGGGGCTGGTTCTGCGGGTTTGGGGTTATTTCTGTAGGTTTGTGGTTATTTCTGTAGGTTTGGGGTTGGTTTGGGGTTATTCCTGTAGGGTTCTGTGGGTTTGGGGTTGGGTCTGCAGTTTTGGGGTTGGCTCTGTGGGTTTGGGGTTGGTTCTGTTAGTTTGGGGCTGGTTTGGGGTAATTTCTGTTAATTTGGGATTATTTCTTTGGGTTTGGGGTTGGTTTGGGGTTATTCCTGTAGGGTTCTGTTAGTTTGGGGTTATTTCTGTGGGTTTGGGGTTATTTCTGTAGGGTTCTGTGGGTTTGGGACTGGTTCTGTGGGTTTGGGGTTGGTTCTGTTAGTTTGGGGCTGGTTTGGGGTAATTTCTGTTAATTTGGGATTATTTCTTTGGGTTTGGGGTTGGTTTGGGGTTATTCCTGTAGGGTTCTGTGGGTTTGGGGCTGGCTCTGTGGGTTTGGGGTTGGTTTGGGGTTATTCCTGTAGGGTTCTGTTAGTTTGGGGTTATTTCTGTGGGTTTGGGGTTATTTCTGTAGGGTTCTGTGGGTTTGGGACTGGTTCTGTGGGTTTGGGGTTGGTTTGGGGTTATTTCTGTGGGTTTGGGGTTGGTTTGGGGTTATTCCTGTAGGGTTCTGTGGGTTTGGGGTTGGGTCTGCAGTTTTGGGGTTGGCTCTGTGGGTTTGGGGTTCCTGCTGCTTTAGGATCACTTCCACCAGCTCAGGACCCTCTCCCCCCTTTCCTCCCGATTCCCCCGGCATTCCTGCAGCCATGGAGCCGATCCCGCAGGACAAGCGCGTGTCCCAGGGCCACAACGGGGACCTGTACTTCTCCAACGTGCTGGCCCAGGACGCGCTGACCGACTACAGCTGCAACGCCCGCTTCCACTTCACCCACACCATCCAGCAGAAGAACCCCTACACCCTCAAGGTCAAAACCAGTAAGTGCCCCCCGGTGGGACCAGTTGGGTTTTTGTTTTTTTTTTTTTTCCAGGTGGGAATTCACCAATGGGTTCCCGAGGTTTGGGTGGGGCGGGTTGTTTTTTTTGGGAGCGGTGGTTTGGGGAAGGAATTGGGGATTCCGTGTGTTTGGGGTAAAGTGGGGGTGTTCCGTGGGTGGGGCATTCCCATTGTCTCCAGGGGAATTCAGGGATCTCCAATTCCATTATTTGGGATAAACTGGGAGTGTTTCATGGATGGAGCAACCCACAGTTTCCAGGGAAATGCAGGAATCTCCAATTCCATTATTTGGGGTAAACTGGGGGTGTTTCACAGTCAGGGCATTCCCACCATCTCCAGGGAAATGTATAAATCTCCAATTCCATTATTTGGGATAAACTGGGAGTGTTTCATGGATGGAGCAACCCACAGTTCCCAGGGAAATGCAGGAATCTCTAATTCCATGTATTTGGGGTAAACTGGGAGTGTTTCATGGATGGGGCATTCCCACAATTTCCAGGGAAATGCAGGAATCTCCAATTCCATTATCTGGGATAAACTGGGAGTGTTTCATGGATGGGGCATTCCCACAATTTCCAGGGAAATGCAGGAATCTCCAATTCCATGTGTTTGGGATAAATCACAGAGTTTTGGCAGCTCTGGAGTATTCCTCCAGTCTCCAGGGAAATGTCAAATATCCCGAGGTGATTTTTGGGGCAGGAATCACCAATTCCATGTGTCTGGGATAAAACTGGGAGTGTTTCCACATTCCCACCACATCGGGGAGATGGGAAATATCCCGGGATCGTTCCCAGCTTTGGGAAGGTGGAATTGCTCCAGGGGATTGGAGGGGGGAAAACCAGCGTGGAATGTGGCTGTGGATATTCCTGGGTCTCTTTGCTCTGGGAGGAGCCTCTGGAATCGGGGTGGGAGCCTCTGGAATCGGGGTGGGGGCCTCTGGAATCGGGGTGGGAGCCTCTGGAATCGGGGTGGGGGCCTCTGGAATTGGGGTGGGAGCCTCTGGAATTGGGGTGGGAGCCTCTGGAATCGGGGTAGGAGCCTCTGGAATCCCTGTGAGGGGACACTCGGGGCTCTCACGGAGCTTTCCCGTTGGCTCCGGGCTCTTCCAGGGCAGGATTTCCTCCAGGAATGAGAATTCCTGAAGGAAAAGGAATTCCTGGTGCACTGGGGTGGCTCTGGAAGAGGGAATGGGGTCGATTTGAGGGACCCTGAGCTGTCCCAGGGGCTGGAGGTGACAAAATCCTCGATGAGCATCGACCATCCCAGGGCAGGAGCTCCCACCCATCCCAGCATTCCCAGGAAAATCCAGCTGGGAGGTGCTGGCTGGGTTTTTTTAGGGAAGCACCAGGATGCTGGTGGGAGGAATTAAATTCGATTTCCTGGCTTGAATGAACAGGGATGTGATGAAAGGAACCTGGGATGAGTTTTCCCCCTGGGCGTGGCAGCTGCTCCGCGGTGCGAAGCTGGAACAGGGAATCAGGGATTTAAACCAATCCCAAACTTTCCAGAGCTCTGGGAATGCAGGCAGCTCGTTCATTCCAAATACTGCTTGTAAATTCTGGATGTTATCCGCGAATTTTGAATATTTCTCTGTTTGCAGAGCTGGGCAGAGGAAATCCCAGCGTTTATTTTTTTTTTGGGAAAAATCCCGGCAAACAAAAATCTGTGGGGTTCGGAGTAGGGCTCCATCCCGATGGATTTATCTGGCTTTGGATGAAATCCTGGTGGATTTTCATGGATTTGAGCTCCGCCCCTCCCCGCCCCAGCTCCCCTCAGGTGTCTCCACATCCCTTCACTCCCAGAACTTGGAAAATCCAATCCCCTTGGAGAAGGAAATCAGCCCCTTTTCCTGCTGCTCCCGCCTGTGTGTGTCCCGCAGGCTTCAGGATCCCTGCTCCTGCTGTTTTTTGGGAATTCCCTGTGTCCCCATCCTGGCTGTTTTTAGGAATTCCCTGTGTCTCTGTCCTGACTGTTTTTTAGGAATTCCCCATGTCCCCCATCCTCGCTGTTTCTTGGAATTTCCGTGTTCCCATCCTGGCTGTTTTTTGGGATGTCTCTGTGTCCCTGCCCTGGCTGGTTTTTTTGGAATTTCTGTGATCCCATCCTGGCTGGTTTTGGCAATTCCCCATGTCCCTCATCCTGGCTGTTTTTTGGGAATTCCCCAAGTCCCCATCCTTGCTGTTTCTTGGAATTCCCTGTGTCCCTGTCCTGGCTGGTTTTTGGAATTCCCCATGTCCCCATCCTGGGTGTTTTTTGGGAATTTCCATGTCCCTCATCCTTGCTGTTTTTTTTTTTTAATTTCCCTGTCCCCATCCTGACTGTTTCTTGGGAATTTCCCTGTCCCCATCCTGACTGTTTTTTGGGAATTCCCCGTGCCCCCTATCCTGACTGTTCCTTGGAATTTCCGTGCCCCCCATCCTGGCTGGTTTTTTTTTGTTTTTTTGGGAATTCCCGCGCCCCCTCCCAGGCTGTCCCGCGCTGCTCACGGTGTTTTGTTTGATTACAGAGAAATCCCATAACGAAACGTCTTTACGAAATTCCCCCGCCATGTACCGCGGTGAGTCCACGCTGGCTTTGGCAGTCCCGGATTAACCCAGTCCCGCCTAACCCCGCTCCCCGCCAGCTTTCCCAGGATTTTCGCCACAAATCCACCCCAAACCCCACGGAGTTCCCCGTTCTGCTGAGCGGGGTTTAAGCGAGTTGAGCCCGGCTTGGGAGGTTCGGGGTTTTTGGGATCTTGTCCCGAATCTCGGCCAAGCTCGAGCGGCAGATGCTCATCCCTCTGTTCTGTGTCTCCAGGGAAGCATTGCCAGAGGGAGCATTCCTGCTGAACTCAGGCAGGGATAAAGAGAGGGGGGAAAAATCCCAGGAATGTTTGGGTTTTCCTGGAATCTGGGTGATTTCTGTGCAGAGAGGTTGGATCTGGGCTGGATGCTGCCAGAGGCTCCTGCTCTTTGTCGGGACAGGGAATTCCCTCTGGATTCTGGATCTTCTGGGAGAATCCCATCCCAAAATCCTAAATCTGGGCAGGGAATTCCCTCCGGATTCTGGATCTTCTGGGAGAATCCCATCCCAAAATCCTAAATCTGGGCAGGGAATTCCCTCTGGATTCTGGATCTTCTGGGAGAATCCCATCCCTAAATCCTAAATCTGGGGCAGGGAATTCCCTCTGGATTCTGGATCTTCTGGGAGAATCCCATCCCTAAATGTCCCCACCGTGTCCTGGAGGGAAATCCCTGTGGGAGCTTCCTGGGGCTTGGCACAGCCCAGAGCCCGGGACCCATCCCAAACCCATCCCACGGGGATTTCTGGGGATTTCTGGGGATTTCTGGGCACTTTTGGGGGCAGCTGGAGTGCGGGAAGAGCGGGATGTGGCAGGTGCCGAGGGGATTGGGATCCCGGCCTCGGGAGCAGCGGGGTTTGGAGGGAGCAGGGAGCGGGATCAGCCCGGGAGGAGGCGCTGGAATGGGCTGGGCAGGCTGGAAATTCCAGGGAAAACGGATCGTCGGCGAAACCAGCCTCGGTGGGAGCAGGAGGGGACAGGAGATGGGACACAGGGAATTCCAGGGGAGAGCTTTCCTGGGATTCGGGATTTCCCACTGGGTATCTTTGTTCAGGGAAATGGAACCTGAAGGGTCACTCGGTCGGGAAAATGGGATTTTCTCCGCACGATCCCATTCCCGCGGGTGGAACCTCCAGCTGACCGTGGTGCCACATTCCCTGGGGAATTCCCGAGGACTCCGATCCCCCTCTGCCCGCCCTGGGCTCCAACCCAGGCCCTAATTAACTCAGCAATTAATGAGCTGGGGAGAAAAATTCTTACCCTCAGTCCTTTTATTTTCTGCTCCCTGGGCTGACTGGCTGGGAATGCCGGCGGCTTCGGGGGGTGGAGAGGGACGTGAATCCCAAGGATTTGAGGCGCTGGGAGGATTTGGGGTCTCGGCTCTTCCTCCTTGGGGTGCTGATCCCCAGGAACCCCGGCCCAGCTCCAGAGGCGGCTGGAAAAAGGTCTGGAATGGGGTGAATCCCATCCCTGGAATATTCCTGAGCTTGGGAATGTGGGACGTGGAGATCTGTGCGACGTTTATCCCGAATTCCCCTTCCGGGCCGGGATAACCGCAGGAGGCGTCACCCCCGCCTTGTCCGCGGGGCTTGGAGTGACGATTCCCAAAATCCCGAGGGCAAACCTCGGGGAAAAAAAAAAAAAATTAAAAAAAAAAAAAATATCGGGGAAAAACCATCCTAAAGGAAAAATGGAATAAAATAACCTAAAAGGAAAAATGGAATAAAATAACCCCAAAGGATAAATGGAATAAAATAACCTGAAAGGAAAAATGGAATAAAATAACCCCAAAGGAAAAATGGAATAAAATAACCCGAAAGGAAAAATGGAATAAAATAACCCCAAAGGATAAATGGAATAAAATAACCCCAAAGGAAAAATGGAATAAAATAACCCGAAAGGAAAAATGGAATAAAATAACCCCAAAGGATAAATGGAATAAAATAACCTGAAAGGAAAAATGGAATAAAATAACCCCAAAGGATAAATGGAATAAAATAACCCCAAAGGATAAATGGAATATTTCCGGGGCAGAATTCCCCACTGGTTTTTAATTTTTGTTTTCCCCTTCCAGTGGAATTTAAACCCGGGTTTATCCCTTTTCCTCTCTTTTTTTTTTTTTGGCCAACCCGAGCCTGTTTGAGCAGCTGAGCACATCCCGGGAAAACAGAGCTGGGGGAGGAATTTTACCTGGAAAAGGAGCAGCTCCGGGAGGGGAATCGGGGAATTCTGGGGCCATCCCAGCTCGCAGCAAAGCTTGGGTCAAGTTTTAAACCGGAATAAACAACCCCGGGATTGATTTTTCCAGCTTGGATCCCTCCAGAGGGATGAGGGAAACGTTTTCCCTTCCAGCTGGAACTTCCCACAAAGGGAATTTCTGGCTGCTCCCTGTTAGAAACAGCAAAATATTTATTATTTATTAATTTCTATTTATGATTTATTCATTATTATTTATTAACGGCGCTGTGCTGAGGCAAAAAAATCAGTTTTTTGTTTTTCCTTTTTCTTTAAACTCTTCAAACCCACTCTAAAGTAAAAATTCGTTAAAGCCAGGAGGGTTTTAATTAATCGCCCTGGTTTTTAATTGCCATCATTAATTCAGGCTTGTAAAATCCGGTTGGGTGCTTCCAGTTATTCCGGGGTGGGGATAAATCCCGATCAAAGCCAATCTTGGCTGATAAAGGAATTAATTCCCGTTTTTCTGTTCTGCTGGGTTAAATGAGTTAAAATGGGATTTTTTTCCGGGAGCAGGGATGCAAAAAGACCTGGAAAACTCAGCTTTTTTGGGATAAATCCAAGATTTTCCTGCCCTGATAATAATAATATTAATAACAACGTTAGTATTAAGAGTAAGCCGAAAATGTAACAATAAAAAATAAAATGTCCTAAATTAATGCAAAATTATATCCCCACTTTTTTATTTCGCTCAAAAGTAAATTTTACGCCTTTAAAACAAAATCTAAAAATAAATTTGGAAAAAATAAATTAAATATTTAAAACAGTTATTCTGGAAAGATAAAAAAATTAAAGTTTTAAACTTCACAGCCTGTATTATCTACAGCACAAACAACAAATAAAATCTCTCCTTTGCTTTTTATCAGATTTCAGCTAACTAAACCGAAAAAGTTCTCCAAGCTGTAATTTTGTTTTCCTTTTCCTTAAAACTATTCCAACTAAAAACCTCAAACCCCAAAAAAACTCACGCCTGTAACCCAGCAAAGCCAAATATTTCCCAGTTCCAGAGGGATTAACTGAACTAAACTAAATTAAACTAAATTAAACTAAACTACAACCCACAAAAAAACCCTTTCCAAATTCATCATCTCTTCAAAACAACGAAAAGTTTTGTTGTTTAATATTATTCATTAATATTATTATTATTCAATTATTATTATTACACTAAAAACACTTTACCTGTTTAATGAATCATTTTTTCCCACTTTTCTCAAAAAAAAAAATCTTTTTTCCCAAACCAGTTCAGAAAAAAAGCTGCTTAAATTTATTTAATTTATTTTCTAAAAAAAAACCTTTAAATTTTTTTTCTCCCCAAAAATAATTTTCTCCGCCGTGGGAGTGGGAAGAATTCCAAGGATTCCATGGATGAGCCCTGGGGTTGGGTTTCCCTTGCCTGAGGTGGGAATTCCAGGCAGAGCCCCCCTGTCCTCACTGCCCTCCCCCTTCCCCTTCCCCAGCTCTGGAAGTTTCCCAAATTCCCCAATCCTCGCTGGGCCGGGGGAATTTTGGGGCGGCAGAGGCCGCGCCCCAGCTCCTGCGGGAGGGGCCCTTCCCCTGGGCTGGGGGGCTCCAGGGGTTTTGTGTCCGTGTCATCCCATCCCTTTCCTGAGGGATCCCATGGATCCCATCCCATGGATCCCATCCCATGGATCCCATCCCATCCCATGGATCCCATCCCATCCCTTTCCTGAGGGAGCCCATGGATCACATCCCATTGATCCCATCCCATCCCATCCCACGTATTCCATCCCATGGATCCCATCCCATCTCTTTCCTGAGGGATCCCATGGATCCCATCCCATCTCATGGATCCCATCCCATCTCTTGGATCCCATCTCATGGATCCCATCCATCCCATCCCATCCCATGTATTCCATCCCATGGATCCCTTCCCATGTATCCCATCCCATCCCATGGATCCCATCCCTTTCCTGAGGGATCCCATGGATCACATCCCATAGATCACATCCATGGATCCCATCCCATCCCATGGATCCCATTCCATGGATCTCATTGCATCCTATCCCAATTCCATCCCATCTCATCCTATGGATCCCATCCCATTCCTTTCCTGATCCCATCCCATGGATCTCATCCTATCCCACAGATCCCATCCCATCCCATGGATCCCATTCCAACCCATGGATCCCATTCCATGGATCTCATTGCATCCTATCCCAATTCCATCCCATCTCATCCTATGGATCCCATCCCATTCCTTTCCTGATCCCATCCCATGGATCCCATCCCATCTCATGGATCCCATCCCATCTCATGGATCCCATCCCATCTCATGGATCCCATCCCATGGATCCCATCCCTGCTGCTGCCGCTCTCCCGCCCGTCCCATCCCGTTTCCTCCTCTCTCAGCCGGATCTAGGTCAATCCTTCCACTTCTTAATGGGATTTTTTCCATGAATAATTAATCTTTTCCCCCTTCAAAGAGGCCTTCGCTGTGTGTGGATCCGTAGGGAATTGTCTCGTGTCTTCCCTTCGGTTTTTTTCCCACTAAACTTCCCTGTCCAGCCCTAAATGGGTCATTTGGGGGCTGAGCTGTGCCTTTCCAAGGGGAACTCGGAAAAAAAGCTGGAAAAGCTCCTTGGTGCAGCTGGAGCTCCGGGGATTCTCTGTATCCCGGAGATTTCTGTGGAAAAGCAGCTCCGGGTCGGAATAAATGCTTCCCGTGCCCATTTCTCCTGCTCACATCCATCGATATTTCCCAATCCCGTCTGATTCCAGCCCGTTTTCCAGAGGCAGGGAGGGCAGGAACAGCGGGAGCTGATGGGATGGGGGCCGCCCCCGGCGCTCAGCTCCCTCTGCTGCTCCTTCTCTTCCCTGCCTGCCAAAATTCCTCTCTCCCGCCTTATTTCCCAATCCCAAATTCGTTTGGAGCCCTCCTTTCCTTTCCAGGCACATTCCCGGGTGAGCTCAGAATCCCGGGATGGCCGGGGTGGAGGTGACACCATCCGTGAATTCCCGGAGAATTTTTAAAGACTCCTGTTTTCTTNGGGAATTTTTTAAACCCCCCTTTTTTTTTTTTTTTTTTTTTTTTTTTTTTTTTTTTTTTCTTTTTTTTTCCGGTTGTTTCCTTTTTTTTTTTCCTTCTCTTCCCGCTGATTCCAGCCCGAGGGATCACGGAAACCACGCCCAGCTTCATGTACCCCTACGGAACTTCCAGCAGCCAGATGGTGCTGCGAGGGGTGGATCTGCTGCTGGAATGCATCGCCTCCGGAGTGTACGTACCACTGGGGGATTCCCAGAAATCCCCGGCGGGATCAGGGCATGGAGCCACCCCCGGATGGGGGAAAAAAAAAAAGGGATCGTTCCCTCCTTTTTTAGTTGTTTACCATGCTCCAGCCACGAGCAAACAGGAGAGCTGAGGTTTCCAGGTGACCTCAGAGGTTTGTCCAAGGATAATTCCCCACTGGTTCGTCCTAAAATGTGGGAATTCCCTGTGAGCTCCTCCCCGCACCGTGGGGGAGGATGTTTGTGTCCCCCCGAGGTGTCCTGGGCTCCTGGGCCTGCCCACACCACCCCAGCACGGTCAGGGATGGGCTCTGAGGTCGCTCCCACCCCAAACCACTCCAGAATTCCCAGATCTGGCATTCCCAGGAGGATCAGGGGGAGAACGCTGTCCCTGACCAGCTGGGAACGCTCAGGGCCGTGGTTTAGGAGTGAGGGTGACCCACCAGTCACATCAGACCAATTTATGTGGTGAACCTTTGTTTTTTTGTTGTTTTTGTGAGATAAGATCAGGAGAAAAACCAAAGCAGGCTTCGACTTTGACAGGCATAAAGGAAATTTATTAACAAAACTAAAAGGATAATGAGAACCAGAAAAAACCTTCAGAACTCCTCCTCCCCCCCACTCCTTTCCTTCCCACTGACAAGGCACAGAAACAACACCCAGAAATTCTCAGAAAACCGAGAATTCTCCCTTTGCCACCTCCAGAATAGTTTTTTCTTCAGTTCACTCAGGGAGATGAGCATCTCCTGTTACAAAACAGAGAATCCTCCACAAGAAAACAATTCTGGCTTCAACTTCCACGAGCAGCAGCTGCCTGGGAATCTGAATTCCTGAAGTTTTCACGGCCTTTCATCAATTGTTCTCCACCAAAAGCTGTGGCACTTTTGGTTCTAAACCCTCCAAACCGCCCCAGCTACGCCCCTGGGCCGTGTCAGCTTGCAGGGTGTGATTTTAAGGATTTTAACGAACCAAAGGTTCTCCTTATCTGTCTTTAAGCTCATCTTCATCTCAGGGAGCAGAGATTCCCTAGGGGTGGCCCACCAGCCAGATCAGATCTTCTCCCTGGGTTTTGGCAGTTCCCAGGACGGGAATGTGGCTGTTATTTGGGAATAACCACCCTCTCCTGCTGAATTTGGAAAAGCTCTGATGCGCTCCCCTCTCCCCAGACCAGCACCAGATATCATGTGGTACAAGAAAGGCGGGGAGCTGCCCGTGGGCAAAACCAAGCTGGAGAACTTCAACAAGGCGCTGCGCATCTCCAACGTGTCCGAGGAGGATTCCGGGGAGTATTTCTGCCTGGCCTCCAACAAGATGGGCAGCATCCGCCACACGATCTCGGTGAGAGTGAAGGGTACGTCACCTTTGCCTTCCCTCCTCGGGGCCCGGCCGCCCGGAGCCGGGAGGGGACGGTTGTGGGGTGCTGGGGGTTTGTGGGATGTTGGGAATTCATGGAACTCGGAGTTCATGGGATGGTGGGGGTTCGTGGGATGGTGGGAGTTCGTGGGATGATGGGAGTTCATGGAGTGTTGGGAGTTCATGGAGTGCCGGGGGTTCGTGAGATGATGGGAGTTTATGGAGTTCATATGATGATGGGAGTTCATGGAATGCTGGGAATTCATGGGATGCTGGGGGTTCATGGAGTGTTGGGAGTTCATGGGATGATGGGGGTTCATGGAATACTGGGAGTTCATGGGATGATGGGAGTTCATGGAACTCAGAGTTCGTGGAGTGCTGGGGGTTTGTGGGATGTTGGGAATTCATGGGATGCTGGGAACTCATGGAGTGCCAGGGGTTCATGGGATGCCAGGGGTTCATGGAGTGTTGGGAGTTCATGGAATGCTGGGGGTTCATGGGATCTTCGAGTTCATGGAATGCTGGGATTTTGTAGAATGCTGGAAGTTCATGGGATGGCTGGGAGTTCGTGGGATGATGGGAGTTCATGGAACTCAGAGTTCGTGGAGAGCTGGGGGTTTGTGGGATGCTGGGAATTCATGGGATGCTGGGGGTTCATGGGATCTTCGAGTTCATGGAATGCTGGGATTTTGTAGAATGCTGGAAGTTCATGGGATGGCTGGGAGTTCGTGGGATGATGGGAGTTCATGGAACTCAGAGTTCGTGGAGAGCTGGGGGTTTGTGGGATGCTGGGAATTCATGGGATGCTGGGGGTTCATGGGATCTTCGAGTTCATGGAATGCTGGGATTTTGTAGAATGCTGGAAGTTCATGGGATGGCTGGGAGTTCGTGGGATGATGGGAGTTCATGGAACTCAGAGTTCGTGGAGAGCTGGGGGTTTGTGGGATGCTGGGAATTCATGGGATGCTGGGGGTTCATGGGATCTTCGAGTTCATGGAATGCTGGGATTTTGTAGAATGCTGGAAGTTCATGGGATGGCTGGGAGTTCGTGGGATGATGGGAGTTCATGGAACTCAGAGTTCGTGGAGAGCTGGGGGTTTGTGGGATGCTGGGAATTCATGGGATGCTGGGGGTTCATGGGATCTTCGAGTTCATGGAATGCTGGGATTTTGTAGAATGCTGGAAGTTCATGGGATGGCTGGGAGTTCGTGGGATGATGGGAGTTCATGGAACTCAGAGTTCGTGGAGAGCTGGGGGTTTGTGGGATGCTGGGAATTCATGGGATGCTGGGGGTTCATGGGATCTTCGAGTTCATGGAATGCTGGGATTTTGTAGAATGCTGGAAGTTCATGGGATGGCTGGGAGTTCGTGGGATGATGGGAGTTCATGGAACTCAGAGTTCGTGGAGAGCTGGGGGTTTGTGGGATGCTGGGAATTCATGGGATGCTGGGGGTTCATGGGATCTTCGAGTTCATGGAATGCTGGGATTTTGTAGAATGCTGGAAGTTCATGGGATGGCTGGGAGTTCGTGGGATGATGGGAGTTCATGGAACTCAGAGTTCGTGGAGAGCTGGGGGTTTGTGGGATGCTGGGAATTCATGGGATGCTGGGGGTTCATGGGATCTTCGAGTTCATGGAATGCTGGGATTTTGTAGAATGCTGGAAGTTCATGGGATGGCTGGGAGTTCGTGGGATGATGGGAGTTCATGGAACTCAGAGTTCGTGGAGAGCTGGGGGTTTGTGGGATGCTGGGAATTCATGGGATGCTGGGGGTTCATGGGATCTTCGAGTTCATGGAATGCTGGGATTTTGTAGAATGCTGGAAGTTCATGGGATGGCTGGGAGTTCGTGGGATGATGGGAGTTCATGGAACTCAGAGTTCGTGGAGAGCTGGGGGTTTGTGGGATGCTGGGAATTCATGGGATGCTGGGGGTTCATGGGATCTTCGAGTTCATGGAATGCTGGGATTTTGTAGAATGCTGGAAGTTCATGGGATGGCTGGGAGTTCGTGGGATGATGGGAGTTCATGGAACTCAGAGTTCGTGGAGAGCTGGGGGTTTGTGGGATGCTGGGAATTCATGGGATGCTGGGGGTTCATGGGATCTTCGAGTTCATGGAATGCTGGGATTTTGTAGAATGCTGGAAGTTCATGGGATGGCTGGGAGTTCGTGGGATGATGGGAGTTCATGGAACTCAGAGTTCGTGGAGAGCTGGGGGTTTGTGGGATGCTGGGAATTCATGGGATGCTGGGGGTTCATGGGATCTTCGAGTTCATGGAATGCTGGGATTTTGTAGAATGCTGGAAGTTCATGGGATGGCTGGGAGTTCGTGGGATGATGGGAGTTCATGGAACTCAGAGTTCGTGGAGAGCTGGGGGTTTGTGGGATGTTGGGAATTCATGGAACTCGGAGTTCATGGGATGGTGGGGGTTCGTGGGATGGTGGGAGTTCGTGGGATGATGGGAGTTCATGGAGTGTTGGGAGTTCATGGAGTGCCGGGGGTTCGTGAGATGATGGGAGTTTATGGAGTTCATATGATGATGGNTGGAGTGTTGGGAGTTCATGGGATTCTGGGGGTTCATGGAATGCTGGGATTTTGTAGAATGCTGGAAGTTCATGGGATGGCTGGGAGTTCGTGGGATGGCTGGGAGTTCATGGAATGCTGGGAATTCATGGGATGCTGGGGGTTCATGGAGTGTTGGGAGTTCATGGAGTGCCGGGGGTTCGTGAGATGATGGGAGTTTATGGAGTTCATATGATGATGGGAGTTCATGGAATGCTGGGGGCCTTTCCCCAGGGATGGGTCTGTCCATGTTCTTCAGGGAATCATGGGATGGAATGGGTTGGAAGGACTGTGGAGGTCACCCAGTGCCACCCAGGGATGCATTCCCTGATCCCAGATTGCTCCAAGCCCCGTCCAACCCAGCCTTGGACACTCCCAGGGATGGGGCAGCCCCAGCTCCTCTGGGAATTCCATCCCAATATCCCATCTAAATCTTCCTTTTTCAAATTGAGTCTTGTCCAATAAGGCCCAAAGGCAGCAGGAGACAGGATCCCACTGGTGGGAATGGAGCTGGGTTTGGGAGGCCCAGGGGAGGGAAAGGGTCTCTCCTCCTCCACCAGATCCCGGGAAAGCTGCTTGGTGTTTCTACCGCCCTCATGCTGCCAGGAGCGTTGGAGGGGGGATTTGGGGATTTTGGGGGCAGTGCTGCTGTCCCTGCCTCACCGGGGTGGGGATCTTTTCCAGCTGCTCCCTACTGGCTGGACGAGCCCGAGAACCTGATCCTGGCCCCCGGCGAGGACGGCCGGCTCGTGTGCCGCGCCAACGGGAACCCCAAACCCTCCATCCAGTGGCTGGTGAACGGAGAGCCCATCGAAGGTGAGGGAGGGGGAGACTGGGCCCCCCCTCCTCCAAAATCCCACCCAAATCCCAGCCAAAATCCCAGGCAAGGGTATCCTGGCTGAGCATGAGCCAGAGTTGCCTCCTTCTCCAAAATCCCAGCCCAAATCCCACTAAAATCCCACCCCAAATCCCAACCAAGAATATTCTGGCTGAGCATGAGCCAGAGTGGCTTCCTCCTCCAAAATCCCAGCCCAAATCCCACTAAAATCCCACCCCAAATCCCAACCAAGAATATTCTGGCTGAGCATGAGCCAGACTGGTTTCCTCCTCTGAAATCCAAGGCAAAATCCCAGCCTGAATCCCAGCTGAAATCCCATCAAAACCCTAACCCAAATCCTACTGAAATCCCAGCCCAAATCCCACCAAAATCCCAACCAAGGATATCCAGGTTTGGCATGAGCCAGAGTGGCTCCCTCCTCCAAAATCCCAGCCAAGATTCCAGCCCAAATCCCAGCCCAAAATCCCAGCCAAGGCTCTCCTGGCTGAGCACGAGCCAGAGCTGCTGGTGGTCTCCAACCCCCGCGTGGGCTCCACGTGGATCCCCCAGCTTGTCCAGGACACTCCCAGTTCCCCCAGCGCTCCCAGTTGTCCCTGTGGAGCTCCCCAGCTCCACAGTGGGAATTCACGGGCTGGATTTCCTTTTGGGATGGAACTGAGGGAGTTGTCCTTGTTCCCAAGCGTCCCCTCCCAACCCGAGCCGGGAGGTGGCCGGGGACACCATCGTGTTCCGGGACACGCAGATCGGCAGCAGCGCCGTGTACCAGTGCAACGCCTCCAACGAGCACGGCTACCTGCTGGCCAACGCCTTCGTCAGCGTGCTGGGTGAGCAGCCCCGGAATTCCCGCGGGATCCCAGCGGGGGGAGGCTGGGAAGGGACCTTGGGGCTCTGCCGGGAGTTCCTTCCCGCTATCCCACCTCAAATCCCCTGTTTTGGTTTAAAATCATTTCTCTTTATGGGAATTCCATCCCAGCCCTCCCCACCCTCCCAGTCAGGAATTCCTTCCCAATTTCCCACCTAAACTCCCCTGTTTTAGTTTGAAACCATTCTCCTTCCATCCCAGCTCCTCCCTGCCCTCCCAGCCAGGAATTCCTTCCCAATATCCCACCTCAAATCCCCTGTTTTAGTTTGAAATCATTTCCCTTTATGGGAATTCCATCCCAGCCCCTCCCTGCCTTCCCACTCAGAGATTCCTTCCCATTATCCCACCTAAACTCCCCTGTTTTAGTTTGAAACCATTCTCCTTCCATCCCAGCTCCTCCCTGCCCTCCTTTTTCGGTTTTCCTTCCTGAAATCCCACCTCAACTCCCCTATTTATTTTCAAACCATTCCCCTTTACCCCATTCCCATATTCCCATGTCAAAGTCACTCTCCCAGGTTTTTCCAAGCCCCCTTTTCCCTGCAGAAGTTTTCCATGAGTTTTTCCCCTTTGCTGCTCTGAGGGAATGCACAAAGACCCCCCCCAGGCTTTGGAGCAGGAATCCATAGCCATGAATTCCAACCAGGCAAAGGCTGGGCAAATCCAGGGATGTGACTCTGGAAGGGGAGGTGAGCGGGGATGGAGAAGCCTTGAAAACGCCAGTAGGAGAAGTGAACAAAAAAACAAAAAAAAAAAATTAAAAAAAGCAGGAAAAAAGCTGGAAAAGAGCAGCAGGATCCATTTTTTCCCCTCCTTCTCCATGGCTGGAATTTTGCCTGCTGGCAGACGTTCCCCCCCGGATCCTGGGCCCTCGGAACCAGCTGATCAGAGTGATCCAGAACAACAGGACCCGCCTGGATTGTCCCTTTTTCGGGTCCCCCATCCCCACCCTGCGCTGGTAAGAGCCGGATCCCACCCCGCTGCCTCCCGAGGGGTGGGAAAAGCGGGATGGGTCCTGCTTTTCCTGCCCTTCCAACAGCACTTTGTGGGGTTGGGAGGTTTAAGAACGGCCAGGGGAACACGCTGGACGGAGGCAACTACAAAGCCCACGAGAACGGGAGCTTGGAGATGCTGATGGCTCGGAAGGAGGACCAGGGGGTCTACACCTGCGTGGCCACCAACATCCTGGGCAAGGACGAGGCCCGCGTCCACCTGGAGGTCAAAGGTGAGGGCACGGAGCCGCCGGAATCGCGGAGCGTTCTGCGAGGTGCAGCAGAAATAGCTGAGGTCAAAATCTTGGATTTTCTGAGAGTTGCAGCAGGAATAGTTGAGGTCAAAATCTTGGATTTTCTGGAAGTTGCAGCAGAAATAGCTGAGGCTAAAATCTTGGATTTTCTGAGAGTTGTAGCAGAAATACTGGAGGCTAAAATCTTGGATTTTCTGGAAGTTTCAGCAGGAATAGTTGAGGTCAAAATCTTGGATTTTCTGAGAGTTGTAGCAGAAATACTTGAGGTTAAAATGTTGGATTTTCTGGAAGTTGTGGGAGAAATAGCTGAGGTCAAAACGTTTCATTTTCTGGAAGTTTCAGCAGGAATAGTTGAGGTCAAAATCTTGGATTTTCTGAGAGTTGTAGCAGAAATAGCTGAGGCTAAAATATTGGATTTTCTGGAAGTTGTAGCAAAAATGGCCAAGGTAAAAATTCTTGGACTTTCTGAGAGTTGCAGCAGAAATAGCTGAGGCTAAAGTGTTGGATTTTCTGGAAGTTGCAGCAAAAATAGCTGAGGTCAAAATGTTTCATTTTCTGGAAGTTTCAGCAGGAATAGCTGAGGTCAAAATCTTGGATTTTCTGGAAGTTGTAGCAAAAATGGCCAAGGTAAAAATTCTTGGACTTTCTGAGAGTTGTAGCAGAAATACTAGAGGCTAAAATGTTGGATTTTCCGAGAGTTGTAGCAGAAATTTTGGAGGCTAAAATCTTGGATTTTCTGAGACTTGTAGCAGAAATACTCGAGGTCAAAATGTTGGATTTTCCAGAAGCTGCAGCAGAGGGAGGAGTCCACCCCTGCACCTCTGCCCCCCTCCCAGACCCCCCCAGCCCCATGGGGGAGGCACAGGGAGTTGGGGACGCAACCCCTGACCCTGTGCAGACCCCAGCAGGGCCCTGAGGGCTCGGGAGGGGTTTGGCAGGTGACTTTTCCTCCTTTTCTTGGCGACCCCCCGCAGACCCCACGCGGATCGTGAGGGGCCCTGAGGACCAGGTGGTGAAGAGGGGCAAGGTGTCCCAGCTGCCCTGCCGCGTCAAGCACGACCCCACGCTCCGCCTCACGGTCACCTGGCTCAAGGACGACGCCCCCCTGTACCTGGGCACCAGGTGTGTGCCCCAAAACCCCCTCGACTCCTCTCCCAGCAGGGTTGGACTTTTAGCAGAACGCTCCAGGAGTGGAATGTTGCGTTCCCATCTAAGCAAACTTTAATTTTTTTATTTTTTTTTTAATGTTTTTAATGTCATTGGCTCCCTCCAGCAATTCCAGCTGATTTATCAGTTAATCCAGGCTTGGCTGCAGGTTTTATTCCTGGGTGTTTTGGGGTATCTTGGTAAAACCTGGGTGTTCATAACGAGCTGCTCCAGAATTAACATTTCTCTGCCGTGGCTTTAATTTCCCTCTCCGTGTCTGACTCCCCTTCCCGGTGAGGCGAGATCTGCTCCCAGGGCACGAGCCCAGGGCTGGCTGTCATCCTAAAAATGTGATTATTCCCCAGACACACCCCGGGGCTCATGACTTCTTAGGAAATGAGCTCTTCCCAGAATAACCCAGCACACCCTCAGCTGACAGAGCTCCAAACTGGAGACGCTCCCGTCGAGTTTCCAGCTGGATTTTGTCCTGCAACATCCAGCCGTGATAAATCCCCTTGGGGCTGAATTTTTGGGGTGTTGTTTCCTTGAAGGATCAAGAAGGAGGAGGATGGCCTGACGATCTACGGCGTGAACGAGCGCGACCAGGGCGATTACACCTGCGTGGCCAGCACGGAGCTGGACAGGGACTCGGCCAAGGCTTTCCTCACCGTGCTGGGTAAAGCCCTGCTGACCCCACAAAGTTTTGGAGGGGCACCCCCGGCCCCCAGGAGAGGCTGGAAGGGGGGTCTGAGCTCTGGGGGTGTCCCCGGGGTGCTCAGGGAGGTGCTGGAGGAGCAGGAGTTCTGCCGTTGCAGGATTCGCTGCCTGGTCCTTAAAATTTCCTCCAAAAACAAAAAAGGAAACCCCCGGGGTTTGAGGGCAAAAAAATGAAATGGGATTTGTTGGGCTGAACTATCCACAGGTGGAGGATCCAGGAGAAGAGCCCTGGGCTTGGGGGTGGATTTAGTGGGGTGCTGAGCCCCTCCTGGCCCTGAGTGCCCCCTTTGTGTGTCCCCCTTGGAGGGACAAATTTCACCCACTGCATTTATCACCCCCTGGCCCCTCAGATTCCCGGGAACCCAGCTGCAACAGGAATCCCAAACCCCAAATCACCGCCCTGGGCTTGGCTTCCTTCCCCTCCTGGCACATTAACCCCACACCAGGCTGACATTTCCCATTTGCTGCCCACACGGAGATCCCTGGGGGAAGGGAATTCCCGCTCTGCTTCCCAAACCGGATCAATTCCTGCTGAAATCTGGAACTTTATGTTTGCCAGGTGCTCCTTTGGCCACCCAAGCTTAAACTAACCCGGTTAACCAGCCCTGTCTTACCTTGCAGCCGTCCCTGCTAACCGGTTGAGAGATTTATCCAAAGGTAATCGTCACTAATTCCTCGCCTTCCTTTCCTTTTCCACCTCGGTTTTGGTTTTCCCTCACCAGGAACTCCAAGGAAAAAAAAAAAAAAAAGGGTGGCAGCTGCAAGAACTGGGGGATGATGCTCCCAAGTTGTCCTTGCAGGAGCTGATTTTTCCAGCTCTTCTCCAAATTGTCCTTGAAAACCCACCCAGGTTGGGGGGAAGCTCCTGCTCCTGCACCTTTTGTGTCCCACGGTGGCAGTTCCTGAGAGCAGGAATCACTTCAGCTGTCCTTGAAAACCCTGATGGGAAAAACCCTAAAAAACGCCCTGATTTTTACCTGGAATTTATTCCTCTTGTTGCATGAGCTGGTCCTTGTGACCAGATTAAAAAAACAGGGAATTTCTTATCAAATTCTTATCAAATTTATGTTTCCCCTGAGGTTTTGTGTCCTTTCCCTGCTGTTCTTTTGCATTTTTCTGTGTGATGTCACAAATCCCCTTAAACCAGCACCTGGTGTTTCCCCCACTATTTTTTTGGGAAAGGCAGGAATTTTTCCATAAAAGGCAGGATTTATTGCCTTAAAAGGTAGGATTTTTTCCATAAAAGGTAGGATTTTTTCCTTAAAAGGCAGGATTTTTTCCTGGGAAAAGCAGGATTTTTTCCTGGGAAAGACAAGATTTTTTTCTTAAAAGGCTGGGTTTTTCCTGGGAAAGGTAGGATTTTTCCTGGGAAAGGCTGATTTTTCCTGGAAAGGCTGATTTTTCCAGAAAAGGCAGGATTTCCAGGCAAGACACTGCCAGAAACGACCACATTTATATTTTAAAAATCCCTCTGGTCCCCTAAAGAGCTGCGGGACGTGGATTGTGTCCTTGCCTCGGGGCTGGGAGAGGTGACAGGAACTGGGACTTGCTCCTGGGACAATTCCAGCCTCATTTATCCCATTCCAACAGAACGACCTGACCAGCCCCGGGACTTGGAGCTGACGGATCTGGCCGAGAGGAGCGTGAGGCTGACGTGGATCCCTGGCAACGACAAGAACAGCCCCATCACTGGTCTGTCCCCAAAATCCCCCCAAATCCCCCCCAAATCCCCCCAAATCCCCATCCCTATTCCCAGCAAAAATCCCTTCCCGCCTGCTATGGTTTGGAATTACATACGAGGTGTAAGGCTGTTGAAATTTTAATTTTAATTAGATTAGAGGAAGGGATAATCCTCGCTGCCACGGTGATTGGAGAGAATCTAAAGTGGTCCAAATTTGCTGAATTGAATGTGAAAGAAATAACTTAGTGCCTTACATTTGGCCTGTCCCAGAAGGAGATTGGGAAAAAATAAAAAAAAAAGTGTGAAAAAACTGCCTTGAATCAGAAAAGAAACCAAAGAGAAACATGAAATTAAATCAGATATTATACTCGTGCCTTATTGCTTCATTGTTTACTGTAAATAATGTGATCCTGCCCTTGGGTCAACCAAAAACCAACATCTGGCTGAGCTTGGCAGATGCCTCAGGCCGTTTGTTTGACTTTTTCAAGTCCAGAAAATCCATTCTTGGACAGTTTGTGGGTAGATAATTGTGCAGTGCCAAAAAATCTCCAGATCTTCCACAATTCATGGTGAACCCCTGGGAGGAAAGGGGTGCCTGGGCCAAATTTCTCCCTGAGGAGCCTCAAGAATCAGAAACCTTTGGCTCAGTGAGAAGGGATTTTTGTGTGAGATTTGCTTGCCCTGAGCCAAAACAAAAACGAAATTGCAGAAGTTGAACATTTTGTACAAAATCTGGGTGGAGAGGGCTTTGGACAGCAGGCAGAGCTCGGGGTGCAAACACTCCCCAAAGCCTCCAGCTGTCTCTGTGGCACGGAGAGGAACACACAGCAACACACACAGGGGTTCAGGCAGAGGAGAGAAGAGAACTCTCCAGTTTATTGTTGGCTTTGTATAAGTTTGTGGACAGTGAGCAGAGATTGCACAGAGAAGTTCCCACCTCTCCATCCCCACTGGGCACCTGAGCATCACCAGGTGATGTCTTTTATAAAGGAATGCAAACATGATCCGTGTTTATCTCACAATTCAGAACTGACTCCCTCACACCCAAACAAATCAGAGGCTGATTTCCAGGGGTAACCTCAGCCACCTCCCCTGTGGGGTCCCTCAAGGTTTGGGACCCCAATTTGTTGTTTTAAATCTCTGCTTCAGCCCCTGCGTTCAAAGGATGAGACAAAGCTGCTCAGTTTTCGGTCTCAAGGTTGTTTATTATCTCTTATCTATAAAATTTTCTTCCTGCCCAGCCCAGGTGTGCTCAGCAGGACAGTCAGAGGCACTCTGCCTGCCCCCAGGGTGGTGTTATCTTTATATACAAAAAACTAC
>VXBS01000212.1:0-19554 GCA_013400255.1 Sitta europaea | reverse complement strand
GGACAGTCAGAGGGATGCCCTGTATCCCACAGACACCCAGGTGCATTCCCAGCTCCCTCTGGGGATGCAGGAGGTGAAGAGGGCAGTGCCTTGTCCTGTCACCTCCCAGGTGGTCACTGCCCTCCCAGAGGGGTCAGAAACTCCTGGGAACACAAACCCCAGGTCTGGGGGGCATCCTGCTCTCTCTCTGACCCCAGACACCCCCAGGGCAGCAGCTCCTGCCAGGGCCGGTCCTTGTGGTGAATAACAACACGACACAAACATCTCTGGATAGATGAGAGAGATGATTCTGATTCTAGTTCATTTAAATAAATTACCCCTTTTATACATTTTGTTAGAGGCCACTGTGATTGGTGAAAGCAAAGCAACTCTTTCACCTACATTAGTCAAACTAGAGAGACATCAGAGAAAGTCTGTCCCACAGAAGATTCTAAACATTAGATTTCATTACAAAAATAAACCCCCGATGCTTATGGTCAAGCTGTAAGAACAAGCTTCAGAGACTCAAAACATCAGGAAAAACAGAACTTTAAAAATTTAGAAACTGTAGGTCTGGGAAAACCAGAGTACAGGGGCCCTGCCTGGGGTCACTGGAGCTGACAGGGCAGGGCTGAGCCTGCACAGCTTTCTGCTGAAGTTCACCTCTGAAATGCTGGGAGCCCTGTGCTGCCCTGCCTGGCTCCAGAGCAGAGGCTGACTCAGGAAAATGATCCCAACCCAGCTGTTTCTCAAAGTCATTGTGACTCCAGCAGCCTGTCTGAATCAGCACCCAGATAAGGCCTGACTGTATTTATTTGTGGCAAATAATTTTTATAGCCTCCCTTTCATAAAAAAAGGAAAGTCCTTAAGACTTTATAGTTGGGGCTGTTAAATTTAGATAATGTGTTTCTGTGTATTAAATTGAGTTTGTTATTGTCAGATAAGCTGTTGCAGGAGGAAGGACCTCCCTGTGCTGGGCTTTGCCTCAGATTGATCAAAGCTGACCCAGAAAAGGGCACAGACAAATCTGGGCTGGCAAAGAGCACAGGGAGCCAGGAGCCAGTGCAGCTCCTGCCTGTGCCCCTCGATTTCCCAGCACCAAACCCGTGCAGGTTTTACATTTGCATTGCCAGAGCAGCTGGGGCTGCCCTGGATCCCTGGACACTGGGGCTGGGAGCAGCCTGGGGTGAAAAACAAGCTTCACTTTCCTGGTGAAATTTAAAAGGTTTAATAAAAGACAATAAGGACAAGGCAATAAAGCAAAAAGATAAAGCCAGCTGGGTGTCTTTGGCATTCAGCCAAGAGCACACCTGACAATCCCAAAAATGCTTCTTTAAATGCACCAGCGTGTTGCATATTCATATTTCCTCATGTATTATTTTAAAACATTCTTCTGAGTGCCCCCCCAAGTCTGCCCCTCTTCATTCCATTTGTGGTCCCAGTCTGTAGCAGATCCTTTAATAATCGATGATCAATAAATTCCTTCCCTGGGGTTCTGGTGTTCCTACCATCATCTTCATCAGATAGGATAATCCAAGAATGTGAAGAATTTCCTGATTACCATTCTCTGAGTTGGTTACAAAAAAACCTTTTTACATTATCATTTTATAGCCTAAGAAAACTATATTTATTACACTACCATTTCTAAGTTTTGTTACCAGCAGAAACAAAACAAACTATATTAACACAGCAGAGTTTTTCAACATTATACAGACAGCATCCATTTTAATATTTGCAAAAAGCCAACTTTATCATATGTATTTATAACACTGGGACAATGGATGGCACTGGATGAGTTTTCAGGTTCCTTCCAACTCAAACCATCCCAGGATTCTGTGATTTTGAGGAGGTTTGGGGTGGGCAGTGCTTGGGCCCCCTCACAGAAGCCTCTCCTGGAGGCTCCAGCAAGCAGCAGATCTTCACTGAGAGGGTGGCCAGGCACTGGAGGGGCTGCAGGGCCGTGCTGGAGCCCCCAGCCCTGGAGGAGTTCAGGCAGAGGGGGCTCAGTGGGCACGGGGGGTTCGGTCCAAGGTTGGGCTGGGTGGTCTCGGGGGGCTTTTCCAGCCTCGGTGGTCCTGCTGCACCAGGGCGGGGTGTGAAGCCCTGAGGGGCTCTCAGAGCAGCACGAGGGCTGCAGCTGAAGCCCTGACAGGAGCTGTGGTGTTTTTATCTGGGGAGGTGCAGGCAGGTCACAGAATCCCAGAGTCACAGAATCCTCAGAGTGGAAGAGACCTCCAGGATCATGGAGTCCAACCCAGCCCAACCCCTCAGCCAGCCCCTGGCACCCAGTGCCACAGCCAGGCTGGGTTAAACACACCCAGGGATGGGCACTGCACCACCTCCCCGGGCAGCACATTCCAGCACTTTATCACTCTTTCTGTGAAAAACTTTCTCCTCATATCCAACCCAATTTTCCCTTGGTGCAGCTCCAGGCTGAGCCCTCTGGCTGTGTCAGTGCTGCTGCAGAGCCCACCCCCTGGGCACAGCCCCCTCCCCGGAGCTGCAGGGAGTGAGGGGGGCACCCCTGAGCCTGCTCTGCTCCAGCCGAGCCCCCCCAGCTCCCCCAGGGCTCCCTCTCAGGGTTTGTGTCCCAGCCCCTCTCCAGCCCCACTGGCCCCTCTGGATGTGCTCCAGCCCCTCCAGGTCCTTCCTGAGCTGAGGGACAGAGCTGGGCACAGCCCCCGAGGGGTGACCCCAGCAGTGCCAGCACAGGGGAACAGTGACCCCCTGCTCTTGCTGGCCAAACCATCCCTGATCCTGATCCATGGCCATGAGCCCCTGCTCCTGCTGGCCACACTGCTCCTGAGCCATGGCCATCACACCCTGCTCCTGCTGGCCACACCATCCCTGATCCGGGGCCATTGGCCTCCTTGGCCACCAGGGCACAGAGCTGGCTCCTGCTCAGCTGCTCTCCACCAGCACCCCCAGGTCCCTCCCTGCTGACAAGGGGTGGGCGATTCCCTCGGTGCCCCCCACCAACAGCCCCAGAGAGAAATTCTGCTTGGCTGAAGTGCAGGTGACAGAAATGTGGGTTTCACTGTGGCAGGTTCAGAGGGCAGAGCAGAATGGCTCAGATTTGGCCGGCAGTCAAGGCAGATGACACATCCAATCTCCCTCTGAGCTTCACCTCCACATTCCTCTTAGTCACACTCCAGGCATCCCTCGATTCCCCGGAGCTCCTCAGCCACCGACCTGCTCAGGAATTACCCAGCCACTGTCATGCAAGCGCTGCCCAGGCAGTATCTGGGGCAGGTCGGCGCAGGTTACCTGGTAATTATCTCCCCAATTACCGAGTAATTCCCAGATGAATTAGCGGGTAATTGCCTGCCTGTGGATAGCATCACCAGCGCTGGGCTCCATGAACTCCCAGCGCTGACAAACCCAGCCCCACTCAGGGAGCAGAGGCTCGTTCCTGACTGGGAGTTCCACCCCGTGACTTGCTGGTGGATTCCTAGAAGAGATAAAAATAGGATAATTATAACAATAATAATTAATAATAATGATAATGTGGCAGCAGTGACTCATGGCCGGCAGGAGCCTTACAAAGAATCCTCTGGCTCTTTTCAAACCTCCCGCTGGCCTCAGTGGGAGTGGGATTGGGCTGGATCCCAGCCCTAGGAGGTGGAAAGGTTATTTTTCTGCAGAAAAGTGCTTTGATTTATTTGGAGCCACAGATTCAGCAGGACTTCGATGCCAGGTCAAACCTAAGGATTGTGCTGATCTCCAGCCCACGAAGAGCCCAGAGCCCCAGGCACACCAGCTCTGACCGCAGGGCAGGAGGCACCCCAACATCCAGACCTGCTGGGTCACACCCCTGGGGCAGCCCCTTGCCACTTCCAACCCCCCTCTGGTAAATACAGGATTTGGGATTATTTCACAGGAAATAACCAGCTCATCCCAGTGACAGCATCAGCCTGCCTTGAGCTGCTTGGCTTGGGCCAGGGTGACACCACCAACCTGCAGAGAGTGGCAGAGGCTGGCAGGAGCAGAGGGGCTGATTTGGGCTGTCCCTGGAGCAGAGGGGCTGTCCCAGGAGCAGAGGGGTTGATTTGGACTGTCCCAGTGATGCCTTAGGATTTTAGCCTTTATATTTTTCAGATCCTGTACTGCATTAGAGTACTGCAGTAACATTCTCCATACTGCATTAACATTCTCCATATAGAATGTTAGTTACTTCACATTTTGGTCAGAAAAAACAATCCCTCTGGGCCTGAAACTCAAGGATACCCTGCACAGCAGGGAATTGGGGTGAGCAAACTGGGGGTAAATGACTTCATTACCTGAAGCTGTAATTGAAGGATTAACTCCTGATATGCAAATGGACCAAATTTATAATTGTCTGACAAACTGGTGACCATCGTCCACCTTGGTGCAGCCCCTGGGAGGCTCTGACTGCCCAAGGTGTCTGTATTGCAGCCTTTAATAAATTCCCACTTTATTCTCAGCCTGTGTTCCAGGCAGCCCCTCCAAGGCACACCTGGAGCAGAGGGGTTGATTTGGCTGTCCCTGGGGCAGAGGGGCTGATTTGGGCTCTCCCTGGGGCAGAGGGGCTGTGCCTGGAGCAGAGGGGCTGATTTGGCTGTCCCTAGGGCAGAGGGGCTGATTTGGCTGTCCCTGGGGCAGAGGGGCTCTGCCTGGAGCAGAGGGGCTGTCCCTGGGGCAGAGGGGCTGATTTGGGCTCACCCTGGGGCACAGGGGCTGTCCCTGGAGCAGAGGGGCTGTCCCTGGGGCAGAGGGGCTGATTTGGGCTCACCCTGGGGCACAGGGGCTGTCCCTGGAGCAGAGGGGCTGATTTGGCTGTCCCTGGGGCACAGGGGCTGTCCCTGGGGCAGAGGGGCTGATTTGGGCTCTCCCTGGCTGCCTTGGCATCCCCACCAGGCCCAGCCCCAGCCCTGGCTGTTCCTGCTGCTCTGGTGCTGTCAATCACAAGGACTCAGGTGTGGCATCCTGCTGGCAATGATTGGTGACAAAATCAACTTTCTGAGGAGCCATCCTGCGATTCCCTGAGCTGCACTTCCTGGGAGATCTCTCTCCTCTAACAGCCAGCCAGATGCAGATGCTCACCATGAGACATCAGTGATCTCAAACTGTAGCCACACAACGACACCATTTCCACTGAATGCATGGAAAAATGCATTCCTTCCCCAAAAACTTCCCCCCTGGCATCAATCCCGACCTTCTGGAAGGCCAGAGCATCCCGTTGGGTGGAACTGAACAAACACAGGTGAGGAGGAGATTAGTATTTTTAGGTTTCCAGTCCCAGGCTCAGCTCTGTGAAGATTCACAGCAATGTTTGCAGTGGGTTGTTGACCAAATCCTCCAGGAGAAGAGGTGTGGAAGTGGCAGAGGATTGCTGTTCACTCAGACAGAGCAATTCTTGTCCTGCTGGGGACCAAATTGGTGTCACTGTCACTCCAGGCTGTGCAGGAGCCGGGGTCAGCAGGCTCAGAAAAGAATTCGATTTATTTATTAGATTTATTCCTGGGCTGCAAGTGCCTAGACATGTACTTAAAGGGCCAGAGCAGCATGTCTGTCAGGTGTTTCTGCTGCAGCAGTTGAAGGTGAGCAGATGGGAATGGGCAGCAGAAAGCAGCTCTGTGCTCTCCTGGAGCAACAACACCACTGCTGCTGCAGAGACAGAGCCCTGGGCGAGCGGGGCTGCCAGGCACCCACTGCTCTGAGGATTTTGTGCACATAAAGAACTCCACTGGAGGAAACCGTGGACAGATGTGGGAACTCGAGCCTCCAATGAAGTTGGGCAAATCTCCCATAAGCCCTGACCTGCCCTGTGGGGGGAGCAGAGGTGACCAGATGTCCCAGGGCTGCAAATGGAATCAGAATTCAGGACAGCAAGGGCTCCTCTGGGAGACTCCTCTGACAGAGAGGAGTTACAAAACCTCAGGTCTCTCAGAACCTTTGGGGTCAAAAGGAATCAGGATTTTTTCTCTTCCTTTAGTTTCATCATAATTCACACCCTTGGGGTTCTTCCTCCTTCACCCTGGGGTTATCCAGCACTTCTGCAGTGCTACTGAAGAGCTTTAGGAAACCTGGATTTATTTCAGTGCCTCCATCCCCTCAAGCCCTGCTGCAGGTCCTGAGTGCTTTAAGAACCCGGGCAGGTTGAACAAGGAGCACCTGCCCAGAGATGAGCTCATTTCCCCTCTCCCTGGGCTCACTTTGGATCAGCCCTCACTTGGGTTGATGTCAGTGCTCCTAAGCCAGGGTTAGCACATCTCTGCTCATGACATATTTCCAAAGAACTCTTCATGGCTGGCTGTGGTTTGGCCCTGGGGCCATCTCAGCATTGGTTTGAATGTTCCTGTCTCTACAACAGAAGCTTCAGAAAGCAGGAGTCACTTCAGGGGAAGAATTTCTTAATCAGTCTGTGGTGAGGACTCACACAAAAATGTTTAGCAGCTTTGAAATACATTTTCTTAAGACCAGACTCCCTTGTCTGGCAGCAGGGCCTGAAGCTGTGAAGAAAGTTTAGTCTGTGGTGGGGTCTCAGTAAGATCTTCAGGCCATTTCAGAGCCTTTGTTATCAACAGCCCCCTCAGTGGGCACTGCAACTGCCACTCTCAGAGCACTCCAGGGATCCCCCGGGAGCAAAATCCTTCCACAGCCCCAGTCCCTGGCTGGCTGGGCCTCCCTCCATGGGTAAAAGCCTTTAAGGCTGTGGTTGTAAAATTCCCATGACTTGTCTGTGTCCCCTTCCCCATTCCCTTTTCCCTTCTCTCTTCCCATTTCTCATCTGAATCCCCACAGTGTTTTGGCTTTGGGTTTAGAGTCTTCCTTTCTGGGAGATCCGATCCCTTTCCCTTTCCCTTCCCTCCTCCCTCCCATTTAAAGATTTGGAAGGGTAAAACTGGAACAATTCAGTTCTGATTATCTTTTTGGGGAATCACCTCCCTTCCCCAAAGGAGCCCTGTGCCTGCTGTCCACTCTTCAGGGACAGGACGAGCTGGTTTCCCCCCCCCTCCCCCATGAATTTCACTGGGTTTCCTTCTCCCCTTGGAGCTTTTGGCAGGGTAAATCTCCACAGTGACCTTCCCATAACTCCTGCCATGCTGAAATTCTCCCCCGTGGCACAGAGAGGGCAGAGCTCTGGTGAATCTGTGCCATTCCCTGTTATGGATGGAGATCTGAAGAAGCCCCTCCTTTTTGCCCTGTGCTTTTCTCTGCCTCATCTTGGATAGGAAGCAGCAAACCCTCCCAGGCCAGTTAAGAAGGCAGCACTAGTGCTGGGCTGGGTGGAGAGCCCTGGCTGGTTTGTCTCACCCCCAGGAGCAGGAGTTGCCAGTGCAGAGCTCAGAGCTCTGTGCCTGTGACACTCCAGGAGCTGCCAGGTGAGAGGAGATTTTCTGTGCAGAGCTGTGAGCACTGGGAGCCCCCAGCAGCAGAAACAGCCCTGGAAGGGGGCTGGGATGCTCTGGGCACAGCCCTGTGCTCTGAGCTGGCTTCCCCAGCCTCCTCTTTATTCTCAGCACAGGGAGTAAAGCTGTCACCATCTCTGTGCTGTGACAACACACTGAAAATCAGGAATTCCCAGCCTCACACCTTCACCCCCCTGCCCCTCTCGGTTTCCAAGGGAAAACCTCCTCTGCTCCTCCTCCACGGGCTGCTCTGCTGTCAGTGGACCTCAGAAAACATTATTGAAAGATTCTTTTTTAATTATTTATTTGTGGAGTTAGAGAGCTAATTTGAGCTGCCAACCCAATGCTCTTTTTACAGCAAAGAGAAGAGAACCCCGTTCACTTTCCTTTCGACATTTTCATTCAGGATTGTGCTTGTTTTGGTTTTTTTTTTTTGCTTTCTTCTCCACGAGTGGCAGCACAAACCCTCAGTGTTGCGTGATGGGCCCCCAGACCCCGCTGTACCTGGGACAGGATGAGTAATGGGTTCCTCCCTGGTGCACAGCAAGCTCCTGTTCACTCTCTTTATTTATTCTGTCTTATCTTTCTCACATTTCATCACTTTCTTGTTATGTTTGCTCAGTTAAGTCATTAAAACCACTTTTGTTTTTTCTCTTTCCATGTTTAGCCCTAGGAAAGCAGCTAAGCCTATGTAATCGATTTAGCATTTAATTTCCTAAACCCCCTCTTTCCTGCCACCAGTCTGGGGCCCTGAGACGTTCCCACTGCTGGGTTGGGTGGGGTGAGAAGGAAATCTCGGAGCCAGCTCACGCCTTTGAGAGGCATTGGGGAGGCTTCTCCTCCTCCAGTGCAGGTGCTCTGCTACCTGTAGGGGTGTTCTGGGTTAAATCCCTGCTTCAGCAGGCTGGAAAAGGAAAAAATAACTTGTTGGGAACTGCATTTCTGTTCTCACCTATGGTGGTGTTGCTGAATTAAATCCCTGCTTCAGTGGGCTGGAAGAGAGAGAAATCTCTTGCAAGGAATTTCTGTTTTTCTGCATTTCTCGTCTCATCTGTGGGGGTGTGGAGAGCTGAGCTCTGCTGTTTCCACGTTATAAATCTGCACGGTGGGGAGTTAAAAAGACAAGGAGGGGAAGCAGGGATATCCAAATCCAAATAATCTGGCTTTCACAAAATTGCAGGGACCAATTAAGATTGGAAAAGAACTCCAAGATCCAATGTTTGACTGAATCCCAACCGAACCAGATCCCAAAGTGCCACCTCCAGTTGGTTTTTTATTAACACTTGCAAGCCTGGTGACTCCAGCACTGCCCTGCAGCCCGAGGCAGTCCTGGGCACCCTCTCAGTGTGCCAGTTCTCACCACCCTGATGTGCACTCAGACACCACCAGGCTTCACCCTGGAGTGCAAACACTCCTCCCGTGGTCACTGTCCCCTCTCCTGTGGGGGCTCCAGGCCCTGCTCAGCTCCTTTCCTCCTGGGATCCCTTGCAGGAACCCCTCTAGCCCTGGCTCACAATGGGGTGGGTCCCTCAGCTCCTGCCCCACCTCTGCACCACCCCAGGGAAGGAAACCTCCCGGGAATTTCCGAGGAGTTCCTACCCATCTTGGATCACTGCACTCCTCAAGTTTAATTGCTGTGCAACCCTTCCTGCTCTTTTACCCCCTGGTTTATTTACCCAGGGTTTGGGTCTTTGCTCTGCTGAATGAGCCAAGATTTTGGGTTCCTCTTCTGGAGACAACAATCCCAGAATCCTAGGAAAGATCTTTAGTGTTGTCCAGTCCAACCATTCCCCCAGCACTGCTGAGGCCAGCCCTGACCCACAGCGCCAGTGCCACTCTAACCCACAGCCCCAGTGCCACCACTGACCCACAGCCCCAGTGCCACCANCATTCCCCCAGCACTGCTGAGGCCAGCCCTGACCCACAGCGCCAGTGCCACTCTAACCCACAGCCCCAGTGCCACCACTGACCCACAGCCCCAGTGCCACCACTGAACTGTGTCCCCAGTGCCACCACTGACCCACAGCCCCAGTGCCACCACTGAACTGTGTCCCCAGTGCCACCCTGACCCACATCCCTATGCCACAACTGACCCACAGCCCCAGTGCCACCCTGACCCACATCCCCAGTGCCATTCTGACCCACATCCCTAACGCCACCACTGACCCACAGCCCCAGTGCCACCCCTGACCCTCAGGTGCCACATCCCCCTGTTTTTCACCCCCCCAGGGCTGGGGATGCCCCCTCTACCCTGCCCCACCTGTCCCAATTCCTGACAGCCCCTTCCAGGAAGAAATGAGGCTGCAGCTCAGAGGGCTCCCTGCCAGCTGCCAGGGCAGTGCTCAGGCTGGCAGAGCTCCCTCTGTGCCACCCAGAGCAGCCAGGTGCCCTCCAGGTGCCCTGCAGAGCATCCCCACCCTGCTGGGGATGGTCCCAAACCCAGCCTGCCTGGGAATTCCTGTCACCCCCAGACCTCCCCTGGCTCAGGGGGTGAGCAGAGCCCTGCCCTGGCCCCCTGCATCTCCTCAGACAGAGGGGCTTTGTTGGAAATGGATTTAAATGGATTTTCAAGGGGATGATATTAAAAAAAAGAGCCCAGACAAACAAAGCAATCCCAGCTGAGCCTATTACACATTATTGAGTTAAATAAGGGGGATTTTACATGGGCTCTAATTGGGGTTTAAATCCTGGTTCTGAGCAACTGCTGAGCTCTAGGAAGATGCAGGAGGAGGTGCTGGGGCTCAGGAGCTGAGCCCCCCAGCCCTGAACAGGCACATTCACAGCCCTGGGTTTCTATCTGAACAAGGAATTTGCTGACTGCTAATCTCTGCTGATTAATGATGTTTTCACAAAGCCACCACAGAAGGTTTGCTGGTCTTGTCTAGAGAACCAGACTTTGGCCAAGCAAAGCCCTTTATCCAAAAATGTATTTGTCTAGAAAGAGCCATTATTATTCTCAGGAATGCCAGGTATGGATGCCCGTGTTTCTTGTTCTTGTTAAATGCAAGTTGTTCTGCAGATAAGGAGGCGAAAGAGTACAAGATAGGCAAGGTTTGTCAGGACAGATAAAATCTTCAATTAGACCAAGAGCAGCAGGAGAAAATTCAGACAAACTTTCAGACACGGAAGCAGACGTGAAAGAAGCCTGGGTGTCCAAGAGCTGACAAGTTTTTTCTGCTCATTTATCACAGGAAAGGTATCACCCCCTCCCCAAAAATAATAATTAAAAAAAATTCCTTGTTTATTTTTGTTTAATTCCCATTAAAAGGGGATTAATGCAGAGAGGAACAAGGCAGACTTGTTCCACATCCACAGTGTGGGTTCCTTGCTGCTTTCTGAGTCAGATAACTCTGCTTAACAGCAACCTTTAGCTTTTATCAACGTCAAAGCCAAACCTCTGGTGCTAAAATTATTCCAGCTTTCATCTGGGTGTTTGTCTGCTCCGGAGCAGAGCTCTGGCCTGATCCAGTTACTGGGACAAGGGTCCCCCTGAACATGTGGGTAAGAAGATCTGCCTCTCGTGCTTTGGAGTGAAACAGCATTTCTGACAGTTTGACATCCAAATCCCAGCAGGAAGGAGAACATTTCTGGCACTGTTGAAATCTGGCACCTTTCTCCAGAGAACATCATCTCACTCCCAATAATCATCAAGTCGTTATGAATAACAAATGATTTCCTAGAAATCAGGATGGGGGAGCGAGTGCCAGTCAATATTGCAGCAGGGTGAATTATTTGGCTGTGGAGCTCAGAAGGAACAACCAGGCCAGACCCCGTTCCCAATAACCACGAGTGATGATCAAAGTGCTCCGACAGATGCAGATGGAACAGATTGTTCCCTCCAACTCCTGCTCTGCCAGCAGCTCCAGCCCCGAGCTGAGCTCTGCAAGGATCCTCAGCCTGGAGCAGAGGAGGCTCAGGGGCCCTGCTGGCTCTGCACAGCTCCTGCCAGGAGGGGACAGCCAGGGGGTCGGGCTCTGGAGACAGGGACAGGGACAGGAGCAGGGGGAACGGCCTCAGGCTGGGCAGGGCAGGCTCAGGGGGCACAGAGCAGGAATTTCCCCATGGCAGGGATTGGAACTGCCCAGGGGGGTTTGGAGTGCCCATCCCTGGAGTGACCAAGGAATTCCTGGACTTGGCACTCAGAGCTCTGGGCTGGGTGAAAAATTGTTCTTTAGTCACAGTTTGAGGAAAAGGCCCCAAACTGTGTTGTGGGAGGTTCAGTTTGGATATTATGATTTTTTTTTTTTTGTCCATGGAAAGGGCTGGAAAACACTGGAATGGGCTTTCCAGAGCAGTGTGGAGTCCCCATCCCTGGAAGTGTTGAAAAATCCTGTGGATGTGGCACTGGAGGACACGGTGAGCATGGTGGTGCTGCTGTGCTGGTGGCTGCACCTCGTGACCTTTGAGGTCTTTTCCAACCTTAACAATTCTGGGATTGATGTTTCTGCTGCCCTGCAGCTGCAGTAGATGCATCCTTCCCTTTCAGAGGGCAGAGGCAGGTGGGATGTCCTCGGGGTTGTATCTGAGTGCTGACAGGTACCAACAAACCCTGGGGTGAGCAAGGTAACCCAGCAAATCCTCCGTGGGAGTGGGGGCAGCTCTGTGCTGAGTTTATCAGTGGAGAACAGTGCCACTGTTGTGATAACACACACCACACAGACTCCTGTGAAATTTCTTTGAAGACTGCACGAAGTAAAATCTTTATTTCCAGAACTTGTTCCGTTATATAAATTTTCCCACAGACCCCTGTGATTGGTGAACTAGAGACAGAACTCTTCACTCACATTGGCCAAACCAGAGGGACAGCAAAGAAAATCCCTCCCACAGAAAAGAATTCACACCCTGAGTACCATTATAAAAACGAGCCTGATGTTTTGTTCTTTTTCCTGGGAAAGGAATTTCAGCAACCCAAAACATCAGGATAATGGAGCTTTACAAACTCCAGTCCTGAAACCCAGACTACAGAACAGCTCATAAAAACAAGTCCAGCTGCCTGGGCTGGCCTCAGGCAGGGGAATTTGTGCAGTGGGATGTCCTGCACATCTCACACCCCTCACCATGGGCCTCTGTCCAGGGTTTCCAGAACCAGCAGGTCACTGGGAAGCGCAGGGAACTGGCTGGGGTGGGTTGGCTGTAGGAATTGCACAGATTCCATGGTCACCTTCCAGCACCCCACCAGCCTGTGGGGCTCCAGCCCGAGTCAGGGGGGGCTGGGGTGGGCACAGAGCAAGGGGCACAAATGCTGATTGCTAAACTTGCCCAAGTCGAATGCAGGAATTTGGGAGAATAGCAGCTTCAGTCCCAGTTCCAAGGGGATTTACGTCCTGTGAGCTCACAAAATCTGCACCAAATTGTGCACACAATCCACCACGTGTGTACGTTTTGGCATATTCCACCTTAACAAATTGTTACACCATAAAAATCCTTACTAAATACCGAGATAAACCCCTTTATCCCTTCATTGTGTCTAACTCAATTCTTAGACCAATTAGCTCTGTGGTTTGGGTTCACCCTGAGTAGTGGGGCACTCAGGACTTCCCCTCATGGAGCCTGTGTCACCTCCCAGCTCAGGACAGCCCCTGTCAGCCCCTCCTGCTGAGGCAGCTCCGAGGAAAGCCCTGAGCTGCTCCCTCAGCACAGGCTGAGCCCAGCTCTGTCTTCACCCAACTCTGAGCTGCTCCCTCAGCCACGTCCCCCAGCCCAGCAGGAGCCACTATTCCCACCCCATGGGGCTCCCCCATCTCTTTGGGGTCACCAGCAGCTTCCCCACACCTCCCCAGAGCTACCAAGGACAAAGAAATGTGAACTGATGCTCAAACCCACCCTGTGTGCTCACCGTGGGCCACAGGGAACTCTGGTTTTCCTGACCTGCAGCTCCTGAGTTCCTAAAGCTCTGTGTTTTCCTGATGTTTTGGGTTTCTGAAGCTTGCTCCCACAGCTTGAACATAAACAGCAGGATTGTTTGGGTAATGAAAACTCATGTTCAGAATTCTTTCTGTGAGATGGATTTTCTTTGCTGTCCCTCTGGTTTGGCCAGTGTGGGTGAAGAGTTCTGTCACTCACCAGAGTAGCCTGTCTAAAATGTATAAAAGGGGAGTCATTGCTTGAATAAATGGAGTCAGATTCATCTCTCTGAGCTGTTTTGAAGAACTTTGTGTGGTGTGTTACTCACAACAGCCACACCACAGCGTGATGGAACACAGGGAGAGAGGCAGCTCAGCTGGACACCCCTCAGAACCAGCAAAGAAGGGAGAACTTTTGGGTTTGCTCGTTTGTCAGCAGGATGGGGCAGCTGAGGCAGCTGCCAGTCCCTGGGAACCCCCAGCCCCCAGATGAAGCACTCAAGTCAAACGAGCTAGTGGGTCAGAGGAAGGTTATGGAAATACCAGAGGATTGTCCATGTTCCTTCAGGTGGCTTCCAGAAATGCTTTAACCCCAGGAATGCCAGGTTAAAGGTGTCAGGGGAATCCCTGCTCTGAGGGCTCAGCTGAACCTCCCCCTTTTCTTTGGGTGCACAAGCCAAAGATTTGGATTTCAAAGGGAATCAAAAACACCCCCCATGGTCCTGCTGTACACCAGGGATCTCAGGGTGGGTAGGGAAAAAATAAGAGGTTGAAGCTCCCCTGTGCCAGGCAAGCTGCTCTAGGATGGGCATTTGACCCTTTCCTTGCCTTTTCCTTGCTCTGAGCAGGGACAGCCTTGTGACTGTAGAGAGAAGCAGGCTGAGTCCTAAAGAGCTTAAAAAACTCTCTCCTGTCTTCAAATGTTATTGGGGGGCACTGTCAAAGTGCCCCTCATAAATCATATTTCATCTGTCCCCCAAGTGAACATAACAGTTACCCACAGAAAACACAGAGATGATTTTGGAAATGCCTGACAAAATTTGCTCCTCGTGTGTTTTGGCCCTGATTTCTCAGTCACTTTAGTTTCATCTGTCACAGGAAGATCCATCTGTAAACCTCATTAGATTCAAAATAACATGAGACAGATGAGGCCAGAAAAACTGTTCTGCTGCCTCCTCGGAATATTTCTTTTTTAGTTTTTAAATGCAATGTGGGTTTCTTCAAGCAAATTTGCTTAATTGCCAACAAAAGAGGATGGAGCAGGAGCAGCCAGAGCTGTTTATGGGGTGGGATGGGCTGATCCTGTCCTGGCTGAGCTTTCTGTAGAGGCCACTCGTGGCCACCTGGACTGGGCTGGACCCTCGGGTGTGGCCAGAAGTGACCCATGAGGGTCCCCATGACCAGGCAGGGCTGGGCTGGGCTGGGCTGAGCTGAACCTGTGGGTGTGGGTGGTCAAAAGTGACCCATGAGGGTCCCCCATGGCCACACAGGGCAGGGCTGGCCCCTCAGGTGTGGGTGGCACCCCAGGTGAGGTTGGTGGTGGCCATTAAGGCCAATTCCTGTTGTCTTTGAAAATTTTCTGATTTGTTTTAATATAGTAGAGTTAGTTCTCATGAATTGTAAGATAAACAAGAATCATGTTTGCATTCCTTTGTAAAAGATCTCACCTGATGGACTTCTCAGGTGCCCAGTGGGGATGGAGAGGTGGCAACTTCTCTGTCCAATCTCTGGGCACTGTCCAGACACTGAGAGATACGAGGTCAGCAATAAACTGGAGAGTTCTTTTCTTCTTCTCTGCCTGAACCCCTGTTGTGTGTGTTACTGTGTGTTTCTATCTGCATCACAGTAACAAATTCCTGTCCTCAGGGGCCCAAAATCTGCCTCCCCAGCTGGTTCTTCCCAGCCCAGCCTTCCCCTGAGTTCCCCATCCCCTCTGCTGCTGTCCCTGCCTGTGGCAGGAGGGGCACAGGGGACACGGTGCTGGGTCACTGTACAGGTAACACACCCCACACAGACTCTTGGGAGTTTTTTCGACAGAGACAAAGTCAAGTCAGGAACAACACAAAAAATATTTTAAAAAACAGACAACTGGTGTCCCTGCANTTATTTTTAAGGATTGTTCTTTTATATACAATTTTCTACAGACTACTGTGATTGGTGAATGAAGAAAACTTCTTTACTTACATTGGTTAAATTAGAGGGACATCAAGAGAGAATTTTTTTTCTTAGAAAGAATTCACTTCATGAATACTGTTACAAAAACAATGCTCTTTTCCTGGGAACAAATTTCAGAAAACCCAAACGTCAGAAAACCAGAGCTTTAGAAACTTCAGGCCTGAAAACCAGACTACAGCACTGTCTGAGGGGTGGCACCTCGTGCTGGTCAGGCAGGAGCTGGTGGGCTCCCAGGGGCCACCAGGGGCTGATCCTTCTGCCAGCAGGTGTGGAAACGGGATGAGTGCTGAGAGGCAGCACTGGGCTCACAGCAGAGGGGGTTTGGGGCATTTCTGGCACTCACAGTTGGGTGATCTCTGTGAGGGCAGCAGAAGAGGCTGGGTTATTGTGGGATCCAGGACATCCCTCTGACTGTCCTGGAATATTTATAAGTTACAAGAATTTAGGAAGAATGATAGTTAACATATCACAGGGTGAAAAAGGAGAATTTTGGGGGGTTAGAATGTGAGTTTAAGGGGCAAAGATGGAGGAATCTGGGTGTGTCCCTGTCCTGCTTTGTCTCTTGTTCTCCATCTTCTGCTGTGATGGTGGCACTTTTTAATTGGTCTGGAGTAAAGGTGCACTGTTTAATATAATTGATAGGTATTGGAGAGTTATTGGAAATAAAGTATAGGTAATTTGTAGTATAAAAGATAACACTGTCCCAAAGGTGGAGGGAGTTTGTCCCAACCTGGCCTGCAAGAAAGACCTCAGAGGCCAGAGCCACAAATGTGAAATAACAAAGAATAAACAATCCTTGAAAGGACAAGAGAACAGAGGATCTCAACCTCTTCTTCAGACACTGGGCTGGGATAAACAGAAACTGGCACAGAGACAGAGACAAAGTCAAGTCAGGAACAACACAAAAAATATTTTAAAAAACAGACAACTGGTGTCCCTGCATGGGCTTCTGAAGACAAAAACCTGATTATCTCGGGGTGCTTCTGGCACTCACCATTGGGTGATCTCTATGAGGGCAGCAGAAGAAGCTGGGTTATTGTAGTTTAGTTTCAAGCTTGATGTTTTTAGGTTTCTGGTGTTCTTTCCCAGGGAAATAACATAAACACCAAGAGATGTTTTTATAACAATATCCATGTTGTTCATTCCTTCTGTGGGAGGGATCTCTCTTGATGTCCCTCTGCTTCAACCAGTGGGTGAAGAGGTTTGTCTTTCACCAATCACATTGGGCTGTAGAAAATTTTATATAAGGGGAACAATTTCTAATAAAAGGAATCTTCATACAACCTTGAGAAAAATCACAAAAGGAGTCTGTGTTGTGTGTTATCCCACAGGGACACAGAGCCCTGGGCCCCTGATCTGAGCCACAGGACACTTCTATTCTGGGGGACATGAGTGGTGTCACCTCTTCTTCTCAGCCCAGGAAGGTGTGAAACCAACCTTCAAGCATTTTTCTTCAAAAATCATATTCCCCTATTCCCCCTCTCAATTCATGAATGGGAAAATAATCCAGTGAATCAACAAAATATCTATACTTCAATTTAGATTTAAGGCTGCAAATGTTTCTAGTGAAGACAAAGGTGTCTCAGAGGAAATAATTCCTGTAAAGTCAGGGTCTACTCATAGAATCATGGAAAGATTTAGGTGGGAAGGGACCTTAAATCCCACCCAGAGCTATGGCAGGACCCTTCCCACTGTCCCAGGTGCTCCAGCCCCAGTGTCCAGCCTGGCCTTGGGCACTGCCAGGGATCCAGGGGCAGCCACAGCTGCTCTGGGTGGAATTTTGTCCATTTGCCCATTTTTTGTCAGTGATATATTTTAATTCTTTACTTTTTTCCTCTAGGGATGTCCATAATCCTTGCAGCAGGGGTCAGTTCATCAAACCACAGCCAGAATAAAGTGACCTCGAGCCCCAAATTCTTGCAGATGTTGCTCCTGCAACCTCAATTTGTTCACTTAGAGTCAGTCCAGGCACTCAGAGCCAGTGGATGGAGACACAAAGTCTCAAGATAACCAACATGGGCTCATTCTTGGTTCCTATTCTGGGTGCAGAGCAAACTGAGCAGCACCTTTGAGGTACCATGCAAAGCCTTTGAACTTTGCAGCAAGAGAAAAGATATTCCGTTCCTTCCTTCATTTGAAATTGTATTTATCAGGTCTCAGGAGAGATTACTTATCTGGGAGCCCAGTGGAAACAAAGGAGGCTCCCCACAGCTCCCCATGCCCGGGTCATGGCCAGTGGGGAATGGGTCTGTTCCCACCAGCCAGGCCTTGGCATGGCCATGGAAAGTTCTGGATGCAGGGTGAGGATTAATGAGAGCTTTCCTTGGGATCACAGAATCCCAGGCTGGTTTGGGTTGGAAAGGATCTTAAATCCCATCCCATTTGCCCCCTGCCATGGCAGGGACCCCTCCCACCGTCCCAGGTGCTCCAATCCCAATGTCCAGCCTGGCTTTGGACACTGCTGGGGGTCCAGGGTCATCCTCACACCCACAAGAGAGTGGACAGCTGCCACAGAGTCCCAGCTGTGCCCAGAGTGCAGAGGGAACAAGCTGGGAGCTGCCCAGCAGGGCTGGGGCAGGGTGGGCAGGGACACAACAGGGGCTCAGGATATCCCTGTGTTGTCCTAAGTGTGCACAGAGCCTTCCTCTGACAGAGAGGGTGTGCAGATGGTGAGTAAATATTAATTATTTGTTCTCTCCTTGACGTCTGTCATCCTGAGTGCACTCACTGGTGCTTCACAGAACCACCTGAAGAGGAACCAGAGCATGTCTGGGGCACTGTCAGGCCGTGGGTCCCTTTGCAGGAGCAGTTTCAAACTCTGGGGATGAGCACTGGCTCCTGAACCAAGCCCACAACTGGGAGACCCCAACAGCCCCAAACACAGCGACCTCCAAGGCTTTGTCAAATAACCCTGGCCCTAGAGCCTCAAAGGGAATTCTGCCTTCAGAGGGTATCTAAATGCTGCTGAGATGTTAAAAATGTCCCTTGTCCATCAGTGGCTGGGAGATTTCTCTCCAGGAGGGGATCAGCAGCACGTTGGACCTGCAGGGAACAGGGCAGGGGGACACAGAGCAGCTGGGGCTGCCCTGGATCCCTGGCAGTGCCCCAGGCCAGGCTGGCGCTCCTGGCACAGTGGGAGGGGTCCCTGGGGTGGCACTGGGTGGGATTGAATGATCTTTAAGGTCCCTCCCAACCCAAACCAGTCTGGGATTCTGGGATTCCATGGACGTGTGCTGGTGCACCCAGCCTGGTAGAGCTGACTTTAGTTATTAAAATACTTTACCAGCATTTGCCAGTGGAATAATTTAATGTTTCATCTCCAGTGCCATTATTTGGACACAGAACTGAGCTCCACTCACTGAGGGTGAGGAAAGGGCTGAATGACCAGAGCCCCAGGCACTGGGAGCCCTTCAGGGGGCTCAGCTGGAGATCTCTGAGCTGGGGGCTCAGCAGAGCAGAGCCCTCAGCACCTCCTCGGGTGAGGAGAGAACAAGAGCTCCTTTTCCAGTGGGAATGAAGGGAAGGAGAGAGCCAAAGGGCAGGGGCTGTTATCAGGGTGGGGCTGCCAAGGAGCACAATCTTATCTGCTGGGCAAGGGGGGGTTCAGCCCCTCCTGTGGAGGGAAAGCCACCCCACGAGGTGTTCCCACATTCCTGCTCCTCTTCCTCCCCAGGGCTGTGAGCAGGGCACACAGAACCCCTAGGGCAGGCTGTCCCTGCCCCATGGCACCTCCAGTGCCAACCCTCAAATGTCCCCAGATCAAGGGCTGGGCATCTTGACTACAGAGCAGTCCCTGGGCACAGGTGCCCTGTGCCACCCACGGGAGGTCAGGAACCCACAGCAGCAGTGTGTTCCCATCACTGAGGGCTGTTCCTGGTGTTCCTACACGGGGATGTGCAGGAACTCTGCAGGTGCCACCCAGGGTAGGCCCTGGTGACAAAGCAGCGTGTGCAGCACTACCCCTGCCACCGCTGGGGTGTGGGCACCCACAGGCAGCCTGGCACAGGGAAGGCTTTGTCCCAGCCAGTGGAACAGGTGACCAAGCTGGCACCAAGCACAGGCCCAGGTCTCTCCTCTGGTGCCTCAGCTCTCAGCAAACATCAGCTCAGAGGTGTAATTAATGAATTAATGACTCCCTGGGGGGGTCCGAGTGCCCAGGGTGAATCACAGAATCACAGAACACC
>VXBS01000209.1:320341-360196 GCA_013400255.1 Sitta europaea | reverse complement strand
AAAAAAAAAAAAAAAAAAAAAAAAAAAAAAAAAAAAAAAAAGAGCTTGCTTTCTTTTTACCAGACTGAAAAATCCTAATTCTCTCAGCCTTTCCTCATGGGAAAGACATCCTATCCCTCTGATAATTTGATAATTTCTGTGGCCCTACTCGGAAGGGAAGGGAAGGGAAGGGAAGGGAAGGGAAGGGAAGGGAAGGTTTGCCTGACTGGTGCCAAGGTCCAAGGGGCCCACCTGCACACAGCAACACCCAGAGACTGCATGTGTGAGCAAGACAGAGTTTCTTTGCAAGTCAAACTAAAGATTTAAATATTGAGATTTCAACAGTATTTAAGGTCTCATTTCTTCTACACTTTGCATATAAGCATGAGACGCAGCTTCTACTACAGTAGATTAATAAAGGCTAGTTAAAAGATTTTGCTACAAGCTTAGAACAAGTTCATATGGAGACTTAATCTGCCCTTGCCGATTTTAAAAAAAAAAATATACATGTTCAGGTCCTAGGTGGATTGGAGAGACTGCTATTGCAGCTCACATTATACAGACTAAGAAACACCCCAGTATTCACTTTATCACTGAGATGTGTAAAGGTTTTCTGTTGCCTGCAGGTCTCAGCAACAGAATCTGCACACTGCAGTAAAATCCCACCAGCTACACTGCTTTTGTTTTGCTTTCTTTTTAATGTATTAATTGTTTTAATTACCAGTAGTTACCGGGGAACCTGTGTAGGAGGCAGCTGTGAATGAGGAGATAAAGATCTACTAGGTAAGGCCTTGTTTTTACACGGTTACCTCATTAGCAATGAGACAAAGTGGGAGTGCCAACAAACCCCAAACTGTGGCAGTATTTTACAGTAAGTTAATATTGGCTTATAACTCCTTAAAGCATGAGGGGAAAAAAAAAAGGAAACCACTTGTGAATTGACAAGTAAGACATTTAAGCAGAACATTGAATTCTGTATATAAATACTCCCTGCAAAATATTACAGATCACAGCATACACTAAAGTACATTTTCATGCCCTTGACTTACATGCTGTTGGACAACTTTTCAAATTTGTCATACAACAGTAAGAAGTTAACTATGCAATTGTTTCTTATTTACTTACCCATTATTGAAATCCTGCCCTCAATAAGCATTTTAAATCTTGTGGAAAATACTATTTTTCTTTGGAAACTGTAGAAAACTATAATTATTGCTAGAAAGGCTTGAAGGCAAATAGATTTCACAACATAAAAGCAAGTTTTTAAATATACTAATGAAAGCATGCTTTTATTTATGAACTATTTTATTTGCACGTTTACATAGGCACCATGAGTGCCTGTAATTACCACATCCTTGAGTGCAATGCAGAATAGGAGTGTTAGACACATCCATTCTGTTCATCCTTCTACATACTGAAGAAATATAGACACCTTCTGACTTCCCTGTGTGAAACACTCTGTACCTAAATGGCAATATTGGATTCAGAGTCACGCAGACACCATTTAACTCAGAGGCATCACTGTGCCAAGGCCAAGACATGCCCTGTGCCTAAAGCCAATTGTGGTAGTTTGGAGCTCTATTTATTAAAATTTATTAAAACAAAGGTTCTGTTACCTTCAGCTGTTCTTGTCCATGCAGCCAAATTGCATGAACCAAGGGCCAGATACTCTCTGTTTTGTTATAATCATTTTTTGGGAAAACAAAAACCAAACCAAACAAACCCAAACCCATTTCATTATGCATTTTATAAAATTCAAAATTATTAGTACTTCACTAATATTTAACACTTATTACTTGAACAACCTACAAAGGAGACAGTGGCTACTAGTCCACATAACTAACTTAAACCAGAGTTAGTCATTGCTGGACATAAGTAGAAGAACATCAGTGTATTCTCTCCATAAGTAGAAGAGAATATTAGTGTATTTTTTCAAATTGTGTGAATGCTTGTGTATCCTTAGCACAATTTTTTTTTTACTTTTTTTCATTCAAAATAGATAAATCTCACTCCATACTCTACTCTTACATTATGCCTCTACATGTATACATGTATATACATGTATAAAACTAGAGAATGCAGGAATTTTAATTAATGTCTTTAGAAAGCAGATTATGTTTGTTCTTGAGAACAGGACCCAAAAGTAAGATGTCCATGTGTTCATCATAAGATGTCTGTACACATACAGTATAATGGATGTTTTGAATGCACAACATCTTTCCAATATGCTATATGGAATAAACTCAAAAGAAGGCATTAATATATTAGGATGGACAGTGAAATGTTTCATCACCCGTTCTGAATTTTTTCCCTTAATTCCTAATACGCAATGTTGAACTCTCCCAGAAAATTAATTGTATTTCTCTCAAAGTGTTTTGTGCTTACTTTTTGTACATTTTACTTCTTATGCTTGGAAGATATCAAGTAAAAAATTAAAGGCCTTTCTCTTCAAGTTCCCTATTTGAGCTCTTATCTACTGATTTGCACTTGAACATTCGATCCTGTGATAGTAATTTTAGTCATCAGCTTTAGCAATACAGTAGGGATTATAACAGGTTATTTTCTTAACTATAAACTGCTACACTTTTTAAGACTTGCAGTATGCAAGCACCTCTGCTGCAGTGCATTGGGAAAAGCATCACCAGAAGGTTGAGGGAGATGAGGCTGCATCTGCAGGGCTGTGTCCAGTTCTGGGCTCCTCACTACAAGAGAGACAGGGAGTTCCTGGGCTGGATCTAGTGGATGATTAAAAGGCTGGAACATCCCTCGTAGGAAGAGAAGCTGAGGAAGTTAGATGTGGTCAGCCTCAAGGAGAGAGAGCTGGGAAGGGGCCTTGTCAATGTCTGTCAGTATCTGAAGGGGGGTGCCAAGGGGATGGATCAGGCGGTGCTCGGTGGTGCCAGGATACAGGACAAGAGGCAGCTGCCAGAAACTGATGTGCAGGAAGTTCCACATGAACATGAGGAAGAACCTCTTCACTGGGCATGTAATCACACTCTGGAGGACACTGCCAGAGAGGGTGTGGATTCACCCTCAGGGGTTGATTCACCCTCACTGGAGATATTCCAGAACCATCAGGACACAATCCTGTACAATGTGCTCTAGGATGACCCCACATGAGCAGGGAGGTTGGACCGGATGACCCATTGCAGTCCATTCCAACCTTAACCAGTCTGTGATTCTGTATTCATCCAAAAATCTGTGTGCACATAAACCTGAAGGAAATTATGTAGTCAAATCTTTAACATGGAAAAATTCCCCTATATTCTTGTCAATAAAACCCAACAGCAAATTACAGTCTCTGCCTGATAACTTATGCCATTTAGTAGCAGATGCATAACTTATCTGTGATCAAGCAATGTGAATTGCACCCTGATCCAGAACAATGTGTGTCATTTCTACATATTTTTCTCATTTTCTGTATCATATTACTTGCTCCTCATGTCTAGCAGACTTTAGCATTCTTGCATTAGGGCTGAACAGCGGAAACCCTTGAGATTTAGGAATACAGATTGGATTTTTACGATAGGCAATTCCCACATATCTGTTTGTCATTTGGTTTTATTTGCAATTCAGAAATATTGTGTCAGAAATGTTTAAGAAAATAATTACCTGCACTGGATAAACACACAACTCAATAGAAGATTATATTCTAGGTCAGCTCCAATACATCACATTTATAGCCTCGTGAGGTGTCAGCAAAATAAAGGAAAAGGTAACTTCCAGATAGGAAGTCTGAACAATACACAAACATTTATTATTTTTTTCTTAATTATAGTAGAAAATAAAGTTAAATCCCTCTTTCTTTTTTCTAGATAATTTGTTCTATTTTTTCCTGTCTCCCATGACTAACTTGACTTAATTTAGAACATGATGGCTTCCTATACCAGATCATTGAGGGGTTCCTGTAACAAAAAGTTCATAGATGTTCACTCACGCTGTCTGCCCAAGTCATTAGAGCATGCTATAATCTTCTGTTGGTGAACATCGAGGTCTTGCATACCCTTTTAAGGGAAGAATGATGCAGCTGATATTCATTTTCATAACATACTTTAACCTCTGACTCTGTGGATACAAACTGTCTCCAAATAAATCAATAAACCCAGACAAGAGAGTGCTGAAGGATACACACACTCAGAATCCGAAAACAACAAAGGGAGATATTCTCCAAAAGGAAAAGGAAAGAACTCCACATGTTACTAGGTTGAGGATGGATTCATAATTTAACAAGTAAGCAGGAGAGCTAAGAAATGCATAGACAAGTATGTGGGCCACAAGAATATAAAGTCATAAAGTGGGTTGCAGGCTAGTGAAAGACCTTAAGGCTTGCAGCTTCAAATTACTCTTAGCAACTGGAACACATTTCTAGGCTAACATTTGGAGGATGTACCTCAGCTTTCCACAGAGGATAAGATTCTACATTGCCCATAGACAAGTTTGCCACACAGACTGTATGTGTGACATACAAGAGTGTCCTTGTGCACTCCCCAGTCCAACAATTCCTTTTGTTTTCTTTTCATCTTCTGGCTATCAGGCCAGCTGTCTTTCTGATCTACTTTCATACCATTTTGAAATTATATGAAAGGAATAAAAAAAAAAAAAACACTTCATGAACTTTCAATATTTATTTTTATCAAGAAAATACAGAGTTCAAATCTAGTAATCATTCAGTACCAATCAAATCAGTAAAGGGTAAAGTACTTAAAGACAGAAAAAAATGCAACAAGCACACCACATTGATCCTTAAAGGAACTTCATTGCAATCAATGCTATTATACTGCTCCATCACCTGCAGTACCTTACAATTTTGGAGGAGTGTTTAGAACTCTCAGAAAAAAAATGTTTGAAAGGATACACATTTAAGTCCAGTAAGAGTTCCCTAGAAATGCACTGTCATCAATAAGAATAATTTGAGCTTGCAAACAAACATTACTTCACAGGTTTTTCACCCCAACCATGAGGCAAAAGAGCATTAAAGAAGGTTTTGATGTTGCTGAAGTACAATGGAGCTTCTACTGAAAAAAGGAATTGGATATGAATTCACAAGAAAACATTCAGTGCTTCTCAGAGTTACATTTGTCTCCTTCCTCCCTTGGCTTCACTAAATTATTAACAGAAACCTAATCTGGCGCCCGAAAATCAAACCAAGAACATTTGCTGGAAAGTGAAATGGTAAAAAAAAAAAAGAGAAACAAAGGCTTTTAGAGTTGAAATAGAGGAACACAGCTGTTATGTATGTACATATATATGTATAAACATGCATGTTTGGACATAATATGTACATTAAAAATATGCATACTGTATACATGCAGGCACACCCACACCCAGACAGGAAAAATAACAAGTGCCCTCCCATGGGGGAGTACAGGTGTGCATCTACACAAGGCAGTTTTATAGCAGCATGATTACCTATTTTAAGTGATAATGCAGTCACATAAACACTCTGCACTCACAGTAAATACCGAAACACAATAAATGCAAACAAACATTTTGCTTTTGGACCAGTACTGCTAACACACCAGTGTTCAGAAACCATTTCCCCTGAGTAAACAGATTTGTGCAGTGCAAACACTGTGGCAGGCTCGGATGAGCTCTGGAACGGACACTCAGCTGAAGGCTGGGGACTCGGTAAATTTTTGACATGTGAAGTATCAGCTATTACAGGCAGCAGGGACTGCTCTTGGCAATGATTGTAAGTGACAGCAAAAAACAAACCAAACAAAAACACCTTCAGTGGTCCTGTTTGCCCCCCTCTTCCAGGTGACAGGAAGAAACCATAACTAAATCATCTGAAATCAGTATGTGTACTTGGTCACAAGGAGAAAACAATCTCTAACTATGTAATGGCAAATCAGTTGAAATTGTGTTGAAGTATTTAAATGCATTTTGAAACATTTGTTTTACAATACAATGAATTTTGAAAATAGATGTTTGATTAGACAACCAAAAGGTACACAGCAAAAGGAAAGAATTAAAAAGTTACCCTATTCTAATAAGCGACCAAAAATCTGATTTACACCTCACTAATTGTTTTAATAGCTTGTTTTCTTCTCACCTTCAGCAATCAGTAAAGGTTGTGTGGAAGAGATGTTTATCCATTAATTGGGACAGCACAAAATACAATTCATAAAAATATGAAAAACACATTTATGTTTCAATGTGTTGGCAATGTAGAACATTGATGGTGCACACAAAACATTAAACACATTTTTAACTTGTGAATTAATAAAATCAAATAGAGTACAAATATTTCGGATCAACTAAGGTGAATCTCAAGGCTCCCTAAGAAGTTTATAAATTTAATTACAGGACTGATTATAGGAGAGAAAAAAGTCAAAATTTCCAAGAAAATATGTCAAAAAACTAAGGTGATAAATTTAAAATTAGAACAAATTAAATTAAATTAACTAAATTTTCATTTTCTTCTGCAAAAATTCCAATTTTTGCTTGAAATGAACTTCAAAAGTAGGCAATCTTTCATGCATGAAGTATTCTCAGAGGAGTTTAATGCATGAGGAAACTAAAGACATAAAACTCCACAAGAAACTTAGAAGAGCCTTGACTGTAGGCACGCTGAATTTTTCCTTACTTTTAGGGAAGGTATGATGTTGCTCAGAATGGGTAGACATTTACCTCCTGCTCTTAAAAGAACTTTTCAGATGCTTTTCAGATCTCTCTCTCCCCTTCCATCCCTTGCCACCCCTCGCCCATTGGCAACAGGAAGAGACAAATTGTAGGCAGTTAAAGTTGGCTGTAAGAGATGGTGCTTGGAGTTGGCCTCAAGTTCACTTGAAGAACTCTCCTAAAATTACCTGTTTTTCTAGTGTCATTGCAGTTTTCTGGAGATGTTTCCTTTCCTGCAGGAAATTTCAGGTTGCACAGTAGTTTACCTTTTTTTTCTGTGTTTTTGTTTTGTTTTTGTTTGTTTGTTTGTTTGTTTTAATATGTGATTGTCAAACTAAAGCAGGAGTTCTTTCTGGGAGGCTACCTGCTGTTTGTCCTCAGAGTCTTGGAACCCGACCTGAATTCCTGACAGCAGACACCACCAGATGAAATCAAATGAACTTCAGTATGCAAAGCCTGTTTTAAAATGTTAGACCGCAATTCAGCATTTTTCAGGGTCTGGTCATCAGAGTAATATGAAGGCAGGGAAGCAAGGTAGAAAGGGTCTCCTCATGGCCCTTTAGGGATTTCATCAAATGCCAGGGGATTTGTTTTCAGAGCTCAGTAATGTGAATCTGGTGGCACAGATTAAGCCTATTTAATATAGCCCATCTGCTCTTCAGAAACAGGTTGATTTGGAGCTTTGTGCTGAACTGTAATGATGAGCCACCAATTCTTCTTTAAATCTTTTGGTGTTCTCTACAAAATCTCTTTTGTCAGCTTAGATGGGGGGTTGAGAACTGAAGGACAACTTCTCTGATTTACTGCTTTTTTTGAATCCACCTGTGAAAACAGTCTTTTTCTATTTAGATGGGCCAAGGAAAAGTATTTTTCTGTTATAAACAGTTTGGTTGGAAGGGTGAGCTGCCAGGAATCACTACCATGTTTAAATGTTGGGACATTTTCCTGTCCCTTTGTATAAATATTTATACAAAATATTGTATAAATGTACTAAGTCATCAGGCCTTTTCCTTGTTTCGCATAATTCTCAATTGGTTTTATATGTATTTCATTTTTAGTCTTTAAAAAAACAAAATTTCTAGTTTTTATATTCCTAATTCTGCTGGAAAATATCTTGGAAAGTACTAATCTTATTTACTACATCACTCTTAATGAGATGAGAAAAAAAAAATAGACTTACAAGCCTCTAAACACAGATTCTTTCATATTAACTATGGAACACTAATTGGCATTAGCTAAATGTTAGAGGCAAAGGCAAGCTAAAATTCAGAAGTCCCAGCTGTACATATCATTCCTTTTGTATTAGTCTGGTGCTTGACAGAAAGTCATTCAGAGCGGGCAGGAAATTTCTGACTTTTTATTAGCAAAAATATTGGCACTAAATTGAGTATATACATAACTTCGTATGTTAACACACTTTCTGTCACACATATATAGACGGATTTGTGTCAGTTTTCAGACAGGGAGGTAGATGTCTATATTTCTTCTGCTAGTGAAGTTCATAATAGCCCATCATTCAAGGATTTAGGTGCTGGAGAACAAGATTTATGAACAAAGCATGTAAGGTGCCTGGATTTCATACTCTCCTGCGCTTGGCTGTGAAGTTGTTGGAGTCTTAGCCTTGACAATCTCTCATTTCACCCAGACAAGTGATGACTGAAGATTAACCTTGACCTTTCATACACCTGATGAATGTTCTCACCACTGGGTTGGTTTCCGTCCCTGCCTCTGAAGCCAGAGTTCTAAACCCTCGAAGCCAGAGTTCTAAACCCTCAGTTTTTGGAAGGATAATAAAAGGGAAAATAATTCCCCAGGAATTACATCACCCCTATCTTTTTGGCTCATGCAGGCTTTTTTTATTTGTTTTACTCATCAGACATTATCAACACTAGACACTTTTAAAATTTATTTAGACACTGTAAAAGGGCAGATGATGGAAAAGTGGTTTTGGAAAAATCACTATGTTGGGTGAATCTTAAATTTTTAGGTGCTTTGACACTTGTAAGGGATTGGTCTTGCACAGCTCAGAAAGAACACAGGGGATTGGAATCTGGACCCTTAAAAATTCAAACCAGAGGAGCCGCATTAAATCAGACTCTCTAGTGCTGGAAGTGTGCTTAGATACAAACTTGACAGCAGTACTGACAACAGCTGGAATGCTTCTGTTTAAAATTATATACTGTGCAGAATGGCATAGTTCTTTGATTGAATATTCTTTATAATCCCAATATATGTGTTTGTCATAAGGTAATTATACAGTGCGAACATCTCTCTGCGCGATGACATCGTTCTGCTAACTGCGCTCGAGCACTAAATATATGAGCCACGCTTTCCTGCCAGTCTGGCTGGATTCATGCACGCTCACACATTCACATTAAATTCTGTCTGGTTGATACTAATTACATTAAAAGTAAAGCTAAATGGCAGTGAAAATAATCTGAAATTTTGAGCTTTAAAACGTACTCTTTTGTTTACAATATTAAGTTGTTTGCTTGTTTCTTTGTGCGCAAAGATGTGTGGGAGATTCATAATCATTTATTACCCATGTACAATATTTTTTTGCCATCTATTCACTGTACTTGTTATCAAGGGACTTATCTTAGCCCCCACAAATCTATTCTACTTCCTACACATTAATTAGAAATTGACATATACCTTAATCAAGGGTATTACAATGCATGTCTAAAGCAAAAAATGAAAATATTTTTACTAATTTATCACAAATGTTGGCTTTCTAATCTAATAAATTATTCTAAGTGACTGTATTGCAACCCTACCCATCACATGGACAGTGAAAGTAATGCACTCATAGATAGTGGAAAAGACTAAAGCTACATTGATCAAGGCTACACACCATTTTTGTTACTTTAGTGCCTTTGCAAAGATAAGCATGCTTCATTTTAGTAATCTTTAATCAATATATAGTATGCCAGTTAAATATTTCTATTTATTGCTTTCCAGAGGCACCACAATCTACACCATAAGAAACTACTGTTCCCTCTGGCCAATCTTCCACTGTAAAGCAAATGTGGCAGGGACAGAAATAGAGGACAGAGGAACCTACCAGTGTGGGGTTTATATTTCCAAGAGCAAAGCTTTGGAAGGAAGGCAGAGTTCACCCTTAGACCAGACACGTCACAGTACCACATTTGGCTTAGCTCTAGACCCTACAGCTGTGTCTATATTGTTGTCTTGTTCAGCTCTAGATGTAGCCTAAACTATTTATCCACCTATCTCAAGCTCTGTATAAGTTTGGTTCTACCAATTAAGTGTTTCTTAAAAGAAATCAGTTTGCTTTTTTTCCCTAATTATTTTCATCTTTCTTTACTATAGTTCTGGACTTGGTTTCTCACGGCATATTCCAGTTCTTAAAACAGGAACTCAGTCAAGATCTCTGCCAGGAGTGGAAAGCTTAAAAAGGTGCATAACCAGAAAGGAGAGTCTGAAGAAAAGAGTGTGATTTTCAGAAAAGTCTGTCTACTCCTAGAAGTGCCTATGGCTTTGCCAGTAAAATTCTTCTGCTTCACATGTCTACCACTCCCCACTCATCTTCCCATACCACCATGGTATCTGAGCCACCAACACCAAATGGAAAGAGATGACTTACATTGGACTGCACAGTCCCAGAGAAAGGTGATATTACTGACAGATGTCTATGTGCAGTGTCTCTTTTGGAGGCTGTCAGAGCTCCTGTCCCAGACTGGGTAACCAGCACCTGGTCTCTGTAGCAAGTATCTGCTACAGGCTCCCCAAGAACCTGCCAGAATCAGGCATTATCAACACTAGACTAGACACTAGACACAGCAAGAGTCTTCACAGCAAGAAAAACTACACAACCTCTTGGTCACATGCTGAAACAGGAGGGTTTACTCAGCCTAGGAGTTTGGAAATTCTGTGTTTAGACTGCTTTGTACTTTCCCAAGTTTGCAGTGGGATGCCTAGAGCCTAAGAGGGAGCTATGACTTCTATTCTTTGGCAGCAATGTACTTCAAAGTTTTATGGCATCACCCGAGTTCACACATAATTAAGAACTCTTTCTTAAAGCTCAGGCATTGTTACCTCAGACAACACAACTCTGGATTGCTCACTTTTCTCAGCCTTATGTTATTTATAACACGAATACTACAAAATGATTATTGCACTCCCCATTCAAAAATAAATCTAGTGGTAAATCTCTAAATGCAGCACAGCTTCATTCTATGCTCTGGGCAGCAAACAGGCAAACACTGAAGCACATTGATGACATCAAACCTGACATCAAACCTCCTTTTTATTTTTCCCTAACTAGCTTAATTCTGGCTATTTTCCTCTTTTCCTTGGTGTGAATAAGAAGCTGGTGGGTCGAAATGAGGAGTAAATACTATGGCTTTTAGCTTGAGAATGGCTGTGGGAGAGCTTAGTCTGGATGGTTTTGTTTGAGATCATGTACTTACTCCCTGCTTACCTCTAGCAGAATATATTTACAAAAAGTAATTCACAAGACTTTCTGAAAACTGAAGCCTGCAGGAATTAAACAGCTCTTCCTCCTCACCACAATATGATTAGCTGTCTCTGAGGAGTGAGTGACGACGTCCCTCCCACTCAGCAGCTTCCGACTGACATTTCACTAAATAGAACTTGAATCTCAAAGGGCTGATCTGTCAAGCAGTTTCAAACTAGAAAAGATCAGGCAGGTTCAGCTTCCCCCCTCAGTTACATCCTCATTTCTAATTTTCACATTTTATGCTTCATGCAAGTGTTAATTATAAAGATGAAAGTCAACTTGCCTTTCTTCATCCATTCTTAGCACGTACACAAAATGAAAGTAGAAGTACACATAAAATTTGCCAAAAAGCAAAAAAGCTGACTACAGCTTGAGGAAAGTAAAACAGAACTGATGGATGTAACACAGATCATCATTATCATCATCATCATCATCCTTGTCAGCTTCCTCATCTAATGTAGCAGGATTTTGTTATGCAAATTGCTGACTTTGTCTGACCACAGCTTATGTAAAATCAGATTTTGAATTCTATTAGATTTTTTATGAGTAGTAAAGTCCTCATGGAAAGCCAATTATACTATAGTTTATAGTTTATAGTATCATTGAAAGAACTATGACTTTCATACAAACAAGACACTTCATGTCAAGGCCTCAAAGGCAATTAATAATGATGATTTTACATTTCCAAAATGGAAAGCATTTTGATTACATATAAATTGATTTATGCAATAAAGAGATAAATATTTGAAAGTGTTGTATTTCACTGTAAAAACTGCCCTTATTTATAAAGACAAGCATTTATACCTACAATATACAATACCTACCAAGTACTAATTAATTGATTAGGAAATCAAACTCCTATGGTACTAGAACAAGGACGGTATATTCCCTAATAAATTCAGTACTTGCAGGAAAAACACAGGACTGTGTCAGTCATCCAGAAGCACTTTGCAAATTCCAATCCAGTTTTTGTCCATAACAGATGATTATGAAGGATGGATTTACAAAGAATGATGTGATACCACCATCAGTCAGTAAGTATAAAATTCAGCGCTTACTGCAATCATCCCAAATTTATGAGATTATGGTTTCCTTCCCATCTCTGTATGGTCTGTAGGTGAATTCAACTCTACATGTTGCATTTCCTTTGATGATTATCATAAGGTCTACAATAAGAAGCATTTTGGACTAAGCCTGTTTGATTATTCTTTTAAAGCTCTCACTCTCTGCTGTTGAAACTCTTCCAGATGTTATAAATAATTACACATTCATTAGAGAACTAGAACATATGCATCAAGCTGGAAGGCATTTCTCTGGTTCTGGAAATTTTTTTCCTCCCTCTTACAAAAAAAAACAAAAACAAAACAAAACAAAAAACAAACAAACAAAAAAAAAGCTATTCCATCATATTCAGTTACAGAGGAAATGTTTATCTGTGTGGCAAGATGACGAAGGAATCTGTATCAAATTTCGTTTAGTATTCTCTTGTTAACATAAGACTAACAAGGCACAGCAGCCTCATTTTTTTATATGCGCTTACAATCATCATGAAAATTCTCCAAAGATACAAAATTGGTACTCCAATCCATACTGAGGTATTATTACAATATATCAGGCCATATCCTCACTAGCTTTACTCAGCACATTGGTTAGAGGTGTATTTATCACTATACCTTTGTTGTGGAATGTTGAAAAAAGGAGCATTTTCCTAAGTCATCAAACACCTTGGTTGTTGACTACCTCTTGGAGAAAAAAAAAAAAAGAGGTTTTTTTCAGGTGGTAATATTTCGGTTCATGTTTTGGATTTAGGTGGAGAACTTGTTCTTTTACAAAATGAAAGCTACAGGCATAATATTCTTCTTGAAGATGAAAAGGAAGCTTCAGTGGTCCTATCAGAACTTGAGCACTGCAAACAAAATTCTTTCTGAAATTTCTCCATGCATGTATATATTCACCACAGAGGACAACTTGCCTTTTTAGAATAAATCAAGACAAATAGTTTTGTATAGTTAACCACTAAGGCAGTCTGGGTTTGGGTATGGGGTTATTTTCTGAGGGAAACAAACAGGGTTTTAGCAAAAATGTTGTTGCATAAAACACAGATATACAAAGAACAACAGCAGAGAAAGGCATTTTTCTCAATCTTTTTGTTAGTGCCATGAAAGCAGTGTCAGACTACCCTGCCAGAATCAAGCATGGAAAAGTTACCCAAATGGAATAAGCAGCATTCTAGAAAGTGCTGTAGTAGCTGGCATGCAGTTTGTAAACACCTTAAATTTCTATGAGTCTATTGCCTCCATGGACTTCTCAAGGCAAAAGTGCCAAACGAACATCTTTAGAGACTGCACAGCTTTAGCTGAACCTTTACAATTTGTTGTGCCTGAACTGCACTGACTCTCCAAATATGCAATGCACTGGACCAATGCTTCAGGGAATACTGGATAAAGCTGACATTTTTCCACTCCAGGAAAACAAATGCCTTTCCTAAAGAAGTAAAAGAAATAAGAAAAATGTCATCCCTTTATTTCACTACCTTTGTGTGTCATTAAACCAGTGCAGTATGATACTTTGTTCTTTGCCTTTTACAAAAATGTTGTTCTGCAAGGTACTGTTATCACTGAAAATAGCTGGATATTAGTGGAGGGTAAAAACTGCAATTTGAGATTCCTTTGTGCTTCTGGATATTGCATGCTGCTAACAATGTTTTGTTTTATTAAAAGGAATGTATCAACAGAAATATTAGTGCTGACTCCCAGGACGAAATATGGGGAACTGCTGGAGTTGTGCATTCACCACTTCTCCATTTTCCTCAAAAAACTTATCAACATCTGCAGACAATTGTTTTAACATGCTGTGTCATGCACATTATGCCCACACAAGATATGAATCATATAAGATTAATGTAATTTTAAAGAAAATAGAGTTACATTATATTAAGCCAAAATTATATTTCCAAAAACTATAACATGAAGTTAAGCAGCTTAAGAAAGAAAACTCCATACAAACTTACTGAACTTTTTGGCCCAGATTTTTAGTCTATGAAGTCTGGCCAGAATCAATTAAATCCTCTGAGATTTGAAGAATCACAGAATTATACTCCAAGAGCAAGCCCAAAGTAAGCAAAGAGGAGGAAAGGATAACCCTGTAGTATTTCTGAAAATAGACTGGCATCTTCAGATTCTCTGAATTTCAGGAAGCAAAAGACCTCTCAAAAATTCTAATGCTGCAGTTCCTCCACATATCTTTCCCTTAACCACAGGAATGCATGAGTCATTGCTTTGGGCAGTGGAATTTTCTTCAGCTGTCCTGCAGAGACAAAATGCCTCACCCACACTCTTTCCTCTGGTCTAACAGGTGTTCCCTACCCCAGAGTCCCCTCTGACACTGATCCCTCATACAGAAATACTGATGTTTCTTGCAGTGTACTCGCTTTTGCCTGAGGCACAGTTTCCATGCTGATCCTGACACTTGAAGCCTTAAACTGATTTGGGCCACCATGATTACAGAAAAGCCATGCATAAGAACTCAGGATCAGCTTTTTGTCAACACAGACTGTATAGGAAGCTTCAACAAAACAGAAACTTTACTAAATGCACACATATGTATGTGTTTCTGTAGGAGGACACACACACATATATATATATATACATCTGACACTCATAACAGCCACTGAGGAGCTGGTGTCCCAAGGTCAGACACCTTTTCCACTTCTCCCCAGGTTTCCAAAACAAACATCCCTGAAACCTATCTCATTGTACCCTGAGCTTATTTTGCTAACACAGCTCTAGGCATCAGCTGCTATTTGACTGACATTTTATAAACATGAGTGAGATTTTATATCTTGTATTAATTCTTAATGGCTACATGTACTGAATTCAGATTACAGCTTTCAAAATCTGAAATGAAACCTGTGGTGCATATACAGGCTATCTTCTACAGGATATCCATAAGGGATATTCTACTGTAATTGATTTTAACTTTACAAGCCATATGATTTCAACTGTAAAAGCTGCTATTAGAACTAAAGGAGCAAAAAAATTGCTAAATAATGAAAAGGAAAAAAAAAAAACAAAAACACAGTTCTAATGAACCGCTGAGGAGGCATAAATGCATTTATTTTTACCTGGAAAAATAACTGCTACTTAATGGAGAAGAAATGTAACTGATTCTGCACAGTAAATAACTACCATGTGTACAGTGGAGCTGAGGAGGGCTTTACTGATTGCTAAACTCAAAAACATAACTTCTTGACATAAACTTCTTCCTTTTCAACCCCTTAGCTAGCTAGATGAGAGAGAAAAAGAGGAGAAAAATAATAACCTCCCCCCCAGTCTGAAATATTGTTTCATTCTTGGTATATTACATCTGTATGGTTTTTGTTTGGAACCATTACCAAGGCATGACAGACTGTGCTATTAAAAACAATGCTCATCCCCTTATATAAAATGTGCCTTAGCTGTGAGCTTGCTTAGAAAGCATTGCTGTTCTTTAGATTCAAACTTGCAAAATGGAAAGTTCAATTTTCAGTAAGTGTGTGAAGTGGTCCTATTAAGAAAGAACAATTTTCAAAACTGTACCAAGCACCAGATTTTTTGACAAAATTCACTAATGCAAGGCATTAGCAAACAGTGCCCTAGGTTTTTTTCCCATCTCTTATACCTCTCATGAAAGCATTAAACTCAAATGGAGAAGAACATGGCATGAGAGGGAGCAAGGAGTTTTTGAATTAAGGAGAAACAATCACCTGCTTTGAAGACATATCCATGGAGGGTGCAGGTTGACATGTTGAAAATCAACTTTGACTGCCATATAAATTGGCAAATTCTGGGTTAACTTTTTCTGTGTGTGTGTGTATAGCTGAAAATTAACATCAGACAAGAATTGAGGTAAGAGCAGTAACTTAAGTGACAGCTTAGAGGCTCCTTCAGTCAACCCAGACATCCTTCACTAGACTTCAAGTACTATTGCTAGGTTCTGCAAATTGTTTCCTAGCAAGTACCATCTACTATCAGAAATTAGTATGAGATGTGATTTTAGTTATTGAGGTCTAAAAAAAACCCTAAAAACCTGCAGGTTTCAAATGAAAAGTGTATTTTAAAGTTCAACAGTGACAGAAATTGGTAAAAGCAGACTGATGGGAAAAGCGACTATTTTCATTCTGCCATGAAATGTTTATCATGACTTTTGCCCTTTCAACTAAAGAATTTGTGTGCAAATTCACTATAGGTACCTGAAGCATATTTTCTCTGTAGACTTACAAAACCACCTGACATATATCTCCTTTCCTCAAGTTTGTTAGGAGGATTCCCTGAAGAAATCTATAGCACTCCTCTTGTGGACTGACAAAGAGCAGACCTGAAGTGACCCATTCTCCCTCTGTGCATAGAAGTTCCAGTGAGCTCATCAGTTGGCTGCTTGCTGGAGATTTGCTATAATTTGGGCAGTTCATATGCAAGGCATGTTAGAATTTGACTGGGGGTGGGGGGGGAGAGATAAAATGTGTGTAGAAGTGTGTAACATAATACGGAGGTTTTGGAGAAAAGAAAAATCTGGCTTTATATGCTTGACAATAAAGAAAATGAAATACAACACAATACACTGTAATAAATGATAATTTCAGCACAGAAGAATATGGATTTAGTTACTTCTTACCTACATCAGTGAAACATAAAAAAATATCTACTGGCAACTGGAATATGAGATATTATCTAAAGAGATGACTTAGCTAAGGTGAGATATATAAGCTTTCAGAAAAACAAAAAGAGGAAGAATGAAGTTTCCAAGTTTCCAAGAGAGAAAAACTGTTTCAAACCATGTGATATCCCTTGAAAATAAAGTTTTTCATAAACTTATTGCTTTACAGAGTAAAAAATGAGGATATTCAGATATAAAGATGTCACATCACATAGTGTCTTTCAATAAGAAGAAAATTAGTGGTCTGTGGGAGGTGTGAGGGAAACTAGATGAGAATCCAAGTCAGTAGTTCGCACAGAGAGGCTAGAGGGAGCAAGGACAGGGCATTTCACAGCAACATCCAGGTGTGATGGAAGCATTTCAGGACTGGTGTGCCTGTGTTTTATTTTTCAACAAAATTACAAGGCCTAAATTTGATGAGAAAAAACAGTACAATGATTTATCATCTCTGAATCTACTGCCNCAAGCCTTCCTTTTTTTTTTTTTTTTTTTTTTTTTTTTGTGGTTTGGTTTTTGTTTTGTTTTGCTCATTTTCCCTGAGATAGAGATAACTGCCATTTCTGCAAAAATACCATAGCTCCACTGCCTAAAACAAGCATGAGGGTACTGAGAGCTTGTGGAAACACTAGGTATTTTAGGAAACAATAGCCACTGGACTCAACAGAACATAACAACTCGAAGACAACCCTGAGCACCCAGTTCAGGTCGGCCAGGGGAACAAATTATCAAACCAAAAGGAAAAAGAATAGGCTAACTATATAACATTATCATATGTTTTTGTCTACCTTATTAATGTTTAATGTCATTATTTGATTTGCTGGTTGATGAAAGGATTAAGCCCTAAAGGTATAGGGAGCTATAAACCACATCTTACAAAAGGGGAAATAACAGTAGATTTAGCATTTCTCGAGTATTTTCCCACATGATGAATAATCCCATGGAAATCTTACTGAGTTAAGGAGAGTTTGTGTTATATATTCTCAAGACAAATCACTCTATTTTACCTAATAATAATGAATTAGGAGGCTGGTCTGAGATCTTAACAATCAGTTTTACTTTGCAGTTGCCACACATCTGAGGAATGCATTGTTATCAGGTCATGTTCAACAGGTTTTGGGAAGGTTGGAGAGCTCTGTGATCTGAAATAGTATGTCCTTGGAAGTAAAATATCTCTTGCTAAATATTATTTTAAGATTTTCCTTTAGAATTTTTTTTCCTAAGACACACTTTTGTTACAAAGGTATAGGTGTGTTGTTATGGCACCTATTTTCACAAATTAAGCAGAAATTATAACACTAGCAAAGCCTTTGCTTGGAAATGAAAATTCAAACTGCACTGCAAAATACTGCTTCTACGATGTATTCAGAAAGAAGATGCCTGCATTTTCCAAAATTTGCATTTGTAACAGAAAGATATCAGCATAGAAAACAAAGGCTGTCCAAATTCAAGTAACTGACTGGTGGGTTGACAGCCACTGATGTAGGGATCCTTCATGATAAAGCAGTGCACCTCTTGTTAAAAAGTCTTTTCAAATACACTTTAAAAGCTGTGATCCACCATAGGTCCTTTGGATTCAGTATTCATTGCTTTTGCAGGCTTCTTTGTATGTTATGTTATTATATCAAGTTCTCTGCAGATGTGACAGTGTAAGATGTTTTTCTAAACTGCAGAAAAGCTGAAATACAGCTTACAGAAAACAGCCATTAAGTAGATCAGGCACGATCAGCTCAAACATGATCTGTGCAGATTGACACCAGTGAACAATACAGTATGCTTGACTAGCTTCTCCTTTCTCCCTTCTCCCCCTTGCTTCTTAATTCTCTCTCATACATTTTTCCTAGTGCTTCAGGCAATGCTGAGCAGTTATTTTTTCATTAAAAATTGCCAGGATATAATTTTAACCATTAGTGTGACTGCAAACACGAATGTTTGGGAATTGATGTTTGCATGTGACTTGGGAGGGTCTAACTGGTGAGGCTATGTGCTCGTGTCTGGCAGTGTACACAGGCATGATTCTCAGCTAGTGAGGCTACACTGACAGTGCATGTGACTACAGAATGTTTTAAGGTCTTTATTGTCCCCACTTTCTATTTTTATACAATTGTTTATCAGATATGTTAAGTATTTGGAGCTGATTTGCATTTCTATTTTCATTTGCCATGCAAAGGCTTTTTTTTTTCCCTCTCCAAAGTCAACGACACTTAATACTCTTTCCTTTTGTCTCACAATATGAATTGTTTGCCTTTTCGAAGGCACTTGTCACATTCTGGAAAGACAAGCAAGCTACTAAGGCACTGCTAGCAAGGTGAAGTTGTACACTGCTTTGTTGTGTTGGATTATGTGGCTTTTTCTTCTAATCAGGCAGAATTCCAAGGGCTACAAAACCCGCATATTCTCTGAAGGGGACTAGAAAAAACAGCTCTTCAGATTTATCAAGTCACACTTTTGGTTCTTCCATTGTCATTGGTCTCTCAAGGAAATCAAACACAACACAAGGCAGGGATGCCCCACATATTATTGTAACAGAATAAGATAAATAACCTAACTACCAGCTTCACACTTCTCACAAAATACCCTACCCCTACTAATAGGTAAGGCATTGGTTACACAGTGCCTTACAACATCTGCAGATATTCATTTTAAACAGGGAAGGTTGTGTCAGAGGAGATTGAGTTTAGGTATTAGAAAAAGGGGTTTTCACAGAGGGTGGTTGGGCACTGGAGGAGTGTCCCCAGGGACGTGGTTACAGCACCAACCTGGCAGAGTTCAAGAGGCATTTGCACAATGCTCTCAGGCACAGGGTGTGACCTATGGGATGGTCCCTTGCAAGGCCAGGAGTTGGACTCAAAGATGCTTATGGGTCACTTCCAACTCAGCATATTCTGTTGATTTTCTCTGACTAAACTCTTCACGCTCTATTATAATGGTAAGCAGTTTTTAAATCCTCTTTGCTGTTCCCTTTTGTCTGTTTGCATTTCCCTTTGCAGCCATTTGCTGAGAAAATGAGAACAGGTTAAGATAATCAAGTGAAATACAGAACAAACAAGGGATTTAAGGTTCTAGAGATCCCATAAAACAGCTGTTTCGTTCTCTATTTACTTTAATATCTGGATTTATGCACTCCCTTCTTTCAACAAGGTAGGTAGCAGACACAGTCTGATTTAAGTGTTCTCCTCTTGCTGTTTCTAAAACCAACTGTAAATGAACTGTAGCCAAGGGGAATTCTCTCACCTGTGCGTTCTACCACTGAAAGAACACGAGATGAAAAATGTAAACTATCCTGGGAATAAAGGACATAACACCTTATAGGAAGCTTCTAGCTGTTAGGAAGTGTGCCTTCTTTGGAAAGTATACTGGGACAGTGTTAGGAAGGAAGCCACATACACTGAAAACTGGTGTTGCAGAGAGCCAAAACACAGCAGGCACTCCCTTAACAGTACTAATATGCTGAAATAGCAGTCCTGCTGTTCAGACAGAATACAAGAGCACACTGTCGAAATTACTGAGCTGTCTTTTTAAGATGGTGCTTGTATTTGAAGTTCATAAGGATGACCTTCAGACTAATATCCCTTACGTGGTCTAACTCTTGAAGTCACGAGACGTTAATGTTTGTTTATCTGAACTATGCTTGCCTACATGTAAAGATACCTTTACCTTGAGTATTTTATATTGGCCACAAGCTGGATATTAATGTTAAACTGTAATAAATTTTAGAAATGGCTCTCATATTCTCCCCTTGAACAGAAACCTTTAATCCTGACCATCTTCAAAACAAGTGGTGACCCAGAAGGCGCAGCCCTTAACCTTCACAAGGCTCTTGCTCTTCAGTAGCTAGTAGGACACAGTGTTCAGCCAGACTTCTCCTTTGTCCCATGAAGCAGTGAAAGAGATGCATGCAGTGTCTCTAATGTGGGATATTTCCTCTTAGTTTCAAATCAGTTAGTTTTGAATGCCAAAGAAAGTACAGGATATAAAGAGTAATTTCCTTTCCTTTGATTCCTGAGTTCCCCTCATTTTAGCTGATGCACACATCTTATCAAGTGATTCAACATGCTAATCAGTACCAGAGAGATTCAGCTCTGCAAAGTCTCAAAATTTAGAAACCTAAAATAATAGATGAACACCTTCATTTTCATAAAACTGGTAACCAATTGCTTGTGCTTTTAGTGCCTCTTATCTCAAGTTAACAGCATCTTACACTAACCAACAACTTTGCTGTCATCACTATTTGCCACCAAGACACCTAATCCCTTGGTTTTTTTTTTTACTTGATCCCAAAGGTTTTTCATGATCTCTTTATGGAAACTCCAGAGAGAATAACTAAACAATGGAATTCAAACAGGTTTCCTCAACATACCTCCCTTAAAAAGTTAGATAGACTAAGTGGATTTTTTTCATTTGGTAACTTTTAAGCAAGTAATAATTCTCGTAAATCCTCAGTAGTGCTGTCCAGTCAGTCTGAGTTTTATTTAACTATTAACAGGAGTACAGTTAGGTCAACACAAAACATTTTGAAACTTCACCCTAAACGTGATAGCTTAATTTCTTTCTATGAAGCTCCCCAAGTGCAAATGAAGGTTTTCATTCAGTTGATCCCTGTAAACAATTCCAAGGATGCTTTTGCATTTTTTGTATCCCTATCCCAGTCAAAAAAAAAAAATGTCTTTCTCTCTCACTCTTCCTGCTACTAGTCCTTGTGTCAGAGAAATAGTTGTTGCATTCTGAAATATGTCGACCCAAGTCACGTCTTATTCTGAATTTGACATTTTATAGCTATAATATGGAAGAAGAAAGGGGTCTATGAGAATATCACCAATGTGTATGAGAATTCTATTTCAGCAGGATTTGTAAAAAGAATATGAATTTAAGTCTTGCCACAAATTGCATTTCCTTCTGTGACAGCTGCCCTTCACTCTGACTCTTCCACTTTGAAGATTAGCTGGAAGGTCTGAAGAAGGACACAATGAGGTGCTCTTCTCCAACCACGCTGTGCATCAGATCAGACATGAAGGCGAGTGGATTTGATTTAGACAGGTATATATATTAACTCCAGGCCAAAAAAAAAATTAAAAAATTGCTCCTACGAAAAACTAAATATTTTGTTTGTGATTTTGAGGCAAGAATTGACCTGTGCTTTTATGAGAAAGAGAAGAGACACATTTTGTGTTGTGTTTAGACATGTCTTTAACACTCTAATCCAATTATGAATGTCCAGTAGGTAAAAGGACAAATATTTGGCAGGGTGGTGCTCCATATTTGGTTCCATATTTTGCCCAAAAACGTTTGCAATTACACGAGAGAAAACTCTTTCTTATGTTACTACCAAACTAGCCAAAAATAAATAAAATGTGATTGTACCTATCAGTGCACAGACATACACAGAGGTTATTTGAGAAAGGGGGTTCTCTACTGGAGAACCATAGCACATCACTTCTTATGAACTGGTTATTTTTGCATCAATTTCTTCCTTTCCAGTAAGCCTGTGAAATGTATTAAGTCACCCCAAATGATGTGTGTCCTCTACTCAAGAAAAACATCAGTCACATAATTTGGAAAACTAAAAGCTAATTAAAAAATTCTTTCTTCAACAAAAGTTACTTCTGGAAAGAAAACAAACAAACAAACCCTCTAACAACAACAACAAAAAAACCCAGAAAAGGTGTTGGTTGACAGAAGCAATGAGGTTATTAGCAACAGAATCAGAAACACTCATAGTAAGAAAGAAAGAAGATAAATTAAACATTCATATTTTATCTCACTTTCTGAAATATATGTTCTTAAGCCTACTTTGAAGTACATGATTAAATTCTCCAAAACCTTTTTATCTTTCCTTGATTGCTAAAGTTTGCTATCAGTGCAGAACGTGTAGCTGATATTGTATATCATCAAACTTGTTTCTTTATCTTCAAAAGTAACATCTAAACTTGTTATGAATAAACATAAACAGGATGCCTGTTCCTCGTTTATTAAATATAAGCTGTAATAGAGAGAGAGCGCGCACACTCTGTAGCACAGTGGCAATGGAAAATGTGTTCTCAGCTCGAGAAGAAACGTAGCCTACTGAATTTGGGGCATGTGATCTGAGCTGAAGAAGGATTTTGAAAAGGGAGGATATACACAGGTCTCCAGGGAAGCCTTGTGGTAATGAAATGACACCTAATTTTTGCCTGTTTGTTTGATGGCCTTCAGGATGCAAAGAAGAGTGGGTGGAGATGATGATGATGATGGAAGTTGACTCCCTCTCTCCCAGTGACTCTATGGGAAGTTTCGACTCAGAGTGGGGGTAAGTAGAAAACACAAGAGAAATGGAGGCACCAAAATAAGCAAAGAAATCTCCAAAGACCCATAGCAAAATATTCCAATATAAGGAGACATAAATGTATCAATAAAGTATAATGAGCAATTGTACGTTGCTGCCATAGCTATGTAATTTACAGAGTTGCCAAAAGATAATAGTTTTGAAGAGCCTGCCAAAAGCCTGGTAATTTGCATATAATTGCCAATAATGCTTTCTCATTTACTAGATGGAAGTTTGCTTTCACAGGATAGAGTTATTGGAATTCAATTTGCAGTCTCTGTTTTTATGACTTTTCTATACAGTACTATATTATTTAGGAATAAATAGGGAATTTTAGATGCATTTTTCCATCTCCTGCCCAAAGGCAAAAAATAGAGAATACTTTTTCACTTGAAACTAATAAAAATAGAAAGAAAATTATTAAAAAAAAGGAGAAGTACAACACCTCTTTGGGTTTGAGTCCATCTTTTTGGAAAATACTTCTCAAAATTATTTATCTATAGTTTCAATGTAATAAACATCCTGATTTATTTTGCAGCAAGGTCAGTATTCAGTTTTTGATTCACTAAACCCATGGGAGTGAATTTATTATGGGTGTGAGCTACTTTGAAGTGAATTTTATGATAAAAACTTAGACTCAACATCACATCCTAGATTGGGATAGTGATTTCCAGTATCATGAAAAATAATCTCTTTTTTGCAGGAATGTGACTGTGGATGAAATCCACATCCTCCTGAAGCCATGTCAATTCCCCCAGTATCTACAACAACAGCCAGGATTTCAATACAGAACGTTTGTTTGCGTTGCTGAGGGGAGGTTTCATGGTTAACATGATAATATTGCATGTATAAAATATAAATAACCACTTGAATGTAGCATAAAATATTTTTAACTAATTAACCACCATTTTCCTAATTGTCACAAAAATCTGCAAAATAAGAATTTTTTTCATTTTTCATATAACATGAGAAAATGAATAATTGCAATAAATCAAAATAAATATCAATTCTATACATATATACACAGTTGCTCTCTGTGCTCTTTTCCTTTTGCACTAAGAAATCTTGATTTTGTGCATTGACATTCACTTGTGTAGTCTCTGCAATTAAGTATGTAAATTTGAAAACTTCATCTATAAATGATGGAATAGATATTTCTGTAACACTTTGCGTACATAAAACTTCCTGACAGTCTGTGACTAAATGAAACATGCATGCAAATAAAGCTCCTATCTTTGTGTTTAAACTCAGGATTCCATTGCATTCAAAGTTTGGGCAAAACATGTTATCAAGCAGCAGTTCTGGTTGGAGCTTCCCACACATCTGATCCTGTATTTTTACCAGGTTCTCCTTAACCAGCTGATCTACCTCAGCTTTGAAATACGTCTTCATATTCCTATCTCCTCCTCCAAAAGAAGGAGAGATGAAATAGGCAATACTTTCCTAATTAGGGCTTTATTAGGAGTGTAGACTCTAATTTATTTCTCCAAGGCATAAGTTGACACTCAAGGATGGCAAAGTCACTTAGATGATCTTCTTACCCTGCTGATAAAAGTGCACTAATGGTGACGTTTCGGACCAACATAGGCTTGAGCACAGTGAGGTACAAAATCACCTCACTTTAGGGGCTCATCCTGGCACAGTAGGATCATGGAACACCCTTGCAGCTACCAGGGAAATGCAGTGTCAAACTACTACAGCCACTCAAGTAAGTCTCAGAGCAGAGCACAGGATGATCCCCCTCTAACTTGTGGATATGAGCTGCAAAGGAGGTCAAGTCTTGCACCAGATTTTTAAGATGAGTGAAACACCAGCTCTGAATAGAAAGATTTAATACCAGTGTGAGCAGCTAACTAGATAAAACCACAGGGAAGATATTGCTTTGTAAATAAAATCCCCAGTGCTTTCTTCAAGATTTTTACCTTATTTACTATTATTATGCCTCAAAAGAGAAAGAAAGCAGGACCTATTGAAAACTTATGATTGTATAATATTTTTTTCATAAATAAACTCTATGCATTGCTCTGCTTTAACATGTCAACTGTGACTTGGATTGTGTCCTTTAATCTATCGTGTGCTGCACGTGTGCTGCAATAGAAACAAATAATTCATGAGTAGAGCTCTGTGCCATACACATGATATATGAATCTTCCTCTGAAGCAGAATATACGCCATACCTCATTGTACAGTGGTATGCTTTTTTTTTTTTTATTGCATATATATTATACATTTAAATTTTATTTATCTTTCATGACAAGCTGGGTGCCCATAGGCCACTAAGTATTCAAGGCATTGATAGCATACAGATTTTTTTCTCCCTCAGGAATAATATATTTTCTTTACTATCAGCCAATTTTATGATCACTGGACACATTCCTTAATCATTTGAGCAGTAAAAAGGGGACTTCTTTCCAGAAAATCCCAAATACTGGTTTGAGATTGTTAATAAAAAATATTTAGAAATCTCATGTTAAAACAGATTGAGCTACTATTAAAAGAGAGGGAGGAATAAGGCAGTATATAGAAAAGGACTATGTGTCTTAAGCTCTTTCCTTTGTCCTACAAGTGTTTCTTTGATATGGTACCTAAACAAAAGAGTCATTGCTCCAAAACTACTGCCCTTGGCTGTCCTTGGATATCAAATCTCTTTCTGCTATTTTTCACTACTCTTAGCCCCATTCTTTTCAGATGTGCTTGAGTTTGTCCTGTCTTAACAGGGCCTTGTAAGTCCACACTGCCATCCCTCAATACCCTGCTCACCACAGACAGCAATGACATGTTCCTGAAGTTGAAAAAAAATTTTTCTCATCTGTTTCTGTGTTCCTGAGGGGAACTCTGCAACATTTCCTTTCCTTCTCCTTTCCCTCATGTCAGTTCACACATTAATTTTTAATATGTCCTTTCCCAAATTTATGTAGTACAGGAGAAGTCCACGACAGTAGATGAGATCTAGTGCTTGCAGAAGGAAGCAAGGCTAGACAAAGAGGTTTTCAGGAATGAGATAAAACAGCAGCAAAAAATAATACAGTTGAAAACCTAAAACTAGCTAGACCCAAGAGAGGGATAAAATGTGCACTTTCAGTAAACTGTACAAGCTTTACAACTTCTGCCTCACTCCCACAATGTCTTGGAAACAGACTTGATCATGTGTTGTTTGCGTACCACACAGCTGTAACTCCACAAAGATGCCCTAGAGATCCATTAAGCAGTGTGAAGAATGTCTATGTGGGTGTATGGGTTGAGAGGGATCAGGGACTTCAAGGAAGCAGAAAACACAATAAGAAACAAGCAGTGTAGTGACTACCAGAGTGTCCACTTGGGTGTTCCTTATCCAGCATGAAAATAGGCCAAGTCTACCCAGAAACCTGTTGGGTTTAAATAGTTGCATTTTCTTAATAAATTCTTTTCTGTTTCATATCTGCATGTTATTACTGTTAATGAACTTCTATTATAAGCTGACACCTGAAAGAGAATTAGTGTCATCATTACAGTTTCTTGCAACATACTAGCTTTTAGATGCACTTCTGTTGTTTTTCTTGACAATAAAGTATTGTTGAGGTAACACAGAATTGTGTTATCTTTGGCCATTCTATAAAACCACTCTGGGAGCACATCTGTCCAGCTGCCACATGCAACCACTTCACTGCAATCAGTAACTTCAAGGCTGGGAATCTACTGTGCTTCCTGTAGTCAGTGATGCCCACATCCATCATCCACAGCCAGCACCCCTCCACAGGAGAAGCTTGGTAGCTCTTCAGTGCAACCAGGTTCCCATTATCTTTCACAGAAAACATGGACATGCTCCTGCCAATGCTGTACACTGAGAATTCATCCTTACACCTACTGAAGAAATCTGCAAGATCAGCAAAAAGACTTAGCATCTGGGCATCTGGGATGTACTCCTGGGTCCCATTGTTTAGGATACAAATTTTGTTGCACTCCCTTAACTAAAATAAACAAACAAAAAACCCAAAAAACCCCCCCAAAAACCCAAAACACAAACAAGCAGCAGATGAATTGCAGCAAAGAAACTGCTTCAAGGAAGAACACATTGCCTGGTGCAGTTGAGACCTCTGAGGTTATAAGGGAAGAACAAAGCTGATATGCATGATATTGCTTCAGCAGAGCAGTGACCCACGACACCCTCCCTGTTACTGAACTAGCTTGTTTCAAATCCTTGTCATCAGCTTTGCCCACCCTGTTTGTCCATCAAATCTGTTCTAAAGGTCTAAAATGGTGGTTTATTCAAATACTGGCAGCTCTTGCTTTACACCAAGGTAGAACATATGGGAAGAAAATATGGTCTTCATCTCCTGTTTTGAAATAAAACCCAATTTCTTAAATCTTAGTGTCCCACACTACAGAGATAAGAAGGTAAAAGCTACTACAATTTCCTCATAACAATGTAAACATTCATCGATGATAAAGTGACTGGCACTATCATACTTCCCACAGCCTGCACTCCATGCTTCTAATAGTTGTTAATGTTCCTTAAACATTTTAATTTTTCTGCAAAATGTCATAACTGAGAAAGATGGTATGGATGAACATGTTAGATAAATCAGAAAACCCCACGTAAAGTGCTGCAGTTGGGAAATAATACCATTAAAGTAATTTATTTCTTTCTTTACAGAACTCTCCAAAATTGCTGAGTGACAAATCATCATCCTCTTCCACTGATAATATTTTTGTCAAAAATGCAAAGATCACTTTGGGATTTATTAGCGTTTGGATTTTAGGTTTTTAGTTTTTCACTGTACAAAAATAAAATTCTAAAAACATCATACTAAGAAAAGAAAAAAAAAGACAGTGTTTTCAATGTGGGAGGTGTTACAGTGCAATCCTGCAACAGCTAATGCCTGTCTAAAATATGGACCAGCAGCTCATGGCACTTGCTAATAATGTGTACCTAATGTTCCACTTTACTTGCCCCTTTATGCCTTACAATACACCCCGTCTCAAACTGTATATTTTAAATCAACAGGAATTTGTTTTCCATTTCTCCAAGACATCATTGATTACAAAATTCAAATTCTGATTTGCATTTCAAGCATTGTAAAGGACATTGAGGACCATGAACTTTATCTGTGTACTCCTTTTAGATGTGTCAGTTCATTCCCATATTATCAGCTTAACAAAATAGCCTCAAATGTCTTTTTCGCTACTCTACACTCTTCAGATGAAGCTTTTATATCTTTNTTCCTTCTCTTCCCCCTTCAAAAGAAGCTTTTTTTTTTTTTTTTTTTTTTTTTTTTTTAGAGGGGGAGGCATGTTGTTTGTTTGTTTGTTTGTTTGCTTGTTTAAAAATCAACCCTAGAAATTCTTATGTTTTACAGTTAGATATCCAAGGGTTCAGATCTAAGTATTTATATTTTAATAGAGAAGCTATCTGTGTAACAATGCAAGATGGAGAAATGCTGGAAATATGCAGTTACATGTGACCTCCTCACCTTTGCCAATAAACACCGCAGAGTCAAAGCTCTTCTTGATATCTACAAATACAGAAACATTTAATAGCACAGCTGGCAGGAGTCACAAATGCAGGAGAAGGCTTTGCTTTCCCTTTAGGATATTTACAGTTCTATATGGTAAAACAATAAAAAATGTTATCTGAGAGAGTTACATGATAAAAATCTAATAATGGAGCGAGTTTACTGCAGCATGACTTGGTGAAATAACATTGGGATAAGAGATAATTTTTTTAAGTTTCAAAAGGACAAGTTCGGGTAACTATCAAGAAAAGAGAGTGAAATTAAAGAGTTAAAGTCTTCCACTGCTGCAGATGGCAAAGGTTTCTCAAGGCAAAGATTAAAAACTTACTAGGAATTTCCAGGTTGGGCAACAGGACAAAATATGAAGGTACAGGCATCAACTGCAGAAAGATATAGAACTATTTCCAAAAGCAGATTGAAAATAAGCACACATTTTGGAAATCCCTAAGTGTACAGATCAACTGAGATTTATTAGAATTGAAGCTGAGCTGTAATTCTGGAGGGAGATTTAATAAACAGCAAAAGTTTCTTAAGCCATGAAAGGGAAAGATGAAAAATGAAGAAAGAAACTTGATTTCCACTGACATTCAGCCAAAGTCAATTTAGTTATAGCCCCCAAATAAAAATACTGCTTCTGTGTTCATTAAGAACATTAGTACTTAACAAAAGAGCAACCGAGGAAGGAAAAAAAAACCAGAAGGAATATTATTCATCATATTAGGATTGAAAATTGTAAATGGAAATTGTAACATCTAAAGGAATGCAAAACATCCTAAGCATTGAAATGCCTTCGGTTGGGAAATACAAATTGCCAGTACAGATACAAAATAAAGAAACATAGCACATGAAAAAAGGATATAATGAATCTATCAAAGTGAGTTGGTATTTATGAATACAGAATAATCAATCTGTATTTAGGAAAGGGGAAAATAAAATGAAAGCACATAAAACCCAGTTACTCCAACTGTAGTAGTATTATCAGCTTAAGAAGAACTTTAGGAAGAATATTGCTTGGATGAGAAGCAAGATGAGTGGAAAAAAAGATAAGCCTTGAGACCACCATGGATTTGGTCAGAAAAAATCCAATGTGTTAGAAAGATGTGGATGGTTAAGTTCTCTAAACATCTGCTTTGAATGTCTGTTTTTTCTTGCTAATATTTTTGCATGTTAATGTTTATAAGTTTATAGGACACAAAGCTTAAAATTATTTTCAAAAGGGAAGAGAAAATGAGTATGAGTATGAATACGAATATGAATACAACACAAAAGAATTAAAAATATTTCTGTGAAATCAATATTAGAAACCCCCTTTAATTTATAAAAAGTCTACCTATGGCTACTACCAGGATTTTCTGATACAAGAGTAGGTACACATTATGTGACCAAAAATTTTATTTTGGGTGCAAATTGTTGATTATGAGCTAGAGCTTTGGAAGAAAGGTCAATTGGTGGTTCTTCATGAAACCACTCATGGGCATTAGGCATAGGTATCCCACAAGCCAGGCTCCAGCACATACCTCAGTCATGAGCTGAAGCCTGTCAGTGTCTCCAGGAAACCCTGAGTGTTTAAAGAGGGCTCAGGACTCAGGTCCTTGAGCCCAAGCTTCCTCCTTCTCTCCATTGATACTTCTGTTTTCAGTCTTTTGCGTTAAACAAACCCACCAAACTGTCTTCCAGTTCTGTCTGGTCATTTCTACAGACATTCCCATAGGTTCCTTGGCCACAAGCCACAGTGATGAGGCAATCTTGTCTTTCATAATCCCTGAGGACAGCTAACAGCACTTGTCATACTGTAAACATCTAATGCTTTCATGACTTATTATCTATTTCCCGGTAGTATTTGTTGTGGGCTGCTAGAAATTAACATACAGTAGCATTATTATTCTTTTGGAAGCCCAAGAAGAAAGAAGCTGCACCTCCTCCATGTCTTAAAGCACACCTACCAAAACAATCATGGAGCACTGTGTCACACGTCCCTAGCATGTTGCTCCAGGCAGTTACAAACAACATGCCAACCCCTGAAAGTTCTGGTGGCTGCACAAACCTTGCACTTATCAAGACATTTCCTGCCAGGGAAGGGGGTAAGTGTGACTAGACACAACCTCAAGAAGCCAAGCACTTATTTCATGAGAATTAAATTGCTCCTGTGCAAAAACCAGCTGTATTGCCTGGGTGAGAGTGAGAGATGTAGCCACACACAACAGCTACATTAAGGAATTGGAATAAAACACCCACAGCTTCTCAGCTTCTACAAGAATGGTATGGTCTGCCATCACATGCAGCTGGAACACAACAAAACTAAACAACTTTGTCTGACAAACACATCCTTTCCCAGCTGGTCCCTTTGCCACATCTCAACCCCCCGCAACTCAGCTGTACCACACCCAGTGAATCACAGATAGCATAAATCAAGCCAATGAGTTCTAATAAATTTACAGATCTCTACCATGAGAAATCTATGGGGTTTTGCTGACAGTGTGCAAACAAGGTTCCCTTAGGTATCTTCAGTCCATTTACTCACCAGCTGAATTATTTACTTTCCAAGCTGTGATGAAAGCTTAGGTACAAGTTAACTTTGTGCACCCATGCTACAACTGTCAATCTGAAAAAGTCCAGTCCCACAAGAATTGCTGCTTACCCCACGTAGCAATAAACCCTTTATCTCTGTAGCATCTTATCTCACTTGCTCCCCGCATTAGATGTTATCTCTTCCAAAGAATTTCTAATTTCAGTCTCAACTGTAAGTCTACATCAGACCTGTGAGAGCACAGAAATTCTACCAAATTTTGCCCAAATTTTTAACCATGTCCTTGCTTTCCCTGTTGGATTTCCACCTTTTCTCCTGAGGCCCGTTCTCTAGCTCAATACAAACAGCATGCTGATGCTTCCATCACCATAATTTTAGAACAAAATTAGCCACTTTTAACGAATGTCAACATACCAGTTATGGAAATATAAGAAGGGATAGCTCCTTACAGATAACAGACCATTAATGTTTTAATAATTGTGTGTATTTATGGCTGTCATACTGAAAACTTTCTGCAAATAAATTAAACATTGTCGTTTATAAGGGCATAAGAATGATATTAGCAAAAAAATAAAATAACTCATATAACTGCCAACAAGGTAAAGCAATAATGACAGTAGTGTTATCAATCTCTGACTATGCTTTATTAAGTAATTTAAATATTTTTAATATGAAGTGTATATTGAAAAGAAGAACATGTGCCAAGCCAAAAATTAAATTATAAATAGCATGTAACAAAAGGGTAGAGATTCTGAAAAAATTAACTGAAGATAAAGTTTAAATCAAAACTGAAAGTAGATTGCAAGTTGACAAATGATGCTGTTAAAAGTCAGAAAGACCAAATATAGAAGATACCAGAGAGGAAAAAGCTGTTCAAAAATGGTTCTTGCTATATTTGTAGCTCCTACAGTTTAGGAAAGAAAAATAGTAGATGCAATTTATAAACAGAATTGATATTCTGGGCAAGTCTACAAAAAGAAGTCAAATCACATAAATGTGATTGCGCATGGTAAAAAGGAGGCAGTAGCTTTTGTATTTGCTGTAATCTAAAATTTAGGTCATTGGAGCCAAAAGTGGTAGTCTTATAATATAACTTGTGCTCTGTCTGACTTGCAGAGACCAGTGATCATTTGTTTCAAGGATTTTTTTGATCTGTAATATAAGCAGGAAAAACAAAATTAAAATACCTGAAGAGCTGCATTGCTGCATTTAAAAAAAACCAAAACAAACAAACATACAATTAATGGAGAAAAAAATACAGTTTTGATCTGCAAGATGTTAATTATACACTAAATTATAATGAACATTTTAAAACTCTCACACAGTATTGTAGCATAGAGAAAGAAGACTATTTGAGACATGAAGTACTTACGAGCAGAAAATGTACACAACAGGATTAAAAAGAATCCTTTTCAACTCCTTTGTTTGTAATAAAAGATTAGTATGTATCCAGTAATGGAGATGATGCAGACAGAGAAATACAAAGGCAAAGTCTGGGAACACCAACAGGAATTGTGGATCTATATGTCATCTGTGTATAAGTGATAACATAAGCCATAGGAATGAGCAAGTGCAAGAACACGCTGGTAAAAAGAAGTACTAAAATGACAACAGCAAACAATGAGACAATAATGTAATACCCAACTGTCCCTTCCTACCTGAGTCAAACACCTGAAATGCATGTTCAGAAATGTGTGACCCAGCAGGATTGCACTCCCCTGGACATCAAATACTGATGGCAAAGTACTAGGCACTGCAAGAGCATCTTCTGTGCCTAATCCAGTATGTCCAATGCTAATGACAGATCAAATAAATCCAGATTACACAAAACTCACTTGATTTAATACATGAAGATCATTAAAAACTTTTAATAAAATAAATTCACTTGTGTGCCCTGCTTTTATCCTTACTCAAGGGAGTTGAAACAGCATTAAGAAATGTGAGAAGAGATGGTTTAGGCAGTACATTCCAAGACTATCAAGAAAACAAGAGTCACCATCAAACAGGGCAGCAAGCATTAACAGAATTTGATTTCTTCATTACTAGTGCTTTCTGTGGGTAACACAAAGGTTAAACACATAGCAATTTTGACCAAAACAGTACAGACTGTCATCAAATGAAACTGAGGGAAAGTATCCAAATATACCCCAAGGTGTAAAAATGTTCCATATTTTGTCATATCTCTCAAGAGACACATCACAAATTTTCATAATTTAATTTAAAAGATAAAATATGACATTCTGGGATGCATACATTTCAGAATGAAGAGTAGTGAAACACATGACTAAAGCTTTAAGAAAAATACTGAAGAGCTACTTGTGTGTTACAATTACCTCATTCAAGCAAAAATACAGCCCCAGACTCAGTTCCAGCAAGATTCTACATTCCTGTTAGACTGCACAGTCCACGTAGGTGTATTTCTGTGTCCCCATTATCCCTGTGAATGCAAGAATATTTTTGTGAGTCAACGTGCCATCTGGAAGTTAAATTTGTTGCCTTGATTTATGGAGTATGTATTTGTCAATCTTATCACAGAGGCTGCTTTGGGACAGATGAGAAGAAATAGCTCCTACTTCTACAGGATGGAAGAGCTGCTCAGGACTGTCAAGACACAGAGAACCTCAGAATGTTCCCTTCCCCAGGCTGTGCTCTCATGTCAGCTGCAGTAAGCAGAGTACATAATATTTACACCACCTTTGGAAGATATTACGTTTTCCTTCCAAAAGCTGGATGTATTAACTTTTAGTAACAAGAAGACTGATTGACCTCAGTATAGGCTGAGTCACAAACCTCTTGCACAGACATAAGGTGCAGGGCAGAGGGAAAGGATGAGGAGAAGGACAAACCAAGAAATAGCAATTGTTGAAGAACAAAACCAAAGCTATCATTTAAAGTAACTGTCATTAATTTGAAAAGAGGAAGAAAATAAATTTGGTATGCAACATGTATAGACAGTCTTATTTTAAGCAAGAGTATCTTCAAACTTTTCCATTTGCTGTCAACATCTCTCTAAGTGCTATTGAACCATGGAACCACCAAGCAAATGAAAGCACGATGTTAGACTGAAGTGGAAAGTAAAGCACTAATCTGAAGGTCGTGGTGACAGAGGAGGCACAAAGTGACCCTTGTTATGCAATGGCTCCAAATATTGAATAGTCAACAAAGCTATCATTTCAATAAAAGCAAAGTACTGCCACTATAGTCTGTGACAAAATGAATTATGATTCTCAAGAGGCAAATATTAATGAGTTGCTGCCTATCAGAAAGTCTCTTACTTGACACAACTTTGAGAAGTGTCTCCTATATAAACTCTCTTCCAAAGTGTTTTTTTAAATAAACATCTAGAAGTCATTATATAACAGGATACTCCAGAAGATAAAAAGCCTAACTTTTACATTTTATGGGTAGCAGGTGAAGCAATGAAGATTATTTCAGATTTCAAGGTTTAAAGATTTCATGAGTGTCACGTGTCTGGCTCTAAGGGGCCAGTTCCTGANGACTAAATTAACTTTTTCAGCATTTGTACTCAAAGAACACTCTCTCTTGGGCTAAGAAGGAAAAAAGGAGGCAAAACTTTGTAAGAACAACCATATGAAACTGAAGTCAATAAGAAAAGAGATTTCAGATTGAAGGGATTTTGAAAAGTTTGTCTTAAGCTTAGGCTGTAAAGTTCTTTTGTGAAGCTATGGTAAAGATATACTTGATATATCAGACTTTGGGTTCTCCCCAGTAAGTTCATGGAATGCTTTGGGGGGGGGGGGATGGTAGCGTTGTAGCCACAATTATGAGCAGAGGCACCAGTGTTAGAAGCTTGATGAGAAACCTTGGCCCTAGGGATAAAAGGGGAACACCTCTGTTCTCAGAGGTGGGTGAAAGGATGCTGGAATGGCTCACCCTTAAAATAGCACTCCAATAAGCTGACATGAACTGAAAGCACAGTTGTGAGGAAATTCCTCAAAGATGGGAAAGACTTCACAAAGGAAGCCTTGGGCAGCTGCTGTTTGTGAGAAATGATGCCACAAGAGTTTTTTTTCTTGTGGGGAATTTTCCATAGCATTAGCAAAGAATACCTTTCTCTCTAAATAAACTAAAAAAATACTATTTTTAGAGGTCAAAAACTGACTAAGATTTTTCTGAGTTGTTGTTCCATACATCATTGAAAAGAAAAAAAGGTGTGGGGAGGGAAGAAAAAGGGTGTTCTGATTTCTGATTATTGTTTTTTGTTGTTGTTGTTGTCGTCCTGTTAATAAAGTTGTTCTTTGTATCCTCTCAAGTTTAGGCCTGCTTTGTTATTTTCTCCTAATCCTATCTCACAGTGGAGAATAGACCCACCACATATTTTGGCGAGCCAGCCAGGAGAAGTCTAAAATTGGCAAACCTAAATTGCCTACACATAATTGGCATTTCTACTTAGTTTCAAACTGGAACTATGACAATGAGGTTTAAAGGAAGTCCCTGATGTAGAATACTTGCCAGTAAATACTTCTTTTTGTGCATTTCAATTCTGTTCTGTTTCCGAGTGTACATCTCCTGAATCTTCCTTGCTGCCTGAGTCTGGACAGATAACCATGTATCATAGTCTACCTTTTTTCCACAGCTGGAAGGACAGAAGTGGGAGAAAACTCTACAAACCTCTTTATTTTATGTGCAATGCATAATCAAACCCAAAATACCTTAAAACATTTTTTCCCCTTCTTTTTTTTCCCCCTCTCTTACCTTCTTCCTAACCCAATCACCAGGCCATTCAGACTAAGAGGATGCCAAAAGAAGTAGTACTTGACAGAAGCTTTCTGAACAACAGTCACTCCAGCTGGCTAAGCAAAAGTTGTCTGTGACTGTGCAGGTGGTGGAGCTGCATAAGGCAACATCCTCAGGGTCTCATTCCCCTTTTTCAGTTCATGTTACTTACCATTTATTCCTCAGGTTCTGAAGGCAAAACAAATTGCCGTTTTCAGAGCGTAGATTTTATTTATGTGTAACTAGAATTGTGTTTATATATATATAAATCCATGGTATTACGCAGCTGTTATTTCTAGATTAAGCTGAAACACTAAAATGATCTGCATCTATGTTTACATGGGGCTAGCACCATAACTGCTCACAAGCTTGCACTCCAGGGGCTCACAGGTGCATGGCAGAAGAGAGAACAGGTTTTGAACAGCTTTGCTCATTGCTCAAAATTAGAAAATAATTCCTGTAAAAAATAGCTCAGTGGTAGTGACTCACAAAATTACACTTTCTTTGAATATCTCTGTTCACCACTTAAATAAGCAAAAGTCTTAGATCCCTCTGTGACTAGTAACCACGCTTAGCACTTCATAATACCGTACCTCACAAAATTCTCCAGATTATACTAAAAATTCTGTTCCCTCTGTTTTACAGAATCCATTAATTGGAATTGTTGCACATAGCAAGTACAATGACTTTTTATAACAGCAATTCTCTCTTAGTTATCTTTCTTTCCTAGAAATGGACCTCTGTGCATATAACATGGAGAAGAAAGATTGTTCTGACAGTAAAAAACTACAAAAAACACCTGCCCTCTGAAGATACTGATTAATTTTTTAAGCAAGTCATACTGTGCTGAAGTAGAGCCTCTATCAGGGCTTTTGCACAGATGGTAGCACAGATTTTTAAATTATTATTAGATTATTAGATAATTGTGTTCCTCTCAACCCAAATATAGCCCATCTTAAAACATCTTTTGAGCACTGCTGCATTATAAATGGGTTCCTGAAATGATCCCAAATAGTATATTTTCTTTAACATGGATGGTGTAGAAAGATAAAGACAAGTAACATAGGCATGTGAAAATAATGGAAATAAACTGAAATGGTTCATTATCACTCTCTAAGCTTCCCTAATAGTATATGCCTATGTGTATATATATATACGAAATAAACCCCACATATTTTAGATAATATTTTACATGCTCTTAATACTGAATTTCTGAATTACCAAGATACCCAGAAAGGAATCCCCACAACATGGTTTTCTCTGCACTGTGCAAGAAACAACATAATTTGAGAACTCCATCCTGCAATTTCTTGCTTTTCAGTGTAGTGAAACACTGAACGTGAAAGAGCTAAAAAGAAAGAAAAACGAGGCCCTTTGCCTGAAGCAATAGCTTTTAATACATCTGACTCCCATTTCTCCCATTACATGTGATTAGCCACAAATGGATCCTTATAAATTTACTCTGGTATCATTTTCCACACTTGCATCTGACACAGTCTTTTACCTCCATGCTTCCCCACCTTAGCTCTGTACCAGTTGGAAGATGGGTGTACAGGCGATGTGCCCTCAAGTTCATATAAATGATTTTGTTACTTTGAAAGTCTGTATTTTATGTGTTCTGGAAAACATTCATTCCCTGAACATTATCCCATGTTAGCAAATTTACTATCAGCTTAACCTGCCTATGACAGCTACCTCCATAATCATGAACACTAGTCCCTGGTTGCAAAGTGGGAGTAAATGACTTAGAAAGTGATAATAGAGGTCATGCCATTCAGTGGGATGCCACTTCATGTTTTGCTTATCATGATCTAGTTTCTATCAATCCATTCCTCCCACCTCTTCTGAACAGAAGCTTTGGTGGTCTGCTGCATACTGAGCAGCAGATGTTCTTTTCTTGATATTACATGCAAATTTTTCAAGCAGCTGCACAGAACTGATATTATCATATGAGAAACATCATGACTTTGACTTTCCCTGCTGCCACTAATTCACCTTCCTGGTTTTCTTAGGATCCTAAGAATTTACAACTCTGTATATGATAATAAAAAACCCTATTATTTTTATTGTTCTTGCTGCAGTTGTTAGATCAATTTATCTGTTTTACAGTGGGACAAATAATAATTTCCAGCCATTCTTCCTCATCTCAACAACAGATTACAGTATTCTCTAAAGACCTTGTTAAATTCCTTTATGAATTGTTGACACAAAGAATTTGTTTCTTCTGAGTCAGAACCACCAGGATATCTCGGTGTAAAGCTCTGCGTAAATAAGGCATCATATTATTTGTCACACAGTACATTTTCGATGTTTGTGAGAGACTGAAATGTAATGGGGAATGGCTTAACCACTGCCAGGGGGGAGCTTTGCCCATTATGGCCGAGCTGAATAAAGAGGCTGAGAGCACCCAAGGCCAGCCCTCCTTCACCCGACTGCAGCTCTGGGCTGGGACTGGAGCTGCCGGACAGCACCGGGGACACGAGAAAGGGGAGGCTGTTGTTCAATGACCTCTGGTCAAGGGACAAGGAAACAAGACTAAGGCAGGAGAACGGATCCACAAGAACACACAAAAAGATGGAGCAGCTGTCCTGAAGATCAGCTGGGGCCAGGCTGGGGCTGGGGGAGGCCGTAGCCCACAGGCTCCTCTGCTGAGGCCACGTTCGCACACACTGCCCCAGCCAGGCAGGGAGGAGGAGAGTTCTGGGGCTGTGCTGTAACCTCTGGGCACGGGCAGGGAACACCCACCCTCCCTCACACAAGCTGGCTCAGCTGTAAAATCCCCTGCCCCACAGGCCCCATCCCCACTGCCGTGAGGGGCAGCTGAGGAGGCGCCAGCAGCCACCCAGCAGCCCAGAGCGCTGCCCAGACTCATGGCTGGGGCCGTGCAGCAGAGCACTGCTCGGGATGCAAAGGGATGGACGGAGCCAGAGTCTGCTGAAAGAGACTGGGTCAGACTGTCCCTGCCAGGAGAGGAACCTGGGCACTCCCACCCGGCCCAAGTGTGCATCCACCCACTGAACTCCATGGCTGTGGGGCACCCTCAGCACCAAGAAGATCTGATGGATGCAGAGCATGCCAAGGGGATCCGCAGAGCAGTGAGGTTTTCTACTTAATCTGATTAATCTCTGTCATTCTTTCTCTCCCCTCACCTCTTTTCTATTTCCTTCTGTCTGTCTCTCATTTCTTGTTAAATAGCACCCTAATTCAGACAGAGGCATTTCTGATCATTTTAATAACTGGATCGTGAGAAGGGGCGAGAAGCCCACCACTCCCAGGGCTGCTCCATCCCACTGCCAGTGGTTGGGTGGCTGCAGGGAGCTGGGCAGGGCCCTTTGTGCCCCGGGTGTGGGGTGCCAGGGCCCTGGGTGGTGCGGGACACTGTGGTGCCCAGAGCCCCTTGTGACATGGCAGAGCCACACCCTGCCAGGGCTGTAGGAGGGGCACGGGGTATTGGGGAAGATGAAACAGGAAAGCTTTATAAATATGTTTTCCTGGCAAAAGATTTTGAGAATATGGAAACTATAAATGAGATTGAAATGAAAGCAAGCTTTGAGATACCAAGCCTTAGTTATTGAACAACTAAAAAACAATAGTATGGCCAGCTGAAAGTAATCCCCTTTTGATTAAACAATACCCTCTGCTTGCAGACAGGTTTAAGGGTCAAAGCAGATGCCACTAGCTTGACAGAAGGGGTCCAAAGAGGGTTTAAAATGTAACACAGTATGATAATGTAATGATTCTTATTGGCTGCATGTAAATGCTATAAATTTGTATGTTATACTAGATTAGTGAAAATTAGAATATTCAACACAGAAGAAGATTTATTGTGTTGTAACGAGAACTTTAGGAAGTAGCTCTCTCTCTCTCTTTCCTCGCTCTCTTATGGGCCTGCTACGAGCTGTGGCTAACAGCTCCAAGCAGGGCCCCTGCACACACGCCCTTTGCAAGTTCCAAGACCTGACTTCAAAGATCTCGTCTCTGTCCATCCTGACCATCCAACCCACTGTCACTCTTACAACAG
>VXBS01000209.1:240191-319229 GCA_013400255.1 Sitta europaea | reverse complement strand
GGCATTTCTGATCATTTTAATAACTGGATCGTGAGAAGGGGCGAGAAGCCCACCACTCCCAGGGCTGCTCCATCCCACTGCCAGTGGTTGGGTGGCTGCAGGGAGCTGGGCAGGGCCCTTTGTGCCCCGGGTGTGGGGTGCCAGGGCCCTGGGTGGTGCGGGACACTGTGGTGCCCAGAGCCCCTTGTGACATGGCAGAGCCACACCCTGCCAGGGCTGTAGGAGGGGCACGGGGTATTGGGGAAGATGAAACAGGAAAGCTTTATAAATATGTTTTCCTGGCAAAAGATTTTGAGAATATGGAAACTATAAATGAGATTGAAATGAAAGCAAGCTTTGAGATACCAAGCCTTAGTTATTGAACAACTAAAAAACAATAGTATGGCCAGCTGAAAGTAATCCCCTTTTGATTAAACAATACCCTCTGCTTGCAGACAGGTTTAAGGGTCAAAGCAGATGCCACTAGCTTGACAGAAGGGGTCCAAAGAGGGTTTAAAATGTAACACAGTATGATAATGTAATGATTCTTATTGGCTGCATGTAAATGCTATAAATTTGTATGTTATACTAGATTAGTGAAAATTAGAATATTCAACACAGAAGAAGATTTATTGTGTTGTAACGAGAACTTTAGGAAGTAGCTCTCTCTCTCTCTTTCCTCGCTCTCTTATGGGCCTGCTACGAGCTGTGGCTAACAGCTCCAAGCAGGGCCCCTGCACACACGCCCTTTGCAAGTTCCAAGACCTGACTTCAAAGATCTCGTCTCTGTCCATCCTGACCATCCAACCCACTGTCACTCTTACAACAGGGCCCTGTGCTGCCCAGTCCACAGAGAGCTGATCGCTCAGGAGGAAGCAGCTCCCAGAGCCCTGTGTGCCAGATGACATTGGAAAATGGAGGAGGACAAGGAGAGCCCCAACTCCCAGCTCGTTCCCCGGCTGCAGCAAGAGCCGGCCCTCAGCGGGCAGGGGCTGTGGGCAGGCAGCAGCCCAGGCCTGTCCCTGTCACACACTGAGGAGGAGGGGGCCTTTGCCAACAGGGAGGAAATCTGGGAATACAGAATGGATCAAGGGTATTCCCAGTGGGAGGATGTTAGCGGCCAAGAGCTTTGCCTTTGGGAAGATGTGACAGACCGAGAGTTTTAACAATGACAGAAGTGACAAGCCAGGATGTTTCGCCATGTGGAGTTGTGACATGCCAAGAGTGGGAAGCCAGAATGAGCGAGAACTATCCACAGTAGAAACCAGCAGATACCTGGAAGAGCCTTTAAAGGAAGAGACTATTTAACAGGACCTGTCCCCAGCAGAAACCAATAGATACAAGAAATGGACCCCAGGAGAAGTCTGCGTTGAACAGGCGCCGTCACCAGCAGAAACCAGCAGCTACCAGGAAGGGGAAAACGCCACTGAAGAGGAACTGTACCCAGAGGAAACCTGTAGCTGCAAGAAAAGATTTCAATGGGAACTCTGCATTGAGCAGAAGCTGTACCCAGCAAAAACAATCAGCTACCACAAATGATCCCAAGGGAAAGCCAGCAATGAGCAGGCACTATGCCCAGCAGAAACCAGCAGCTACCAGGAAAGGTATGAAGGGGAAGGCACCATTAAAGAGGAGCTGTCCCCAGTAGAAACCAGCAGCTACCACATATGGTCCCAATCAGTGCTGTAGAGCAGGGCTATAACTGTAGTTATGGAACTAGGACTACAAACTACACATCCCCACTTAATCACACATGTTCCTTTAATATCCTCTGACAATAAGTCATTTCATGTGCTAGCTGTTTGGGGCCATGAACAGTACTGGGTCGAAAAACATACTTTTCCTCAATAACCCATCTGAGCTTAAAGTGATCACTCTAAATGCAAAACTGAATTCCTCAGTTTAGCTAAGTGCTTCTTGAGATCATGCAGTCAAAGTCATAATGTCCTCACCTCAATAATCTCTTGTCTTTTTCTCCTTCACCTGTAGACCTGAGGAACAGCCATATCTGGGGTCTCCTTTCATGTCAACCAAGGAGGCATCTTCGCTCAAGAAATCCTCAGGCATGACAGTTTGCCCCAAACACTTTTTTTCTTAACAGAGAATTCTGTTTTAAAAGAAACCACTCACTTACCTGAACTTCAGAGGCACATGGGAGCAAAACTAGAGCCAAGTTCCAGTATGTGAGACAGATACATCAGTAAAGCGAACATTTCAAAACCACTGCAGCCTTGAGGAAGAATACATTCAGAATGCTATCTATTGCATACTTAACAATTAAGTATGACTTGACACTCACAACTTGTATCTTGGCCAAAGAAATGGAAATATGCCAGTTTGTCTTTAATAAGGATAACACCGGGCAGTGCCTCAGCTAAGCTTATTTTAAAGAAAAAGGTACAAGTATATAAGCTGATCAGCTTTTATATGTGTTTCTGTGCTCTGTATTCTTTAAAGAGTCATCCTTATTTAAAAAAAAATAAGCTTTTCAGAGCATGTGTAGCTGAAATCTTTCTATTAATCTGAATCAATTAGATTTAAAAAGAAATGATGGACTCTATAGAGACAGGTTTAGCATTATCACATTGGTGACAGACTGATGCACGGGGTTTCAGCAGCATTATCTAAATACAGTGCGTGGCTCATGGATGTTCAGAAGCTGTAAGAGATCTCTCTGAAGGACGACAAAGAAATGGGAAAGAAGGGGATTTGCTTCAACTGAACTGAATGCAAATGGCATCTCCATTCATTTCATTTGCAACAGTCTGACACCTTTTCGTTTCCGTTTCACACAGAAAATAGGAGATAATAGGGAAATAGTAATGGTATAAGTGGACAGAGCCTGACCATTAAAATGTTTACCATTCCAGCATGATGCCTGCAGATGCAATAAAATTGAAACTGGAGAGGTGTTAGAATTGCTGCCGGTTTCTATTCATTTGAATGGCAGAAACCCAGAATTCTTTTTTATGGTTTCATGTAGAGGGTCAATCCATTATCTTTCTTTCTTCCTGGGATCAAATAGCATTTTTGTGAGGATTAGGTCTCTTTGGCATGCTGAAGTGGAACCAATGTGCAGAGGTTTGAATTTTGAACCTATCTTAAATTGAACTGCTTTAACAAATGGTGAATTGACTTAAAAACTGAGCTTCAAAATATTAAATAGATTTTTAAAGGTTTAAACCATGGAGTGTCTTTAAAAAATGCTGACATAATATCCCACCTGTGGTCCAGAAACACCATAAACTTTAATGTTATGAGCACTGGAATAAATTAAGTAATTAAAAATATTAAGCAGTCTGCCCCCTTCATTTTCTGTCTATATGGTGAAAAATGTGTAACACACAGAAATAAAAGACTGCTGTGAACTTTTTAAAATGTGAGAAAACCAATGTAGATAAAAGAGTAAAAATGCTGTATTTTGCAACATAAGTGTGCCCTGTAATTATCAATGTTAACGATTTAAAACAAGACTTAGAAAAATGTACCATGGACGTTCACTAAGACCAGAGTAAGATGGTATTGAAGAACTGTGTCTATTGATTTTAACATAAGGATTGTTGCAGAACACTGCCAGCCTGTCGNTATATATGTATACACACAAATGTTTATTTGCTACTCTATAATTGATAGTCTTCACAAAGAAGAAACAAATACGGAAACCAAATAAATAAATTCTGTAGAAAACAATTAATGAAGGGTTTCAAGATAGAAAGTGGAAGCTGACTCAGAAATACTTTTTGAATTCTCATTTCTTACCTAGCTGTTCTCATTCCTGCCCTGGAAACTTTACCATACTGTAAAACCAGAATGTACATTAAAAAATGTGTAAATTAAAAGGAATCCATAAGAATGCAAATTTTTGTTCACAAATATACTTGTAAAGTAAGAACTTAAATATAACCAAGTATCAGTAATTAGTTGCCTAAATATTGATTGAACATTAATCAATTAGTAGTTCTGAACTCATGGACCAAATGGATCTGTTTCAGCACCTGACCCCAGAACTGTTTTTTAAAGTCAATGTCCAACATGATCCACAGTTTGAAAAATATTTTCTGTTGCATAGCTAAGCTATGGCTGAAGAGATTCTTTGGAAGAACAGGTTACAATCTGTTACAATTTTTATTTTCCTACAGTAAGAGAGAACACAAAGGTCACTGAAAGACATAATGAACTATTTAAACAGATTGATCTGAACACTGATATTTTGTCAAAAATAGATACATAGAGAAATCTTTATGATATGTCAACATAGAAATGATGATGAGACAGAAAAAGGTACAGAGCCCATGCAGGTGATTGTGAATTTCTGTAAGAGAGGCAGTAAGAAATAAAACAAGTAAGCCAAACTCCTAAAAAAATAAAAATTCAAATTCAATTTCAATAAATGACTTTAATTTCAACTCTTATATTTTATAATCTTAATTCCTAAGTGAGACCTGCATTCTGTCTGGTATACCTGTATCTTTAAAGCAGGACAAAGTATTTTAGTATTTTTAGCAGAGAAGTAGAAGACAACTGCATCTGGTAGCAAGTTCTTTTAGCCCCTAACTGAGCCAGCACATCCTCACCAATGAGTAAGAAGACAGAATACTATTAGAAATTAGGTAAGAAGCCAAGAGCATCACTAAAGCCAAGTTAATACAATAAATGACTATAACACTCCTCTTAAGTGTTCGGCGCCTTTAAATAAATGCAGCCTGGGTATTGGCAATTAATGGAATCCACATTTTCCTCCTCCTTGCTGCAGAAGAGACCAGAAGTGGTCATGACTTTCAGATCATACTCACTTCCCAAGCAGTTAGCACTAGGGTATGGTAGATTTACAGAAAAATATTGCAAGTAAGCATCTTCTTTCATTGCTGGCAAAAGTTTGTTTGAATCACATTTGATGAATTCTGGCAAAGTTCTTCCAGCCTTATTCTGAATTTCATACAGCAAATGTATAGAGCAAGACCTGGCCAATATAAATATTCTATTAAATATTGCATTCTGCAGATAGGTAAAGCAGTGAAAAAGAAAACATGGTATTAAAGGATATGCACTTTTAGTTGTACCAAGTGCTATATGTATTGCCAATTTGTGCAAGAGAGTATCCTTCAGATATAATTAAGATATATAAGTATCTGAGGGCTGAGCTGCTTGTTTTTCTGATAAAATAAATTTCACTATTCATCTAATTAGGTTTGCTTTCCAAGAAGAAAAATACTGAAGTATGTAACTCAGCACAGCAAGTTCACTACTTTTATCTTCAATGAGTCAAGGTATCTTTAATATCTGGAACAGCAACTTTGACCGATTTTTTGATCATCAATATCTGAGATGGGAATTAAATTCAAAATTTGACAAATAGGAACCAACTCAGCAGGCTATCAAGATTTGCCTTAAGAACAATATCAGTAACTAGATCAGAAAACAGCGCCAAAAATATATCAATGTATCATCACAAAAAGTAGATTTTTTTAAGGATTTTTAAGAAATGTTGTTGACATTGGCAGGCATATTAATCCAAGTATCAAACATCTTAATGGCAAAAAGAGTCTAGAAAAAATCTGGAGCAAAAATGCAACTGATAATGATGCCTTGGAGAGGCTGACCTGGAACAGAGGCTAGACAGAGCAAAGGGATAAAGTAGGGATTTATTAAAACCTCACTGGGTACACCTGGGCAGCACAAGAGCCCAGCTGGGCCACAGCCAAGATAAACCCCAAAATGGTCACAAAAATGGACAACTGACTGATCATGAGATCTTACACTAAGTTCTGGTCCATCAGCATATTGGAATTAATTGTCCACTTACAGATTCAGGTTATGAAGCTCCTTCCTCCTTGTTTCTTCTCACTTCACCGTTGTTTTTTTTCTTAGGCCTGAAGTTCTATTGGTTGTCCTTGGTACCAAGCTATAAAAAGGAATTGTTTTGTCTGCCTACTCTGTGAAGAGAGCTTACTAGCACTAAATATGAAACCCAGAACTACACACTAAAACAGCACAGAATCTAAAAAATATAAAAGCTAAAACTCTAGGCATCAATAAAACACCAGAGAGATTACTTTCAAGTACTTGCTTCATTTAACTGAACTTTGAAAATGTGAAACTAAGAGGAAATGAGAAGGTCTCCGCATTACAAACCCCGTAGGCAAATTGCTGTTGACCACTGACATATATTGTAAATTCTGATGAAAAAGAAATCACCTTGGTGAGCCAACTCAAATAAAAAAGAATCTTTGCCAACTTTAAGCTTTTGTAAATGCTCAGTTTTACTGAATTGCTATGCTCAGAAAGGAAAAATGTATCTAGTATTTTTGAAAAGTTATAAACTTTCAAATCTTAATATATTCAATTTTGACTTTACCTCTAGTTGTATTGTTTGCTTGTTCATTTATTTTTAGGGGATTTTCTGCCTTTTTTTAAATTTGAATTTATGTATTGTGAAATATATCAGACAGACGAACTTTGGTGTAAACTTCTTTGAACACCTCTTAGAGTAAAAATTTATTGATGGTGCTCTGCTGCTGCAGGCCTTAGGACACAATTAGGCTTGATTTTGAGTTCTATGTAAGAACCTGACTCCTACTGAAATTTGTTTCAGTTTAGTCTCCTAGAAAGAATTGGTTTATTGCTGATAAAAGGCATGAAGACAGTGAAGTGTAAGATTTATTTGTTCAGCCATCTTAGAAGAATGAAAAAATATGACTTTTCTATGCTTTTATTAAATGAGCAAATACCATAAATAGAAAGAAAATATAGATAAAGAGAAAACAGTGTTAGTAAAGAACAAATTTAATAATCCCTAGATTTTAATCTGTTTTTAAAAAGCTATAAAATTATTATTAACCATCTGATAACTGAGGTTCTGAAAATTACATCCCATAGGAGTTGTGAAGGCAAGAAACAAAAGTTCAGTTTTGTTCCAAAGCTGGGTTTAATGTGCTGGCTTGAAAGAATGTGAAATGTGTTCATGTATGATAATAGAATGTTGGATTCAAGAGCCATACTCTAGTGTTTAAAAGCAGGTTCAAGAAAAAAACATGAGGGATCTCTGATCTCTCTTTGTTGGATTGGTAGATGTCAAATGAATAGAAAAGCTTGCATGTCTTAGTAAATAAACAAAAACAGCTACAGGGCAAGATCCCACTCTCCTTGCATCCCCAAAGTTCAGCTGACTAGCTTTTATGAAGAGCTTACCTCAACAAGCTTTACGTTTTAAGAAATAGGAAGACCATAGCAACAAAACCAAGTTAATGCAGTGAGAATGAACTATAAAGCTGCTACAAATTAGAGAGTTCTGTCAGAGGGCAGGCATAGCTTGAGCATGTTGTAAGGTTTCACATCACAGGTTTCCCTGAAAAATGGAAGGTGATTAAGATAAGCAAAGGATAGAAAGCTAAACAAGGTCTCCCTACAACAATATAAATTTGCTAAATAACTGAAAATTAAAACCACAAGCACAGTCTGTTCAGGGAGAAAAATAAAAAGCTCACGTTGCCCATTGGCTAATTCTTTGCACTAGACTCAGCATTCCCCACAAGACTAGGGTCTCTTCCTCTGGGGTGCATATCATGCTCTTAGAAAGAAAATCAGAAAGTTTTCCTGGGAAAACTTTGTTACCTTAATGCATGAGTGTGTCTCTGACAGTTCAGTGTATCTCTGGCAAGTGGTATTCTCATTTCCTCTGTAGAACATTGTGTTATGGGCTGTCTCAACTAGACCCCATGCCTTCCAAAACCCACTTACTTTCCTCTGGCAAAATGCAGAGGAAATCTATGAAGGGCAAGGTGTTGATGCTTCTCTATGCACCTGTTTAAAATGCCACTAAATCTGATAACCATTTAGCAAATATGAAACAGAGGGATTTTCTCTGGGTATCTTTCTCTGTTTTCCAAATAGATGGAAAACAGCATCCAACAACCCGTTGTGGTAAGCTATTGATAAATAAAACCTAGCTACTCTTAACATTTTTCTCCCCTTCAATATTTGTCTCCACCCTTCTCCCTTCCACTTTGTACCAGATGAAAAGAAATGTGCCCTTCCATTGTTTGCCTCTCTCCCTCTGAAAGGATTCTCTTCTAATGCACAAATGTATCTATTTAAAGGGCAGTTAAATAATTACAAAATCTGGTTCTGGATCAGAGAACAGCACAATGGATTTCTGTAATCATGTCTTAAGAAGATAACCTTTATAAAAAGGATATAATCTTGGTTCCCATTGAAGACAAGACGTGAAAGGAAAGCATAAAAGCTAAAAAGTAAAATAGTTTCTTCCATCTGTAGCTCTATGGGCCTCAATACTCAGTTGTAAACAACAGCCATAAGGGGATCAGGAATCCTGGTGCAAAACATTTTTAGAGAAAAGAAATCAAACAAAAAAACATAAGTTATCATTCTGATCAAAGGACTTCTGGGTGAGACTTGGACTCAAATCCAGTGCAAAATGCAGAAAAAATACTAGCCAAATTCCTAAAGGTTTGGGAGAAATTCAGACAAGTAGATAATATAGAAACTACTGCAAATATAAAACACTGACATTCAGTCAACTGCAACAAGCATCACTTGAGAAAGTACAGACCTGTAGACCACATGATGTATATTCTAGCTTATTTTCTTTTTATTTCTTGGCAAGACCGTGAAATAGCTCTCCAGACATCAGACTACACTGTAATTTTTAGCTCATAAGAAATTTACAGTTTCATATCTTTCCTAATGGGATTACCTTAATCATTTACATTTCAGGAAATAACTCGAGTATCAATCACTCTGACTCCAAATAAGAGCACACAGAAAGGATCAAGATGAATCTAAAAGTTGCTTTATTATTAGGAGTTCATTTTTAAAGACCTAGACATGTATTTACAGGAAATCTAAGACTGTCTAATAAACTGGTTTGCTGTGCAAAGTTTCATTTTTATTACATGAGACCTAGAAATAATTGTTCTGTTAGAATCATGCACTTTTCTTCAGCAGCAGCTAACCCAGCTAACCTGAATAGTCTTCCATACAGGTGTGTGCATGGTTTGTGTGTGTTAATTTGCATCTGATTTTAATTGTACTCAAATTTAGATTTCAGGCACTATTTTATTGTACATAAAAGCTGATACACTGATATCACCATGGGAAAAAAATTTCATCTACCTCCCCCTTATAAGCATCACTGCTGCAGTTACAACTTGTCTACATCTAGAAGGGAGTAGTTACCTTCCATGTGCCATTCAGTTCTCACTTTTCCTACCATGCCATCAATTTTTTGCCTTTTTTTTTTTTTTTTTTTTTTAATACTAATGCTCTTCTGATCAGAAGCAAAACTCCTAAGAATGCCAAGATTCATACAGAGCCAGTGTGCCATTTGTGAACTCTGTTAAAGTAAAATGGCACTAGCAGGTTTATCAGACCTTGGTTGGGAACAAAATTGAGTCAGATCTATCTATTTCTGAACATTTGGATAACCTGCAAAAAAGCCAACATTTTTCTGCTTCTGTTTTTTTTTCCCCCAAAGATTGTAAATCTAGTTAGATTTGTGTCCCATGTTTGTAAGTGATGAGAATATTCTGGTTATGTGAATTTTTTACAAATGGAATAGTAGTTAAGAGAGAGTATTTTCAGATTACCCTAATATAGGTGTAGGTTCTGAAGTATACCTTTTGTAAAGACCTGCTGCTCTTGCCAGAAGTTATAGTTGCTTCCTACTCAAAAGGAAAAATTTCACCAATCTGCAGAACACTGCTATAGGAGAAGACCATGAAATATCCAATATGCTTATTTGAAGTTCAATTATATAATTTAACTATGTCTAGATAAATGGATTATGATGGCACTTTCAATCCAGATTTTGCAAGTAATTGGAGAGGAGAATGATAAATTAAGTAGATATGAGCACAGGTAGAAATTTTCAGCAGTTTTTATTTGAAGAATATAAATAGGATAAAACAGAAAAAGATACACAGTTCTTTGCATGTGCCATGTTTGAAGCTGAGTATGAGGATTTGTTCCATTTAGCCTTATTTTTTCATGTTCTGTTATTATTCAAGACTTCCCTTTTTGGACACAAAAATGGTAGGTAATTTGGATAAATCTGTATTACAGCCATATTTCTACCCAGCTTTCCAATCCTTCCTTATGGTTGCCCACAGCTATGTATCAGATGGAACAGGAAATATATTTATATTGAACTTTCTTAACCCTAGTCAGTCTTCATTTACTATAGTACTACTTTTTTGGGTTTTGGGGGGATTTTTTGAGTAAAGACAGACATAGAGCCACTAAAAAATGAGTTTTGGTTAAAAGTAATAGTAGCTATATTTCTGCTAAAAGAGTGAAAATTGAAGTGCAAAGTAGCATCAAATGGGAAAAAAAAAGATTTTGGAAGAAAAAAAGATTCCAAATAATGGAAAGTGACAAATACTAAGCAGAGAAGTGAGCTTTAAATTTAATTTTCTGATGAAATTGTTTTAACAGAAGACTAAACCTAAATGTCTTACAAACATAATTTGTTTTCTGTCTTCAGAAATTCTTCCAAGAGAATTGCTTGCACACATTATATTAAATCAACTGTATGTGTACATATGCACTGTCTTTACCTATTTCTAAAATACTTACCTGTGGTATGCAGCCTCCATCAATCCCTCAGGCTATTGCCCTACTGAAAGGACCGTGAAAATTTTGACTGAGGATATTTTTATGTTTCTATGTCATGACAACTTGGATATGAGAGTTTTATTTAAAGGAAGCCAAAGCGAAGGAAGGATAGATGGGTGAGCAGTGTAAAGAACAAAAAGAAAGTGGAGGGAAAAAGCAGAGTACAAGAAAAGTGAAGAGAGAAAGGAAAAAATAATATGATAAAATATTGAAATAGGGAGTAGTGGAAAGAAAAATGTGTTTCTGATACAATAAATATAACAATCGAGAGCATGAAGAATAAGCAGAAGACTCAAAGGAGTTTATAAGGAAGAAGAAGGACTCAGTACAATTCTCTAGAAAGAAACTCTTTTGTTCCTGCATCTTGCCACCATAAACAGGGTAGGTTCAGCACAGGAAGATCTTAACAGTTGAAAAATCAGTAGTACAACTTCAGTGTTTCTCAAAGGCAGTCACATTGTATGAAAAACCACTAACTGAAGTATCTAATGGGAGATTTATATTAATGCTTGACTTCACAAGGATGGAATTAATATATTTGCATCCATTGTAGTAGAAGCTTTACAAAAAAATCTTATTCCTCTAGTTCCAACTTTGGGGCTGTATTATATTGGATAGCTGAGAATTAGAATTCACATATAACAGAATTCAGCTTTGTCAACCATGCAGATAAAATTTCCTTGCAGCAAGTAACTTACTGAGATCTAGTGTTAGGTCTTATCAGATTGTCCTGGGGTGACACATTTGTTGTCACGTTTGTTGAGATTTTATTATACAAAAGAATGAGAAAATGTAGGAAAGCATAACAATTATTAAATAAAACATTTGGGATGTTTGCATGCTTGCATTTCAAGCCTTGGAACCAATTTATTTTTAATCTTAAAGATCAGTTTACAGCATTAATTTTATAGATGCGCTATGCATCATAAGAAGAAGGTGTATACTGACAACTGATAATTTTGAAAAACTAACTGAGTAAGCATATTAATAATTATCAAATGCTCCCAGTGAATAGATAAATGTGAAAGACTATAAGGTATGAAACTGCTGGTAACATAATTTTAAATTAATTTATCGAAATCACTCAGAATGTTTTGCTCTTCTACACTCTTCTCTCTTTTCTCTCTATATTTTGATACTCTATATCGCTTTGTATTTTCTTACAAAGAAGGTTTTTATGAGCCAAAAAATTATTGAGACAAAAGCTACCCCTAAAAATTTGTAAATACCAATAGTTATGTTCAGGGGATGACCCTTACTCTTTTTTTCTCTTCCATCTGCATTGAGATTTTTGTTTTGTTTCCACATTTTTTTTTTTAATTTATTTTTTTTCTCCCCTGGAGATGTATTTCTTAACTTCAGCCAGCAAGCTTCTTCTGTTCTGATAAATATGCACAGACAGTTTTCAGTCCTGTGAACCTTCTTAAATGTGTCAATTGTCAGCATTTGTATTTCATCCCAATGATGAATGGAGGCATTAGAATTCAGCATTAAAATGTAGTTAGGATTGTAATGAGCATCATTAGGAAGCATAATGGGAATCAGCATTGGATCTCATTTTAGGAAATTTTAAATATTTTTTTTAACTTTATTTGCTTTATGTATTTGCTTTCTTTTCTTGCTAACAGACAGGTAAAAACTCTGTAGTGTTTATTTATATGTCTTTAAACAGATAGCCCTCTCTTCTTATCCAAGACTCATGATCCTTTTAAATCTGGTCTTCTTTTTTCCTTTGTTTTAATTATGTCAGGACTAGAAAGTCCTTGCAAAAGGACCACCACAATACATTAAAGCATACATCCTTTGATTCAAAATTCTGCTTTGTACCTCAAATGAATACTCTCACTGAACATAATTTTTTTAGTGAATAAGCCATCCCTGCACATAAATCCAAATAGATACAACTGCATTTTTAGAAATTAATAGTTTAGTACTCTGAGTTGGCTCTGTAGCAAGCAATTGCAAAACTGAAACATAATCCATAGCCCATCTGAGTGAATGTCACATCTTTTTATTTTCAGAAGTTTGCAAAATATTTGCTTTAACCCAGCTCAGGTGGCTATATAATACAATACCGACATTAATCAATTTACTCCTCAGGGAATCCCCCTAGTTTGTGAACATGAGATTTGACTCTCTATGGATTAAATACTGATTAAATCCTGTGGTTTGAAATTCTGTAGATTTCAAATTTTATATATTTCTTGCTCAAGCATTTTAATTTCTATTAAGACGTACTTTGAGTAAGAAAACTTGTTTTTTCAATAAGAGTATGCTCAAACAATTCCTACTTTTTCAACTGTCTTTGAGTAGATAGTGGACTAAATAAGTGAATGGATCCTGTGTCATTGAAAAGAAAGAAAACACTAGGACAAGAAAAGCAAAGTAGATCATTAATAATCAATAAATCAGTACCATGTACTTTCTAACGCAGTGTAAGTGGATACACAGATGAAGATCACTACTTATGCAATCACAACTATACAATAAACTGAAACTCATGAAAAGCAAGGCTATAACACAAAAATCCTAGAAGGACCTTCAGATTGAATCGGACAATCCCTCTAACAGCTTTTCTGTGCTTAGGATGTATATTTAAAAAAAGAAAAAAGAAAAATTTGTCTAAAAACTAAAGAAGAGTACTGACAGCTGAAAATATGTTGCTATGGGTGACAAGATCACTCTAAATATATTTGGTCTGTACAGATGTATTGCCAAGAAAGTTATTAACCTGATTTTAGAAACATGAGACTTGACATAATATCAACAATGAAACTTACAATTACACCAAGGGGCTTGAGTAATTATTGATGTATTTCTGCAACTCTGTCCTGAAAAACAGTCAAAACTAAGTCTGTTCCCAGAAACCCATTTTGGATAAACAAAAACCTGTTTTATTTTTTTTTCCCCGTCCCATCATTACTTCTCTCTCCTAGTATATTTCCTTCTGTGAGTGATGTGTAACCCTCTGTGCTCACTCATAACTATTTTGCATCTCTAAGGCTTCTTCCCATGCTAGCAACACATTACACAAATACAGGCACAGTTCTAGAATGAGAAAATGAAACAATCAAATTGTGCGATGTACAGATTAAAGAAGCCTGATGATTTATTAAGCAGAAGTACACTCACTCCTGGCCACCTCATTCTGAACCATCAAGATCACCTACTCTTTGACTGACCCTGTGACTCCTGAGTAGCAATACTCACATCTCTCATAACCATTCTCCATTCCAGAATTACATCTTTCTGTCTTACATCATAATTGTACAATGGGAGGGGTTTGTTCCTTTGGAAATGCAGGAAAATTCCTCTTCTTCAGACTTGCTGAAGACCTCTCATATACAAACTGCAGAGGGATAAAATACAGCCCCTGGATACTCACTTTCACATTTGGCATCGACAGATCAACTGTGGTTAGTCCACAGCACACAAAACAATTCTGTTGAGAACTTTGTTTTCTTCAGTACTTAAAAAAATTGTTGTTCATACTCAGCAACTGCAAAATCTAAATCACCACGTGTGATATTTGTATGAATAACCTAAAAAGCAACTGATGAATGCAATAAAGTGTTTCTAAAGTTGCTAATCTGGGGTGAAAGAGTGATGAATTTGTCTATTTTGGTAAATGATCCACCATGGTGTCCTGATTCTGTCCAGGACATCATTATTTTTTGCAGCAGCTGAGAGGGTGCATGGTCAGGACCTGGAGGTTATTCTCTACTGGGGAGAGGGGAAAGGACCTTTCTTCCAGGGGAAAGGAGTGTCTTCTTGGTGGGTGACTCTGGAGGGAGGCATCCAGTATTGTCTATCACAGAGGGGTTTTCTCTGTTGAATTGTTTGCTTTCTTGTACCCTCTGGCATTAGTATTATTGCTGCTACTGTTAATTTTCTTAACTAATAGCTATTTACAGCAAATTGTTCTGATCTCAACCCATGATCATTGCCCTTTGTGCCTCCAATTCTCAGTTGTGCCCCGGGGGAGGGGAAAGCAGGGAAGCAGGGAATTGAGAGAGAGCAGTGAGTGGTTTGGAGAGCCTTGATGGGGACTCTGAATTAGGGAATACTGTTCCTAAACCCTGACACATGGCAACACTGTTGAAGAAACTTAGTTTTGTTAATCACACACCGTTTATTTTCAGTTGTGGTTCCATAACTAAGACAGATTACTAAACATTTTTCTTCTTCATGGACTTTTCTCTGTATGCATAGCTTCGATTTTACCCTTTCACGCACATTAAATGCCCTGTTGGGAGTCTGGGAAAAGAATGGAAAAGAAAAAAGAAATTTTAATTAAGTCTGCTGTATGACATGGGCTCACGGCCTTGATCTTGTCCATACCATCTGTCAGATTCCAGCTAAAGCTGTAGGGAAACTCCTAAAGAGTCTGCTAAAGAAAGAGAGAGTTCATTTCTCCTGCAGATTGTTTTCTATCTGTATGGTGCCACGTTCTTTATAAGGATCTGTAGCATTTTCTTTTAAATTTCCTGGTGTGGTTGCCATCCATGACACTTCACTAGGTGTAATGGCTTCTCATTTTATAATCTGGCTCTTTGTTACATCTCACAAAAGAAGAATCTCTCTTACTTCCCATTGATCAACATTAAAACAATAAAATATTTTCACTTAAGGATTACATTTTAATTCAGAAATAGATTTTTAGCTGAAAAACATTATAGATGGAAGAATGGTTCAAACTGTTGCATAGTTCCAGGTGTCTTTATTCCACCATCCCTGTACCATCCATTTATTCTCAGTGTCAAGTATGATCTTGTCCCAAATAGGGTTTTTGAGAGAGGACGAAGAGGGAAGAAAGAGCCATATTATTTCTACACCGTTTATCTGTTCTTAACACTCTGCCTACCTCTCCTGAGAACCCACTTTTAATATGAAAATCCTAAGGATTGTTCAAAATTAATAATTCTTTTAAAAGACTAGATTTCAGATTAAATGTATTTTTAGACTAGCTTTAGCTGTTATAATTAAAATGATTTTGCATTGAATGGAAATTCAGCTAGAAGTGTATCCCCCCTTTAAAATATGCATACACTGCTAAACTAGCACATTTAGAAACAGCAGTAAAAGAATTTTAAACATTATGAATTCAACATTGAGCCTGCTAATCTTTAGAATACAATTGGTATTTGTCTGTCACTGACTGACTTTGGTCTTCATTTTATCAGAGTTTACCAGCTATGCATAATTCTATTTTCCAGGAGACTGACCAACATTAGCCCACTGCACCCATCATCAAAGTGTCTTTCATTTCTTAGCAGAGCAGTGGGCAACAGTTCTCATTACAGTGATTTCATTTCCTGCCTCTCTTCCTGGTGGTGGTTTGGATTTCTCCAAGTACACCCTTTGTCATCACAATCTATAAATGATACCAGGCAGAAAAGGAAAATATTCTACTGTAGCTACTTTTTATGTGCATACATCTACCACTCCTTTATGCATCTGTTGCCAAATACTGTGTGTTGGGTTTCCTGGGATGTGATCAGAAAGAGCATGCATGTGAGTATCTGTATGTGAAATAATCCTGATAGATATGCTTTAGGGGCGAATTTTTCTGCTAAATTAAATCTTGGAAAATACAGTATTTCAAGAGGGGAAAAAAAACACAACATTGATCACACTGTGGGACTTACCCTTTATTTCTTAGTGTGAAAGAAATCCCTACTGAGAAGCCCCACTGACTTAAAATAAGGAGAATTCTCACAGGATTTGCAGTTGTTGGATCAAGCTATCACATGCATTGCTTTTGCCGTTGTTTCTTCTCCATAAGGAGGTTTTATTTTTCTCTTTCTTCTTTCTCCCTTTATAGCAGCTTAACCCCACAGTGAAGTCAAAATCATTTTACTTATGTGATGCCACAGCAAAAATCTGTGCTGCTATGGAAATGAATTTGATACCATGAATTCAGCAGTGCAACTTCACTGTGGGGATCAAGTATGAAAGGGAGATTGGCTGAGAACAAGCGAGCTTTTAATCTCTCCCATAATTATCAAGTGTGGCAAGATGAATTATGAAGAACAAATGAAGGGTGAATATTTTAATTTTTTTGCAGTCTACCATGTTTCAGAGTTTCTTAAGCCCTTCATTTCTGTTCTGTTTAGTTAGGAAGCATGTATAAACACAAAGTATAAACTACACAAAAGTCCATCTCTTAGGCATTCTTACTGGTGACAATTAGGAATGACAAAGGTCAAGGGACAATTCCATGTTCACCTCTATTTTTTCATCTGCATTCTAAGGAATTTGTGAAACTCTTAGAACCCCCCCTGCATAAATTAAATGTTTGGGGGACACACATACAAGGAAAGGATTAAGCTTTAACTGCTAATCAAAATTGTTGGTCGCTGCTATAATATAGGACTGCAATTTCTCACTGCTGTAAAAAACCTGAATGTACAAAGACACCCAATTCAACCAATCTACCAACCAATAATTAAAAGAAAAAAAAAAAAAAAAAAGAAAATGAACAAACAAACAAAAAAAACAATCAGACAAAAAAACCTTCAAGGACATGGAATAACATTTTTGTTGTGGACAGCCATGTTCACAATATAGGCAGAAATCAAATTAAGTTATTCAGTAAAATAAAAACCAAACTAATTTTCCTTCTCACCTGGAAGAAATCTATATTGTCTAGGACAGAATACCCTAGAAATAAAAGTAAAATTATACTAAACAGTTTTCAATAGAAGCACAGGGAAAAGGACAGCAAATACAAGCAAAGCCCCCAGACAATGGCAAGTACATACTGCAGTATTTTGCTAACTGTATTATTAATATCAAAATTAAAATTAAAATCAGCAGTGTAAGAGACAGCATGGTGTAGTTAATAGGGGTCTGTCTGTGGTTAAGGACAGCTGTAAAATGGTTGGTCTGGGGAAGAGTCAGCTAATTTTACTGGGCATGATGAACTAGCTGACTCTGGCACACATGATCCTGTTCACTTGAAGCAGTTGAGTCAAGGCAACAGAGTACAGCACGGTGCATTTATTTCTCTAGGAAACAAGATTTCTTCCCTTTGCCTTCCTTTCTTATTTCTTCCCTGCCTCATTTCACACCTGAAGTTCTCTGGATAGCCTCTTCTATCCTAGTGGATATTAATTCTGATTACATTTTCTAGGTGTATCCAATAGTCAAACAATAGCTAAATTACACACAGTAATTAAAAACAAAAAACCAACAAAAACACAGAAATACCCCAACACCATTGAACAATCAATTTCTTCAAACAAGCCAAAAAGTAAGCTGCATAACAACACATTAAAAAAACGAAACCTGAAAGGCCTGAAACAAACATCTAATCCCCCAAAGAAGATAAAGTTTGAAGATTTCTCTGATTTCTCTGATGGTTTAAAATATATATATATATAAAATAATACATCTTGATGCCACTATAAGGACGACTTCCTTTCCTTGGCTTGGCTTGTAAGCAAATTCTGTTCTAGTGGCAAAAGTGACCCACATGGTTGAAGTATCCTTAAGGAGTAAAAAGGCCAAAGGAACAAACACAAAAGTGTTTGTTATTGCAAACACTTTGCAATAATTGGGTGCTGCTTCTTCGGTCAAGTTTTCACCAGTTATGTCTGAGATGTTTCATATTTTCAGTTGTTTGACCCAGTTCAAAACTCATCAAACAACTTTAGATGAGAAAATAGGCAATTCTGTTCTAAATTATATACTGATGTATATTAACAATACAAAGTTACAGAACACCAATTCTAGAACTGAACTAAGTGCACAAGATGACTTTTATTGATTTTTTTTCTTTTTTTTTAATCTATGTTTCCAACCTTTAATGAAAGTTTCAGACCTAGGATCTGATTTTTCGAAGTATCATTGCTTCAAAAATCTGCTCCCACTTCACTGTCAGCCTGCAGGTGGTCATCCTGCAGAAGGAAGGACTTTATTTCATACCCTGTGGCTGTGAATGGAATTACCATATAAGGTTCTATTTTAAGGTCTAATCTGGATTTATCTTTACTCCATCTTTCATTCTCTTGTTATTGCTTCCTTCTTTAACCATCTTCACTTGTAATGGACAGATGATTATATTATTCAGCACAAATGAGTTGGCAAACGTGCAAAGTCAAAACCAGAACTAGTTCTGAGCCAAAATATAAAATAAATATCTTAATTTCAAAGCACAAAAAGCAAGTCTAGCATTGCCTTATCCCAAAACTCAGAAGCATAAAAGTTCCATCATTTACACCAGAGGTTAACTGAAGATGTATGAGAGATTCTAAATAACAAATTACAAAATATAACAACCATGTGCAAACCCAGTTAGAGGGGAGAGACAGAAGGAAATCTATGTGCTGTTTGGAAGGAAATAGGAGGGCTGAAATTTCCCAGTTAATTATACAATGTTCACTACCTGCTTTGCAGGAGCACAGTAAACACAATTAGCTTTGAGCATGATATGTGAGATAAAGAAGCAGAACTGACAATGGCATAAAAGAGAGCCTTTGCTTGCCTTCCTTCAGTGACAGCACCAAGCACCCCGATGTCAGCTCTACAAAGAGAAATCATGTCAACTGCACTCTCTGATGACCACTATCTCCCCATCCAAGAGACATTCCAATTTCTTCCTGTACTAAACTTTAGCTTCCCAAAGCTGCAGCTGCCAAATTACAGGCTCCTTTCCACATTATGAATCTGTTCCCTTAGGAAACCTGGTATTTTCTTATTTCACTTTTGACCTTTTCCTGTAACTGTAAGAGAGGATGATAATTGATCCTATGGTAGAAGAGGAAGGGAGGCTGTTAGAAAATGGAAGTGTTATGAAATACATAAAAATTACTTCTCCATAGTCCCCTTGCTCTTTTTTTTTTTCTCTTTCTAAAGGAGAAAAGAATTTTTGTTCATCCAAACCCACCACAGAGAAAGCAAATAAAAAGGTTCTTTTTTCTTTAACTAAAACCTGTAGCCCTTATTTACTCTGCAAATCTATACTAGGAAATTGCAATGCAATAATAAAAGTTAGCATGTCTTTAAAACATCTTCTCCTTTGAAGTATTTTTCTCTATATTTGAATCAGAACTTTTTTTTAATTATTATTATTTTTTTAATTATTATTTTCTTTTTTTTTTCTGACAGGGTGCCCTTGTTAGTACTGAGTATATTTCTATGGACAGTCAGATGTCAGTTATGGGATTGAAAAACAAATGAACTTTTTCCTCTCATAGATTCACTGCTGGAAGTGACTTTACCTGATCTCCCAGCAAAGGGCAAACAGATAAAACAAGGAAAACATTTAACGACTTCTGTTCTAGAGTTCATGCATAATTTATTTTAAACTTCTCATTTAAACACCAAAGTTGTCATGTTGGGTTTTCTGTTTGTTGTTTTTTTTTTTTTCCACAGCTTTTTGATAGGTCTTATTCTGAAGCTCCTAAACCTTAACAATTCTTCCACAACACTAATTTTGGTGTTCCTGTCAATCAACCTCACCGTGTGTAAGTGCTGGGCAATGGTAATTGATGTGAAGAGCTGTTCCTTAGTTATCCCTGGGAAAGTAAGCAAACAAGAAAACTTGCTTCATAGTGTGCATTTCTCATACATTACAGCTCACTGCACAGTGGAAAATTAATGTTTTTTGACTGTTAACTATAATTTAAGACCAGAAATTGTGACTTTTCAAGTCATAAGTGTGAAAAAGCTTTCACTTTAAGGGTACTCATGTGCATAAGCTTTGGCATAAAATATTTTGTTTTGTAAGCAGAAGTTAAAATTGCCCCAGTTTGAAGCAAAAGCCATTATAGATTGAATGAATGTTTAATTCCAGGTTTAACTGGAGTTGAAAAAAAAATACTAGCAGGAGTGGATCACATATTTAAAAAGTATACCTATGACACATGCTGTAAACAAACACCAGCCATGCTGGGGCCGTGCCTGGATGCTTGGCTTGGCATGTGGCAGTTCTAGGGATCAATAGAAATATTAATCTAGCTAGCCAAAATTAGGCTACCACACCAATTTAACCCATTTCATACATTTAAACTGTGCAGAAGGCAAAAAACTTAGATTTTCACATACAACAGCACACTTAGGAGTGTGCCAAGACATGCAATAAAAGCGTTTGTGGACTTTAAAAGATTGCATATTGGAGGGGTCTGACTTGGATCAGTCCCAAACAGCATAATCCTCATTTAAATTTTGACTGCTAGTTATTTCATACCCACACAAACAGCACTAATGGAGAATAGAGATTTTCAAAGGCAGTATTTTATTAATAGCCCAACCTATAAGTAAGAAGACTCCATTTTTTTAACTCCCTTTCATTTTTTTCTCTTTTGCACCAGACAGATAACAGAAATCTAATACAAAAAGCCCAATATTTGTGTGTGTGTATATATATATACACACATATATATATATATATACACACACACCAGATGTTTTTCTTCACTGTTAACAAGAAAAATCAAATATTAGTTTATTGCAGTTAAACTAATCTAAACCTACAAGGTAGTTTCTGGACAGAAAAGGTACTGAAACAATGCAAAATAAAAAAAAAAAATCCCTTATTTAATAACGTCTGCTTTGGAAATAGGAAGGTTTGTTAAATTAATTCCTTTCTTTTTTCCTTCCTTCCTAGCTTAGAATATTATAACTGTATATTAAAAGGTGATATTTCCTTTGTTCCAGAGAGGCTATAAAGCAGTGTTAAACAGTGACAATCAATCTGAACTTTAGCAGTGGAATTCTGCTGTTTCAGCTCTTTCCTGGCCATGTCATTAGCAGAAAATAAGTCCCAAAGGCTTACTTAAAATAAATAAATAAATCTTAAAATGTAAGTGCTTAAAACAAATCTTTACAAAGGTAATCAGACTTGAATTCCTTTTGCTTACACTTACTAATCTAAAAATATTGTTCCTGGAGTGTTCAGTGAGAGAAATGTTGCACCATCCCTCCATGGGTTGCAGTCATATTATGCAAATTTGCATTTTAGTGGGTTTTGTGTCTTTTTTTTATACCCCAACCACATAGAAGCTGGTAATCCATGAACTCAGATTCACACAATTTAGAGAAACAGGCATGTCTGACTTTTCAGCATCAACTGTATCCACTCTGAAAGGTAGAGCTCATAAACATATTATGCTACTCAGTTTAGGAAAGCATTGAGGCAGTCACCATGCTGCCATAAATGTACTCAGATAACCTCCCTTCATCTCATATATCAGCATATGGGAATGGAAAAAGCTGTGTCATTAGATGCATTCTTTAGAAATTGAAAGATGTAACACTAAATAATAAAATTTAGGATGTATTCACACAGCATTCTGAACAAAAGTTTGTTCTGGTAACATGGTATGGTTTTGAGCCTACACTAGTAAACACCCATGAGAGGTAGAATCTAGTCCAAGTAATTTAGTCTGCTAAGAGATCAGACAACTTCTGATCCATTCAGCATAGAGAGAGGCTGCAAAACACTGTGAGGACAGCTTCTGCACTAAGCCCAGAATTCACAGGAGCTGTATGTAGAACAGCTGATAAAATATGCACTCTTCATGCAAAAATTATAAAAGTGATTATTTCAATAGTTACTTTCTCAACCTGAATAAAAGGGTTTATTGCAGAATTTTGTCTTTCAGAAAAAGAAGGGATGTTGCTTCATTTTTCAATTCATGAGCCTTTCCTCCTTTGCGTTAAGTGTAAGGCACCTTCGAACAGATGATTTACTGTAAATTTAGATCCCAGTTTCATCTTCTGAAAACATACTGTCATGCCCTAAGATCAACATTTTTCCATGAAGTCAGTGGACCAGATTATGTCCACAGTAAAGGAAAATAGTTGGCTTTTTCTTCTACCTTTGGGTTGATGATTGCCTCTGATTATTAATTATTTCTCACTCGAGAAATTTCTTTTTCCTTTGAGATATATGTGTATAGGGGTTGCATAGACATGGTTTGCATACTAAGAAGCAGACGTGCAATATCAGGAACAATAATTCAATTATATTTTTTTTCCACATTGCCTACAAGCATCAATTGTCATTTATCTTGCTGAATGTGTTTACATATAAATTGAAGAGGATGCAAGATGCTTTGAAAGTCTAGACCTTCTTGCTGGGTGCCCACATACAGAATTAAGTCAGGGTCTTTCAAAACCTGTAGATTTGAAAATTATTATATATGGGGAGGAAAAAAGAAAACATGCCAAATTCCTTCCATGGAGAGGAATGGTGAGAGTCAACACTGCATATTAGAACCTCTCCTTCATTTATTTACATTCATCTTAACACATCTTCTAAGTTTCATCTTAATAAGCAGGGATAAAAAAAAATGAAAAACACCTTCTTACCCATGTTTTTCCACACAGAGGAGGAAAGTCAACTATTTTTCTATTATTTCATTACCATTTCTCCCAAAAGTGTATGAGCAGGAGGAAACATAAAGACTCTGTGAGAGGAATTCAGTTCACCTGCATGAAGACTGAGACCTGATGTGTCAATGAAGTCCATCACATCTCCTCTTCATCTACCAAGTAACTCCACTGCACTCGGGAAAAAGCTTCATGTACATCAAAGAAGTTCTGTACCAGCCTTCCCCATCTTCCTGACCCTAAAGAGTTCATCTTAATGCATGCATCCCTGGAGGTATACATATGCACAACCAACCACTGTGAGTGCTCTCACTTTCCCTAATTTCCTCTATATTTGGGTATCTGTCACCACATCAACCCCAGCCTTTTCACTGTGTGTCTGCTGAGCGCTGATATTAAAAGCCACAACTACAAAATCAGAAAGGAGACTTATTCATCCCTTACAGACTATTGCTGGAGCCTGGCTGTTGCAAGAAACTCTCCACCATGCCGGGGAAGACCAAGTGTATTTCACTTACTACTTCTAAGTCACATCAGAATTTCCTCTCATTTTACCACAGCAAGTCAGAACTAGTCTTTGTCAAGCTAGGGCAAAAGTGTAATCAGGCCAGTATGTGTCAAGTTATGTAAAGAAGAAGAGTACTTAATCAACTACAATAGGAAGCTGGCCTTCAAGGTTTTCCTTTTATTGGAAGCATGCCCATTTGGAGTTGTCTTCAGATGTGAAATCCCTGTGAATAAATTTGAAATTATTGCAACTGACATTTCTAATGACGGGTGATCTAGCTACTGAACTTCCACATTTCTTACTATATATCTAGGGCTTCATTTTTAAACAGAGATACCACTCATGCTTACATTTTGTTTAGGAATTTATAGGCCCTATTTATAGGAATACATTTTGTACAGGACCTAATCCAAGGCCTGAAATCAGCATAAATTTAACAGAAAGATGCCACTCTCTTCCAGTATGTATTGGAGTAGACCATGACTGTTCCTGCTTTTGTGTATTTTCAAGTAGGCCCTGACAGCCATCCAAGATAATTATCTGCATCTGCACACCCTGTGCAGACCCATACACACGTGAGCAATTGCAGCAAGCATGAACCCAAATTTAAATTTGGGTGTGGACCTGGAAGGTAAAACAAAGTAGAGTGGTGGGTAGTGAGAGAATTTCACATAAAATAATGAATCCAGAAATCTTGATGGTATTTCTCTTTGCGAGTAAAATCACAATAGGAAACACTTCTCTGTTTATTTGTTTCCCTGTATAAGGGAGTGGATGTGTCAAGGACCTGTTATATCAATGAAATAACGACCTGTCACTGACAGAAGAGGGTGAGGAATCCAAAGCTGTTAGCATAACTCTGGCACTTGCACTGAAATCACGGGTCATGATTTCAGGCTTTGCTAATGATCAGCAGTACAGATCTGTTAGTACAGTTAAGGAGAGGAAGAAACAAAAGCAAGGCATTGAACCCATCTAATCTGGACTTGGTTCAAAGAATGACCTTACTCCTTTTCTGTTGCTCATTTGGTTAGATTAGAGAGACCTAAAACATCCTTCAGATGAAAATAAGAGAGAGGGATGAAAAGGAACAAGTAGAATGGCAAATGTTGGATTTTATTCCCCACCCAGTATGGATTCCTAAAAATCTGACTACTGGAAAAATATGATGAACTGGCAAAAGTACTGTGGTGTTTTCCTCATGGTGTGCATTGTATTTCTTGGTATTGTTACCAATGTTGAAATCTTGTTTTTCACAGGTACTTAAAGTAGGAAAGTAGACAAAGTGCAAAATTAACTAAATGTCACATGGAGACAGGGAATTAGTTGAAGATGTCTGAAACAGGGCTGATTATTACAGCTGGATTTTTCAAATTCCCAAGAAAGAAATGACAATATACAGCTAGGAGTTGACAGCAGTAATCTACTGGGGTGAGATGTTCCCTGAAAGATGTGGAAGAAAAGCACCTAATGCCAAAAATTCAGTAGAGATCCATTCTCAAATTTCCAGTGGGTTTTCCCATTTGTTTTGTCAAATTCTAGCTATTACTTTAATCTAAATGGGATCCAGCCATTTACAGTGTTGCTATGAGGGAGAAGGATTGTCTTGTGGGATAAAACTTTCACAAAGAACCACAGAACTACCAATCTTAAACTGGGCAGCTGTGAGGTATTTTTATTCTTCCAAGATTTTAGAGGGAATATGTGAATTTTGGTATTTCCTAAAAAGTTGCAAAATAAACAGCCTGATTCTTTAATTCATCTAGTATTTCCTTGCCAACACATACTTCAGATGAGCTGTGTTTTTATTTGGTTTTAAAATTTCTCTTGAGGAAGCAGGTCTTTTGTAGCATAGCAATTATTGGAACCTGAAGCTCATTCTACAATTATAATTTCAAAATTATTGGGATGTTTTAATGTAGTCGATATTCTTTTCTTCTATGCATTGTTGGAAATTAATAAAAAAGCTTAAATATTTATGTATCTTGATCCAAATTCTCACTTTGGCAGTATTAATCCAAAGGATTATTTTTTTTTCAGTAGAACAATATGCGATATTTACTAACCTGACATTTTTGCCACTTTACTCTTAATTGCTCTTTTTCTAGGTGTTCATTTTCATTGCTCTCTGTAGTACTAAATAGAGTAAATTCAAGTTAGCTCTGTACTGGCAGGCTACTTAAATGCTGGTTTCTTGCTGTTTTCCACAATGACTTTTAAATTATTCCATCATTCTATTAAATGAATTAATCTTTCATTTCTTTTAGTTTTTTATCAATTGCTTCCAACTTGGCAGCACTGCCTGCCAAATAAATATTGCTGCTTAAATTTACAAATTATTCCAAATTATTCCAAATCATGTGTTTTGGTATTATACATTGTACAGAAAAAAAAGGTCAACTTTACACTTTTATACATGTGTTCTATGAATAACCTTCACAAAATTATTCACATCAAAAATGAGTCACCAAGACACTTATTTCTAGTTATTTTCTAGGTCTCTAACAGTCTAAGTTAAGCAGCCTGTTTTTCAGTAGTACAGGATCAGCACTAAATTCTCTCTTTTTAGGAGAGACAAAACGGAAGACAACTGTTATATGTCTTTCTAGACAGGTAAGAAAGAAATCAAAACCATAAGGAAACTTTAAACTTATTATTGGCTTCACCCTTAGCTGTGCCTAACCATGGGTATGAGTGAGATTTATTTGTGCGTGATCAGACTGACAATTTCAGTGTGATTGAAAAAGTGAAATGCCCAAAAAGCCAAAAAGAACAACAGGCCTGCTTTTGGAGTGCACCAGACTCCACAACCCCAAAGTAAGAGGTCAGAAGGCTCCTGTGCTGCCTGCTTAACCCACGCTGGAGAAAGGTAGAGCTGCTTCCCAGAGAGGGCTCAGGCTGAGAGCCATGAAGTGAAAGGCAACAGGCTTTTTGCAGCTTTTCAAAATGACACTGGGATAGGTCTCAGAGCAGCTTAAAGGAGTAGCACTTTTGAGGGGGGATATGCAAAGTGAAGATGTGTCATATATCACAGACAATTTTCCTCAATAACTGAGCTTTCTCCTTAATATACAGTTATTCTCCTTTATGTTATTAATTTCAGTTATTTAGCATCATGGTCACTTCTAAGTAGTCTCTGAGACAAGACACAAGAGCAGCAGCAGGCGAGGACAGCAAGTTACTCCAAGCCAGATCTTAGTACTAAGCTTTAAAGCACATCTCAGTGCACTTTCATGGAGTTTCTGAGAAGTGGCCATGGCTTCGTGATGCTTGAACACCTCAGAACCTCTGCATCCCTAATTAACTGTGGATGAGAAGCAGAAATGCTTCTCAAGTCCCTTTATGAGCTTAGGTAAGATTTATACAACTTATATGATAGGGAAAGCACTAGGTCAGCATCCTAAAGCTGCCAAAAATAACCAACATTATAATACCAAGCAAAAGCTCAATTATTTCTAATTTCACACTGCAAGTGTCCAGATTGTGCTGAAATCTAACAGCACCCTTTCCATTCATAGGTTGATTTGGCTATAAAATAAGACAAGAAATACCTTCAAATCTCCAAGCATAATATAATCATGCCACTCAATACTTTAACTGCCTTTTTTAAAAAAATCATAGTAACATCAGAAATTTTTGCCATTTTCCTGATGTCGTTATCAATAAAAATTATCATTTAGGGCTCAGACCAATTCTACTTAGCTTGGTTATCAGTCTAAAGGAAGCTGGGGAATATCTACTATAAATTGATAATGCTTTTATTATGCATTATGTTACAGAGATGTCACTGGTAAAAAAATATAACAGTGGAATACATAGTTCATTACAATCCAAACATGGAAAGTTAAGAAAAAAACAAAGCAAAAATATGAACTTTTTTTAGTAATCAAGTCAATTTACATGATTGCATGTTGGATTTAATAATAATATATGCAGTTATGATATAATATATGCAGATAATGCAGTTGGATTTAACTGCATTAAATTCAAACATGCAGTTAACATTCTTCAAGTATGGAACATGGCACATTACAGACTTCCTTATTCCTTATGCAAAAATATGTATAAACAAAGGTCACATGACAAAAGTATACAAACATAATGTAATTGAGATAAATGTGTCTTTTCAAGACCAAATTCTAGATGTTGAACCTCTTCTATGTTTCAAAGTGTGTTTTTCAATCTGTAAAATAACAGTGTAAAGTTGTTACTTAAGCCACTGATGCCAAAACACCTTTTTTTTTTTTTTACCACTCACTACAGTAATTTGAAATTATCAGAAAAAAGCATTATTGGCAGCATATATCAATAAACTGAAGGTGATTCCTGAAGTAACTGATATGATACAGTTAACCCTGAAATATAAAGATTACGATATACAATCAAAAATCAAATAAGAAGCTATCACCTCCAGCAAACAGAACAAAAGCCATGGCAAAATAGCTACATAAATAGTGTTTAAAAAAAAAAAAATTGAAAAGAGAGTGGTTGAGCCCTGGAACAAGCTCCCCACAGAAGTGTGCACAGCACCAAGCCAGCGTTTGAGAAGTGTTTGGACAGTTCTCAGGCACATGGTGTGTGTACGAGCCTGAGAGGAGAGATGTGGGACTTCAGACACTCTTCAGAAACGCTGTTTATTGCATAGAAGAAGTTACAGCAATCTTGGGTTGTGGGTACAGAGCCACACCTATAAGTTGCCAGCTACAGCATATAGGCATCCCTAAAGCCACTTGTTCTGGTTACAGTGCATTACATATTTTTATTTGCTGAATATCTTAATACATAACAACCAATCAGCATCATACATAATACTCTTACCATTAGCTATAGCCTATCATAACTGCTAATATTACCATATTATGGTAGTAACTAACCAATCACATGAGTTAGTACATTATATTTTAAGCTTAAAACTTGTTTTTCTGTTTTTCTGCAGTGGAAAATCCTTCTTAGTTGGTAAAAACATGTTTTGTGTTTGCCTATGCTTTTTGAGATTTATCTTTACTTGGTTAAAACACACTTTTGTTGCTAGACAACTTATCCTTTGTTCTTAGCCATAAAATCTCTGTCCAACTCATCTCAACCTTTGTCCAGTGACCACTACTTTCAGCAGTCTTTATTTTCACACATCTTTTGTTCTTCTATATCAAAACTTGCTTTCATTTCTAGAGAACCCTCTGCCAAGCATTCATATCCATAGAACCTCCCCATTACACTTTCATCCTGCCCAACAGGTGTGATTCTCGGGATGTCCTGTGCAGGGCCAGGAGTTGGACTCAGTGATCCTGATGGGTCTCTTCCAACTCAATTCTATGATAAATGCCATAAAATCATTACAATGAATGCATGAATTGTTCTGTAAGATTAGAGTGTTGGCAATTATCTATAGTGCTTTAAGAAAACCAGTGGTTTCTTATTGATATGAACCAACTGTAAATTTGCTAAAATCTTGGGTTCTGCAGCTTGCACTGCCATTTACCTGAAGATAAAATCTTGTCCTAATTTCCACCTAGTCATCCCAGAGCCTTTTCAGCTTTTTGTGCCATCTGATTTACAAACTTATTTAGGAACCTATCTGCCATTACCAGCACTATTGGAAGAATCATGAAGTTATTGCAGGTGTTGACTTTAAAATCTATCTGGTAATTTATAATGTACCCTTTCTAACAAATGCCTATATACAGGCATTTGAAGTTAGACTGAGTATATTATTTTCCATATCAAAGCATGCTTCTATACAAAGAAAATAAGTAAACAAAGATGAGTAATAAGGATTTGAAATACATCCCTCTAAGAACAAAGTTAAGCAATTTAAAAATTGATGCAATAATTCTAATAAAGACTAGCAAATCAGTTTGATTTAACTGGCGGCCATCAAAGTAATTTTGTTCTAAAAAATGTTAAAGCAAAATTCCCATCTCTGAACCCCAAACAAGTCAGAAGCTCACAAGCTGTATCTGCTCCAGAATTCTAAATGAATTTCTGTGTGCTGATGGAACTATTGCAACAGGGAGGGTAAATAACATGCCCAAATGCCTGCAAGATGTAACCCATTCAGGGGCAGGCACAGCAGAAAGGTCTCTCTGGAGATGATTCCATCCAGTATTTTAACAAGCAGCAGCTATCACCACCTGCCAACATCTCTGCATCTTCTAGGTGCACTTGGAAAGGGAAAAACAAAACAAGGACTTTCACTCCTCTCTAAGTATCCAAAGCCACCAGGTTTTTTTTAAAGTGTTCTTCAAGGACACCACCCAAATACAGGTCTTGAAAGGAATATTTGGGTGAAAACTCAAACACATCCCAGACCTCAGAGGATTGAAGTGTGCTCAGTGGGGGTCCACAGGAACCCAGACAAAGCTGCTCTCCAACTTGCAATTTTTCCCAGTTCCACATATGGCCTGCTTTGGATTTCTAAGTCTGTTGTAGCTCTTGCACTGAATAGTTAAACCTATTTTAAAGTAATAGTGTTTTGCTTTTGAAAATCCTTTAAAAATTAATAGCTTCTGGTTTTACATTATGAATTTGTGCTTGTTAAAAACCTCCATTTCTTAAAGAAGCAGCGTGTCTCACAAATGTGTGAAATCATGAGGGTTGCTTAATTAAATAGTGCCTCTAGCTTGAAAGTCATTATCACTCACAGCTCTTCAGTGACTTAGTTCCAAACTCCCTGGGGTCTGTGCCCATTCCCAAGTGGACTGTTGCCCACATTACAAAAACTACCCTCCCAGCAGGACCTCATCACTGCCATCTCAGAGACAACAAACACAGATTAACTGAGTTCCCCCACTGACTGTGCTGTCAGACTCAAAATTAGTGCTTCCAGAGGAGTCACAAGTAATATTAAAAGACTCCACAGGAGCTTTGTATTTCACCTGCTCTACGTGTCCTGTGGGTAGGGAAGTGTTGTTCAGCATCTCGTGTGTTTCCCATGGCAATTTCAAGTCTTTATTTGCTTTGGAGATCAGAACCTCTTACTTCCCAAGTTTGCATCAGGATTTATTTTGAGGTGTTCGCATATTTAAAATGTATATCTAACAAGAAACAGTGTCAGGTGATATACTTTTACTGGTAGATTTTTAGCAGGTCTATATAAAGCAGCACAGCTGCATGAATGCTTCAGAAATAACTTGCAAGACATATTGCCTTCAGCTAATAAAAATCTGTAATCAACTGCAGCCTCGTGAAGCCACAATTTAAAGAGATTACACTTCTAAATAATATCTGTGCAAATGAAAAGGTGGCATTACTCCACTCTACATGATTGCCAAATTCCATTCTTTTTTTTCAAATTAAACTGGAATGCTCCCATAATTTCTCAAGCATTTATTCATCAAGGATGATACCAAATTAAACAAGGAAACAATGCCTTCTTACCTCACAAATCTGCTGTGATCTCACTAAACTGCCAGAAATACAGATTTAATTGATTCTTTTATAAAACTGTTAAGGCAACATGGCTAAACCATTCTACTCCATCCTCTGTATCATTATTAACAGCAATAGCTCTGTGCAAGACCTGTGAATTAAACGAGCATTTTGAAGACAAACTGAAATGGTTGCACTGCTGCAGCATGAGACTTACCTAACACAGTCTGTGTCATCTCCAAAGATGCATAAAATGGAAATCACTCACCCTGATTCAAATTATTGTATTCTTGGCAGTTTTGAAATAAACCCCTCGTAATTTAATTGTAAACTGGGTGTACACAGTCTAAAAGTTATTGAAGCAAAACCCATGAATTTTACAGATTCACTTACTGGATGAGACTTTCAATTGGGAAAAAAAATCTTTGTTGGATTAGAGACAAACTCCCTTTCTAGCCAACCTTAAAAGTCGATTAATTGGAGCAAGGAGAAAAAAAATAGTATTTAAAATATATTTTGTTCTACATGCTTCTTGTCAGATTACATATATCACAAGAACACACAATTATTTGCTAATATCAGAAATCAAATAAACCTAAGAAAAGTTAATAGACGAGAAAGAAAGTACCCAAGATCACAACTGTAAATTCATTTTTTTCCTTGAAAAATGTGTACTCCATTCCTCACAAATAAATTTAGGGTGTCTATACTAAATGCAAAAATCCTAACACAGCAAGGTGATGCCAGCTTTCATCTATGTTACTGAGAGGAAAAAGGCTCTCAGTACCTCGTAGGATGCTCTTTTCATTAAAGAATATTATTGGTTGGATACCCAATTCTGCCTTCAATGGTTGAAAGTAGATTACAGACAGGTGGATTTTCAACCAGCAGGCACTTCCTGTGTAGTCCTGAAACAAGTTCTGGGAAAGTACAGTGAAAGAGAAACAATACAAGAAGCCTGTAAGTGGGAATATCAGAGTTCCAGCCTTTCCAAGCTATTAGAACACCCAGGAAGCTATAGAAAACATGAGATTCATTTCTTCTGCTGCTTTCTGCCTTTTTATCTCATGCACAGAGAAGTATTTTAAAGTTTAAGGGTTGTAGCAGATAGTTATCAACTTTGCCCTTAGGTGCTACAGAAGCCTCGTTGAGAAATTGCTTTCAAAACCTATTACATTGCTGAGCATTTCAACATTAGTGCACTTGGTCTACAACTATTTTCTTCAGCATATATGAATGCACTTTTTATTTAGAAAAATGCTTATTTTCTCTCTCAATGCTGTCTCCTTTTTCTCCCCCTCATATGCCCTGATTAATTCCAAAGTCTCACTTTCATTTGTTCTGTTATAGCAGCTCTTCTCCAACGATTTTTCATCTTAATTGATTTACAGTGATTCCAAAGCCTTATTTAGGGGACTAGCTGATTTCTTTGACTAGTACTACCAATTCATCAAAGTTCTATATGTAAAAGTCTCCCAAAACTCTATTCCTACTCAGTGGGTTTTGCTTTTATTTAAATGGAATCAGCAGCAATCACTCAATCCGTGGGTACTCTGAACCAGCCTCTTACAACTGCAGCTTAGTAACCTGTGTTCTCCATTAAGAATGCCCCTTCACACCACAGGACACATCCTTTTAGCAAGATGTTTTTTGCCTCCAGGAGCACTAACATCATCTGTAGATTGAGCTGTGCCCGAAGGTGAGGAGCCTGCAGCAGATACATGGCATCACTCCAGTTCCTATTACTGGTCCTGCCCCAGCAGGGAAGAACCAGAGCTGTCCCTGCTGATTCTCAGCTCACTGTCACTCCAAGCACTTCTTCCCCAGTTTAAACCCCTCTGCCTCCATTAGCCCCACCTCCTCGTTAGGTGTAAGCAAGGAAAAAGCAGCAGCAATCAAAAGGAGACTTCCTTTGTGTGGTCTAGCAGAGCAGTACTGATCACAAGAAAGGCTTTTTCCCTTCTTCCTTCTTGACTGGGGAAAGCCCTGTACGTGCTCTAATTTTATTTATTATTTATTGCTTTATCTTTTTTTTTTTTTATGATACCAGAGATCCAAATTGAATTCCCTGTCCCAATTTATGCTTGGAGGAGTTTAACTGGGCCTGAAGGAGAAGTGGGCAATAATAGCATTCTGTTTATTGCTGGATATTCTTTCTTAGCAGAACAAGAGCAGAGGTTTAAAGTTTTGGTCTAGATTTAAATACAATTTCATTTGGTGCAAGAACTGGACTTACACAAACTGTAGTCGTGAGATAAAAAACTGGACTTACTCAAGTTGCAGTTGTATATCTGCAAAACATTAATGCACTTTTACAAAGTTTATGTTTGAAACTGGATTTTTGAATAGACATTTTCTTTTTTCTTTTTTTTTTTTTTTTGGCATAAGTAACTTTGTTATCTCTGGGAAAATGAAAAAGCTATAAAGTATTTAATTTAAGAATTTAATTTCAAACAGACAGGAGTGTACTTTAAATTATAAATAGGAAAACTGTATGATAAGAAATATCCTTTTATTACTTTCTAAGTACAGTAATAACACCTGCTACCTTGGGCCACAAGATTATTGGCAACCAAAGTTTTAATCATCAAAATAGAAAGATTTTGTGTGCCTGGGAGATAGTTGTTTCTCTGCTACAATACATATCTTGATATTTTGAGCTTTGGCTAATAAACATTTAATAATTATTATATTAGAAGTTATTGTCCTTGGGGCTTGCTTTTGATGTGTACCATATAAAACAGGTGTCTTGTATTATTTTACTGACACTGGGGCTTTCCTGTTTGCACAGAGCTTAGAATTATTAGTTTAGAATCCAGTTGCTATCTTTGTTATTGCTTTGTAAAGTTCTAATTAGAATTTGGGGAATCTAAAGAGGCAATATGCTTTATGAATAGTGCAGTGTCTTTCAGATGTGCGATTGCTATTCACTTGCTTTTGCTTCTTTTATTAAGCAGAGGACAGCAAAAAATGTTCGGATAATCTTGTATATTTGATCTTTGTGTTTGGAAAGGATTTATTAACAATAAGAATATGGGATGACAATCAGTATCCACTTTTAAGGAGTTTGAAAGGAGATGGCATTTATTGAAGAGCTCTCCTGAGCAGATTCTCTATTTAAAAAAGACCCACTGGTCGTTTAGAGTGTACTCTTGAAGTGTATTAGGTCAGAAAGGATTTCTCAGGTCATCAAGCTCAGGCACCTTTACAAGCCCGTATGACACTCCTACCCAAAGACTGCACTGCTCCCTCTTTATCACCCATAATGTTGATGCCCTAATTATTTACAAATGTCTGACCTCAACACTATGAGTCTTAAACAATAATGCTTAAAGAAAAAAATTTTGGGTTTTCATTCAAACTTCTGCTTTTGCCTGCAGACAGTTAAGACTGCCATTCCAAGGAAGAATATGCAAATGATCCATGTCTTACTTTCTAGTCTGACCTCTCCAATATCTTAATCTTCCACAGACACAGCCCCACAGATTTTCATTTAGCTCCATAAATTGTTTATAAATAATCAGTGATTGTGTGCAGGGAACTCTCCCTCCTGTCCCTGTTAACACCGTAGATTGACTTTCTGTCCCTTCTGTAATGAAGAACTCTGTCCCTTCAGTACAGAAATGAGATCCCAACAGGACTGCAGGTTTTCCATAAGGACTGATACTATCCATTACGCCATGAGACACTCTCTCCTCTGTAAAAGCAGGATGAGGGATGGGATGTTGAGTATCTTGGGCTAGAAGGGAAGCTGGTGAAATGCCCATATCCAACAATTGGCTGGCTGGCAAAAGGGAAGCATGTAGTTACAGATGTGTAAATTATTGATTTTTCAATTTAGCTGCTGACTTGAATAATCAAAGAAATAAATTTAGAACAATTGAACCAGAATAGAAGCGTTTTGGGGTGTTTTTCCCCCCTCTCATACTCTCTTTTCAAATACAGTGGATGTGACAGAATGTGACAGGCTACTGAGTCTCTCTTTTATTCATTATTGAATGCTTAGGATTGATCTAGACGGGTGGTTTTCAACTGGTGAATCAAAGAAAGGTCCATATTGAAAGGCTTCTGGCTACTTTTGGGAGGGTAAGATCCCAAAAGGGTGAGTTCAAGCCTATCTTATGAATTAGAAAAATATTATAGGTCAGTTCCCTAGCCACTGCCTTAAGAAACCAGAAATGCTTCAGTTCAGAATGATGAAAAAGAATTATTTTGGCATTTATAAACTTCCTTTACTTTCCCCAAACTAATTTTCAAAATCAGTTTGGAAATTCAGGGTTTATTACAAATAAATATGTACACATTTGCTGCCTGAATAAATCACTAATTCTGGTTTGGTTTGTGGATTGTTTTTTTTTCCCTGGACAGGTGTTGGTTTTGTGACTTTTTCTCCTGAGCTCTGTATGTAATCAAAACCAGATTATCTTCGGCCCTGTGGGCTATATATATTTTTTTCTTTTTCTTCTCTTTAATGGTCAGCAGTGGATTGACAATTCATCCAATTGGAGAACATCTCCTACTGGTGTTAGGTGACCCTGATGGAATGTTGTCTTAGTTTGGAAGACAGGAATCTGCTAGGGATAAACAGGAGCTTCTCTTAGAATGGAGAATGCAAACCTCATCTCTCCAAATTGNTTGCCGGGCACAGAGCGGGGCCAGGGGCGGGATTGCCGGGCACAGAGCGGGGCCAGGGGCGGGATTGCCGAATTCGGAAGAAGAATTCACCGAGAGATGGTGGTAGGTCACTTCGAGCTGAGCTCCAGCGGTGCTGGTGAAATCTCGCCCAGAGAGAAGTGAGGAGCAGGTGTCACCACCACACCTGACTTCAGCCACTTCTTTTGTCTTTCTTAAATACCCAGAAGCGCACAGTAATTAGTACCCTAGCAATTTATGGGAAAAATTCTATAAGAAAGAAACCCAACCCCAACAACTGTTAATCACTGATTTCATTAGCAGGACACGAAATTCCATGTTGTATTAGCTCTGTGAATGGCTGATCTCTGGCAGTCGCAGGTACCTTATTCCAAGAACTAACCAAATATATTCATTTTTGTTTTCCTACTTTGAAAATAGAAAGCTGGACTTCTGATTACTAGCCAGATATAGCAGCTACTAAGATTTCCTGCTTCCACAGGCTAGCTAGGTGTAAGTCATTTCAGAATTCCCTGGTTCATCTGCATGCATCTGTTATGTATCCAGTGTCTTAACTAGAGCCTCTGAGAGTCAGATTTGTCGAAAACAACATTTTAAATTTGGTGCTCCATCCACAGTGGACTAGCTGAGATGTCTTTTGGATATGATTAACACAGACAATAAAGGGACTGAAGCAAGCCTGCGAGCTCAGGACTGAGGAGGAGGCTCAGGGGGGATCTTCTCAGTGTGTGCAAATACCTGATACAAGGGAATGAAGGAGAAGCAGCTGGGCTTTCTCAAGAACACCCTCTAACAGGAGCAAAAGGCAGTTAGCAAAAACCACAAAACATGTAAAAGAAATTAAACAAAAAAAAATATAATTAAACCCAGGAAATACCACCCAAACACAAGAATGAGAAGCCCAGAGAACTGGCTTGCACAATTTGGCTTTGACTGAGTCCTGGGAAGCCTGCTCTAAGCCAATCCTGCTTGAACAGAGAGTTCCTTCAAATGTAAGTGACTCTGCAAAACAAAAAAGAGAAGTCTGTGGGTGCAACGTAACACAAACTACTGGTTTGGTTCAGGCTGGTGCTGAACAGGTCGAATTACTCTCACTGAGGGCACAGCACTGCCCTGCTGCAGTTCAGTGCTGTGCCCCCATCAAACAGGTCAGCACACAGCTGCCAAGCACAGCAACTTTGCATCAGGCTGTCATTAGGCATAAAGGGAGAAGTTTTCTTGCCTGTCTAAAGTAGAAGCCCTTTCCAAAACTCTCTAAGAGCAGCCTACAGTCTCCTGCCATCCAGGAGAGCAGGAGTTAAAGCCTGGGCTTAGGCTGCCCGTCCTTCTCCCACGAGCAGGACGGAGCCTCCCCTGCCGCAGGTGAGAGCTCGGGCCAAGAGCAAGCATCCTCTGCCTCTCAGTTCATCGTGGCACAGGTTCTAGAGCCAGCACAGTGCAGGATGAGAGCAAAGCACTCTACAGACTCATGGGTCACACAGCTCCAAGAGGATTCCTGGGCTGCATTCCATTCTAAATACTTTATATTACTGCTAACAGACCCAAAACCAGAAAAAAACCCAAAACAAACAAACAACCAAAACACCAAAAGAAAAAAATCTGGTTATTAATATGTTCTGTAAGGTACAAGGTTCTCTTCTGGATGAGAAACCAGAGTTTACAAACAATAGTTACATATGATTTCAACTTTTGCATGTTATACACTGCATGGTACTTCCTAGCACTGGTATGAGGTCTCATCTTTCATGCTGCTCCCATACTAAGAAGTTTGAAGAGCTGCCAGAAGGTACTTAAAGATGTATTCAGGTGTCAGAAAAGGGTTTAAAGCAATTTTTAAAATCTGTCTGGCAGCAACTAAATCTGTCAATTAATTTTCATGCACTTTTTTTCCTTTTAGGAATGGTTTCCTCTATTTGATATATTTTGATCCATTTATTATTTTAAGCTGTAACATTTTAGCAAAACAGATTAATGCTTAATGACTATAAAGTTAGGAAATGCAATGACTACAAATGAACATTGAAATATTTATAGTTCATTTGTTTCAAATGATTTTTTTAACATTTTTGGAAGATGTATACTAATGCTGTTATGTTTCACACGTGCTTAGGGTCCTCTTCCTTAGTTAAAACTATAGGCAAAACTTATCAATTTTTAAAACTTTATTAATGTTTAATTATAATATGAAACAAAAGTTGTGGTTAAGTAAGTAAAAAGTTAAAAATTACTTTTTTAACTTCTCAGTAAGTGTCAATTACTGTTAATTACCTGTATATTTTTAACTCTGTGGTCACATCTTGTCTCTTTATGGCACACAAAGGAGTGTGTACACACCAAAATAGACTTGCAAAATTCATATATATGCAAAATGAATGAGTCATAAAAGAGTTGGTTTATGAACTATTGAGGACAATAACAATAATGAACAAGTTTGGGGTTAACCTTGTTATTTGCTTTCATCAACTGTTTGTCCCTAACCACATAATTAACTAAATATAGAAAGAAAAGTTTTAAAAGTAGCTAATAAAATTAGACAGCTAAGTGTAATGTTATGTTCACATAACGGTGATTTATGTTAAAAAAACACAAAAACAAAACAACTGAAGAACCCCTCACACCTCTAGCTAAATCTTAGGATTCTCCTAAATTACACAGACAAAATTTTTTATATTACTGGTTGCCCTAAGATGGAGATGTTTTGCTATGTGTTTAAAGGTTAGCATAGGAAGCAGGAATAAGGAAGTTCTTCTTTGGGGCATGGCCTTAATGAAAATTCTCTGCTGTGCTGCTGTGGTACAAAACCAATATTTCATGCCTACAAGATTTCAGCCTTTGATTTCTCTGATTCATTGTTGAAGTTCTCATCTTTTTCACAGTATGAAAGTCATGGCCATTCACACATTTTATTCACAGGGAAAGGACTGAATACACAAAAACACAATAAATAAGAACACAACAGCGTTCACCTTGAGGAGCTGAACTTTAAAATGTTCTGGTCTGTAGCAATGCTATAAATAAAACCTGAAAATGGACAAGTTAAGTAAATTAACTTTTATGTAAAAAATTGCTACTGTATTCCTACTGAAGTACTGCATACCTCTAAGTAACTTGACTCACCTTTATTTTGAAAAAAATAACCTAACCAACAAACAGTAAAAACACCATGCAAATTCAGCTGCCCACACATGCAAATGGCATTGACAGTGTTTATTGTTCCAAACTTATTAAACTGGTTTGCCTCAACTTCATTTAATTGGGAGGGTTTGATCCTATAGGGGAATATTTGCACGGTCACTGTTACAGTTCAGGTGGTAAATGGAATTTGTTTCTTTGCAATTAACTCCTAAGGGCAAAAGTCAGTTTGTCTCCATAAAGCATTTTTTCCCTTCATTTATGTTTAAAACACCGCTGCAAAATTAAGTGATCATGTGTGGAACTTGACTACCTGGATGGAGTCTGCCAGTGGATGCAGTCTGAGATCACCATGACCTCACCTCTGCCCCCAGATGGGGACTGTTCAGCCTGCACTCACTGTGGTGTGAGTGTCTTAGGTTCCACTCAAACCCTACTGTAAGAAGAGCAACGAGAAATTGTAGCAAACACTGCCTTTTATAGTTCCAGTGAAAACTAATCTGGTTTACAATAGCACATCTAGGGCTGTGTTTGTCTGGGCCTGAACAGAAGCAGATTTATATTAATTCTGCCATGGTTTAACTCCAGCCAGCAGCCAGGTACCACACAGCTGCTCCCTCTTCCAGCCACCTGTGAGATCCTGGAGAGAGAATGGGAAGGGTAAAAGGTGGAAAATTCATTGATACAAAGACAGTTTATTAGAGAAAGCAAAAGCCACACACACAAGCCACACAAACCAAGGCATTCATTTCCTGCTTCCTGCAGTTAAGCAGCTGTTCAGGCATCTCCAGGAGAGCAGGGTCCCATCACAGGTGACTTGGGAAGACAAAAACCATCACTGCAAATATCACCCTTCCTTCTTTTCCTCCCCTCTTCATATACTGAGCATGGTGTCCCATGGTCTGGAATATCCTCTGGTCAGCTGGGGTCACCTGTCCTGGCTGTGTCCCCTCCCTCCCTCCCAGGCACCCCCAGCTTCCTCACCAGCAGGGCTGGTAGGAAAAGCAGAGGCAGCCTTGGCTCAGCAATAACAAAAACATCTCTGTGTTATCAAACCTGTGTTCAGCACAAATCCAAAACACAGCCCCACAGCAGCCCCTGGGAGGGAAATCAACTCTACCCCAGCCAAAACCAGCACACATTCTTATTTAAGATTTTTTTCTTTAAACAAATCAAGAAGGAGAAATGTGGCACTTCAAGAAAGAGCCACCACAGATTCAGGCCTCAAGCTGATGTAGGGACATTTTACTTTAGTCTTTATTGATTAGGTAATCTTTCCCATTTGAGAGCTGTGCTGTATCAATTTTGTTATCCCTTGAGTACTTTCCATCAAAAAACATGGAAGGTTTCTTTTTTTTTTTTTTTTTTTAAGCAGAGCTTTCAACAGCTCTTGAGTTACAGATAGTTTCTTGTAGTGAGCTGAAGCAACATCATCTATTTAATAAAATGCTTTATCATTTAGTGAAGGAAACTATGGATTGTCTCCTTTCAACTTTGTCTTAGGGGCAGCAGAAGACAGTCATAAAGTCAAGTTAAAAATTTCCTCATGTTCTTCTAAACTCCTACAACCAGCTAATTAAATCTTTTAAAGATCCTCTAATATGGACACTCAATCCTCCCCTTGGAGGGCTGTTGTTATTATGCATATTCAGAGATTTAAGAAACAAGGAGTTCACCTTAAATGCATTAGGGGGTTAATTAGGTTTTCAGTAAGCACTTCTTTAATTCCTCCTACATGCATAACATTTAAAGTGTGTCGCTGAGGGACAGCTGGCAGTGTGGTGACAACTACAATATTGGCAGTACAGTAATTTGTAGTTAAGGTCATTTGAAGATAACATTAACTCTTCATTATTCAGTCACATACAATGCATGTGGCTTTAGGAAGACACTCTGATAGTTAATGAGGATGGTCCAAGTATGCCCCTACCTACAAATTTATTTTGATTTTTATATTTTCTGGGTGTCTCACCTTGTTCAAAATTTCATTATTTGAATCTGACACTTTTGGAGTTTCAGTTTTTGTTTTATTTGGTTTGGGTTTTTTTAAAATAAAAGTTAGAAAGTAGTACTGCAGAATCTCTATAATTCAAAAATTAAGATTCTGAAAAGCTTTCTGCCTTGACTGTCCTGGTAGGTCCAGAAAACACACACCACCAATTAGTCTTGGAGGCTAAGTTCATCAACCTGTATCTATGCCATTTTTATTTTTTTTTAATAACACATGCCAGAAGAAAACATTTTTCCTCCTGCTATCATATAGTAGCTTTCCCAGATCACTACCATAGTCCTATTGATTCTCTTTAAGGACAGTGGTAAGGAAACAACATTAATTTTGCCATTAATTGCTCATAATAACAGAAATAACGTTAAAACATGATTAAATATGATGTTCATACAGATCCTATAAACCTCCTTCATTTTTATTCTTAAATGAGAGGAAGAAGGAACATATATATTTGAAATAATGTGCAGCTATTCTACCTGTTCCTCAGTACTAGTGTTATTCCTCCATTTTAGACATGTGAGAGTAGGATCTAGTTGCTCTTTATTTTGCCATGTTAATGCAAATACTTACAGATCCAAATAAATTGCTGCATATTTTAAGCTTGATCACAATGAATGTCTGCAGGATCATGCCTTAGCATATAAATCAGTATTTAGTATTATTTGCCCTTAGTCATAGCACAGCATGCCATGTGTGTAGTTTTATTTTGGTAATGCACTGTCACATTCCCAAGCAGTGGAGTTGCATCAACATATGTGGGAGGGAAAAAAAAAAATAAAGGAGTTACTCTCTTCCATGCAAATGTTAGGATAACTGTAATATTCCAAAAATAAGGTATTAAAAATAAGAAACATTGTTATACAAGTTATTAAAACACAATTGATACTTAAACTCAAAATATTACCTAGATTCATTGTATTCCTTTTAAATTAATATCTGATAAAAGAATGTAATCACAGTGCAACCAGGAGGAAAACAAAAGAGACTTGATAAAAGTGTAGAGCTGTTGGAAAATGAGATGTGTTAAATTTCATATTTCTGTGTTAGAGACAACAATGTGTTTTGTTAAACAGCAAAGTCCTTTAATTTAAATAATTGAATGCTAAAAAATAAAAGCTACCACTGTAATGCAATGGACTATCTATCACCTAATCTGTTTCCTGCAGTGTGCTGAATACTCTTTTATTAAAGTTAGCTCTGCCTTCAAAATAAGCCTATGGGTACTTCAGGAATAGTTCTTATAGGCTGGTTTCATCTATGAAATGACAGTCTGTTTTCTCTGAACAGTATGTATGTGTCTTGTTTCCACAGACATTTTTATGATAAAATGTCTTGACATCAGCAAAACTTAAAATTAAAATGGAAATTGTTTTTAAAATTAACCATATTCTGGTTTTCACAAACATTCCCCAACTTCTTTTCATTAACATTTCCTAACCTTTTGCTTTCTCTTTTTATACCCCAGTAACTCATGATTTTTTTGTTTTGCTTCAAAGGGCAACTTTCAATCTGAAGGAGTAAGAACACCCTCCACACAGAGAAGGAATAATCTTTTTTTTTTTGAATAGTTGCTGCACTCTTCAAAAAGAAGTAGATTTGAATTTCCACAATAGGTGCAGAAATTTAACTTCAATTCTCTATACTGTGGAGGCTGACTATGAAATAATGGACACTGCACTTCAAGAAAGTTTCATTTTCTTTGCTGATTTTACAGTACAACCTTGGCTAACATAAATGCAGAGACAGAAGTCTCTGAACTTATGAAACATGAAGAATAGCAGTAAAAAAAGTTATTGAATCATCTTGACGTGGCATCTGAGATTTGGTTCTTGCAGGTGGAGCAAGAAGCATCGTACAAGACATGTATGAGAAGAGAAATTTCTCCACAGGACTTGGAAAGTGAAAGCTGGGGAAGGACATGAAAAGAGAAACACTTTATAAAGGCTGAAGGTGAAGCAGCAGCAGCACAGGACTGTGTTTACAGAAGAATACTTCCAAATGGAATGGGTTGAGCCTGCAGCTTAAAACCCCTTGAAAAGAATGTAGATCTCAGCTGGTGTGTACTTTGTCATGGGACTGAGTGCAACCCAGCTGAAACCCTCTCAGAAAGGCTTAGTGAGCATGAAGGTGAATGGATCATGTGAAAAGATGGCTGTGTTTTATTAAGTATGGGAATTATATACATGGTACCTATTATATCAGCATCGTATGTACACGAGAATGGATACACTTAAAGACAATGGGGATTGTCTTAATTGCACATCCATAAGATGGAGTGATCTTGTTTAGGAAGGCCAGCATATATTCAAATTGCTTTGAAACTTCTACTACAAACTGCAGGAAACTAAGGCACAGCTGGCCTCTTACTGAGGAAGGAACAGTCTTACTTCTATTCACTCTTTTTCAAGTTCCATAAAGAGATCCTTGTCACAACTTTCAGTCAGGGCCAGTCACCTTTGTTTCTATGTTTTCTATGACAATATAACTCTCTACCAGATTTTTCTGTGTTTTCTATCACAGTGTAATTCCCAGATTTATCACTACTTTCCTTCTCAGGTCTGTAACTTTTCAGTACACAGCACAGAGTCCTGTAGGTGTCTATAACCTTCATCTGAAAAACTTACAAAGTACAATTAGACCATTCTTGTATTAAACTACATTTGTGGGACTGAGATCTGATCTTACAGACATTTGATTATGAGCATGAAACATTTCTTTCATACTTTGGACAGCCACAGGTAGAGCCAGTCTGGGTTTCTGGGAGCTCTAGGCAAGGTCCAGGTCACTCCTGCAGACTGCAGCACTCCTGAGTCAGATGCTAATGCTTTAAACAACAATCCTTGTCTGGTAAGGCTCTACCAGGTAAGTGATTAAAGCAGGGGATGAGGAAAAAAATCTCACACATATGGAAAGACTAACCCACAGGTCATGTGCACAAAAAGGTTAGCAGAGACAGATGTACACTCCAAAAGCCTCACTTTCTAGTCCAGTGATATAATTAGCTTTTACTGCAACACAGTAATGTGCTGGAAATGTTGTCAGGCATCTACTGTTCCACTTACTAGCTTTTTTACCTGCTTTTATTCTTGAACTTCTTGTTGTTCCATAACTTAACACCTTTGATTACAGGCTGTCCTCTTTAAGAAATCAGCCACCATTTTTTTTTTTTGTAATTATTTTGAAAGTTTTGATCTTAAAATACTATTATGCAAATACATAAAATTTATAAAACCATATCTGATAAAAAGTTGTCTATTTCACAAAATAATTTGCAGTCATGCCACACTTTCTGCCTATGGACATAAAGGAAAGTAGGAGAACTACATATGGAAATATCTTCTCATCTTCATCATTGGAAAGATCAATTACTGGTCTTCAGCATGCGACGTGTCTAAACTAATTTTTTTCCCAAATTTTCCACATTTCCAAAATGTTTACGTGGTTTCCATCTTCATTCAAAGGAGATCAGCAGATTATCACACGTGAGGAGTTGCCTGCATTACTCCCTTTGGATTGCCTCAGTTCCTCACATTCATATATTCATTCAGGCCCAAAGCGCTTCCAAAATGCTGTATATTACCAGAGAGACATGTCACACACTTCAGAAGAATCTGAGACTGGTATTTCAAGTGCATATTTTGACTTCCAAAGAGTATAAAACTGTATGTATTAAACATTAGAGATGGAGCAGAACTTGAAAGTCTGAACTGTCTCAAAGCTCATGACTTTTCAAGATTCTGACATCAGTTAGTTTCTGATAGATTAGTAACTCTCTCCAGCCCTGAAGATGTAGGAAGCAAACTAGGAGTTTGTGTGAGATCTTTCAAGAGCTAGGTGCTAAATTTATATATTTAATTTTGCCATTTTGGACTTTTTTCTTTTTTCCTCCTGAACTCCTTCCTTTTAAAGTAATAATTATGTATTTATTAGGAATGAAAATTCAATGAAATAAAATGTTTTAAGCTCTTTGTCTTTTTTAAGTCATTTTTCACATTGGAAAAGTAATCTCCTGCTATCTGAGAAGTTTTTCTCTTCAAATACTTTTACTTGGATGTGGTGCAGTCCATTGTAAAGAAATAAAACAGATATCACAGGGCACATTAACAGTGCATACAATGTGGTAGAATATAAATTAAACAGACAGAAATAACAGCAAGGGGCTGATTAGGTCTTCAGAGGTTTTCATCATAGTTCTCTAAGCAGGGTTAACAAGGGACAGTAGAGGCATATTTGTTTTTTTTCTCCTTTACGATATAAGGACAACTTAATAAAACCCCATATTGTTGTACTTCACTAAAATTGAATAGCTTCATTCCATGTATCTGTGGGAAACACCAAAAATGCAAAGTTTTAGATTAGTTTCTAGCAGCTTTGGTGTACTTCATACCCTCTCCTAACATTGCAGCTGTCAACCAATGTCTTAATTTCCATATTATATCAAAACAGCTGCTCAAAATGTTGTGGATGAAAGTAAATTTCACATTACTACTGAGTTTTCCTGGAGTTCATAGGTGTCAGCAGGGAGGAAAATTCAATCCAGAACTGCTGTGTGGCTCCAGTCCTGCATTTCTATTGATAAAACTTTTTACAGTATAGTCAGAAGGAAAAAGACTTCACTTAAGAAGCTTATCAGTAAACTATAATCTCAAATAAGCAGAATTTATTAATGAGTCTGCCCTGCACTGCAAGATGACTGGTGTTACCAGACCAGTTCAGGGCTCTTATCATTGCCTCTAAACTGATACTGTGTAGAATAAAACCTTCACAGAATCTTCAATTCAGTGCTATGGAATCAGTACGTTCCACACAACTGTCCCTATCCAGCCTTCAGTCAAAAATGTTGATATTAATAATCCTCTGGACCCCAGTGGAAACTTCAAAATGCACTTGATATTATTCTTAAAACTCTGCAAGTGATGGGTAAAGATCACCTGTGTGTTTTGGGCACCTCACATGTGTCTGTACCTTCCTCATTCCTCCCCGAATGCAATACATCTAAACATGGGTGTGGACTAGAGGTGATTTTTCTGGACTGTGACCCACTTCAAAGGACAGACTCTCCAAAAAGTGCTGGTGGGACACTAGGCATCTGACCCATTTGCCACCCAAAGTGAAGGCAGAAAGTAGAAAAAGGATGTAGTAGGTGAATTTCTAGTCTGATCAGCATCCAAAACCATGCAAAGCAAGGTTAGCAGTGTTATTAGAAAAAAGACTGTCTTTCTGTTGATTTAAGAAAAACTAACCAAACAGCAAAAAAATACCCCCCAAACAACTCCCAAGCCCCCAAACTGAAGATCACATTAGTCAGAATAGAAAAATATAAGAGGAATTCCAGCACACTATTTTTTTCCCTACAATAACTCAATCTCATTTAAAGCAGTATGTTGACACATTTCAAAATAAATAAATCCAAAAAAGTTTGGAAAAGAGAAGCAAAAAATCTCAAGCATGTGGTGGGGAAAAAAAGGGCTCATGGTATCTGAAGAAAGATTAAGATAACAAGGTCTGTTTATTTTAGCAAAAAAGGAAACAAAAAAACCCCTGTGTATAGATGTGAATGTCTACCAACACATAAAAGGGTGATACACAGAAGAAAAGGATCAATTATTCTCATTAGCTAAAAAAAACAAAAGAGGATGTAGAAGGCTTAGCTGTAGGTGGCATATTTTAAGTTAAACATTTGGGCCAAACCAATATGTCTAAAAACTGATAAGCAGGGTAGAAAAGGGTTGTTGAAAGGCTATGGTTTAGGCTTAATTTGGCATTATTGGGACCAGTTTGCAAATAATTATACATTTTGGAATGAAGATTGACCAAGGTGTTCCACTAAGCCTGCCTTTCACACAGATGATTCACTGTTTGCAGTTTCAACAGCTGCTTGAAGAGAGGAGATGCATATTGAAGGGGAGGTTAATATTGGGAAAAGAAACAATGGCAGTACAAGGTAGAATTAACATGGATATTTCAAAATTACCAGCAGATCAGCTTAAGGGATCTTTTCTTCTGAATCTGTATCAGATCATATGTATATATCATATGTATATAATAGAGAGATCCAGTATCCACAGAGCACACAAATATAATTTATCAGTCACAGTATTCAAATGATAAACTGTTCTCAGCTTTCAAATTATTAAAAAGCTTTATTACTAGGATCAGAAACCCTGCTAACATCAGAAGTACCTAATCAACACCAGGCTCCTTATCTGCACATAATACAGTAAATTATCAGACAATTTGAAAGTTCCCTTGCTGTCAATATTTTCAGCTGCTTGGTTTCCTTGTCAGGGGCACCCAGGTTAAAATTTATTTTTATTTCTTAAACAAATGTTTAAGTAAACTAGAAAGAATGAAGAATGGACGGATAATTGATTTTTCAGCTTCAAGTAGCTGCTCTAGAAATTTACTTTCATTTCACTGGCTTCACGAACTGTACATTAAATATAATTGTATGTCTCTGAATTTGAAGATATACATCAGCTGCTGTGGATGGATAACAGTTCACATATATTCTTCAGCATTTTCCTAGCTGTAAAGGCTGGAGTAATTGTCATCTAATTTGTAGCTCATATTGTTCAACCAGGCAACATAAAGAAGATTCTCAAACTGTAAAGGCAGTACTAAAATCATATAAACACACATTACATGAGAAAGGGAAAAAATCTTATGGCTCTCCTACTGTTTTTGTCTAGGATACACAAGTGTTCTTATCTGCTAGAAGTGTCTTTGAAAAACCTATAAAAACACATTCAACTGTTGTTTGTAAAACTTGAAGCCTTAATTCAGACCTTAAGCTGTTTTCTGCTGCTGTTTTCAATATGCCAATTATACTTCTCTGAGCAACTGGATGATACAGTGCTGCATGCCAGACAGGAAGACAGCCAGGAGGCAAACTATAATAGGGATCCAAAATTTGCTAAATAAACCTTAGCAGTGGCAAGTTACTTTTCTAAATTCCTTTTCTCACTCTGGAATAAGGAAGGCAAATGAGATAGCTACTCTAAAAGGCAGCAAGAATGGCATTGTGAGTAAATAAATTTATATAAGCCCAGCAAAAAAGAACAATTTACCAATCAGAATTTATTACAGTTTAATGGTAAGGAAAATGTCTTGATCTTAAGATGTCTGCTGTCCTCTATTTTGTTCCTCCCTACCCTTGTTTTAAAGTCATCAGGACTGATACTGCAGTTGCATATGCAAAGAGAAAAACACAGGTTTGAGTAGTAACTCATGAAGATTCATTTTCCATTCAAGGTGCCTTACCAAACAATGCATATTCAATTATTTTTGTTTGTATGCAGTATCACGCCTCACAAGTTTTCAAGACATTTGCAAATTGCTACATATGTATGTAGGCATATTTAAAGAAAAGCTTCAATGTAATAGATTTGTCCCTAACAACAGCAACAAAACAGTCATAATAATGTTATTTGGACATGGAGTGACTGAAACTATTTCATACACTATGTTGCTTTTCTCCTATTGCTGCTCTCTTCATCACCTTTCTCCCCCCTTCTCTGCTTTGCTTCTCCTACAGCTTGCTTCTTTCATCACCCAGTCACCTTACATGAAGAAAACCAAGTAGTGAACTTAGAGTGCACCTTCCCAATCCTTTGCCCCCAGACACACTTTTTCCTCCTCCTCTCAGCTCTCGCTTCAGTTATCTCCACAACACTTCTCAAACAGCCCTCCCTTTGTCAGAAGATCTGGAGATGGTTTCTACAGCAAGCAACAGGAAATTGTGTGAAACAACCACCACCATATTATCTTTAAAGGTGACTGGTCTCCTGCACCTACATCTACATCCAAGAAAGTACCTAAGAAAAAATCTGTTTGTGCCCAGATGAAACAGTGAGTACAATCAGAATACAGTGATACACCATAAGGACAAGATTTACTGTGCTGTTGTTAAACATGAGTCAACACCCTGGTTGCACTCCTGCCTCCAATTCCCAGCAAGGCTATTTCATCACCTCTGCCAAGAATGAAGCTTCCCCAGCTCAGGATTTTTTCTCAGATTTATTCACCCATTTGACATTCATACACCTCTGGTGATCCAAAGAAACTGAAAACAGATAATCCCTAAATTGTTAAACCTCTCTTCTTCTTAGTGAGGAAAAGTGATTTTAAAGTGAGTACAACAAATTTTCATCACGAAAAGAGAAAATTAAGAGAAATACTGTATTTGTCTTCTTTGAGCTGTCACTGAGGTTCCCCCTGATAAATATGTTGTTTATAGATAATTAGTCATCTGACAGATACTTTTATAAGTAACCAGTTAACCTGTACTGTATGTACTTGCTCATCCATAATAGCTTATTATGTCTGGGGTGAGCCCAAACAGATGAAGCAAGGAGTATTGTAAACTGAAAACAAAGGTATACTTCATCCTTACAATGCTTAATACACATTTAGAAGACTTGATTTGTAATTAATCATGTCAGTAATGAAAGTATAGTAAGTAACCAAGTGATAGTAGGTGGAATGCACAGTAAATGTCTTGTTAGTGGCATATTTTTATATAGAAAGAAGAAAATAAATACACACACATTCCAAACATGAAGCAGAACTAAGTTCAGGACCTGCTTCAGAGAAATGTGTTTTCTACATGTTGGCATTATGGAAAAACAAATACAGTGAGCAGTAATCTGACAGACTGATGATGTCATAGACATCCATGTCCAGAAGGAGAAATTTGCAATCAAAATGTAAATAACAGTATTAAAATTTAGAAAGAGTAGATAGATATATCTGGCCATAATCTTTTCTGTGAGGAAGTCACATATCAGTTTGATACACTTGGACTCCAACTGGAATGCAAAAGTCAGTGCACCAGAAGCCCATTTTTTTCTTTAGAATTGCTTAAGTGGGTATACTGAAGGAGTGCAGCAGCAGTTCTCCATACAGAATTTCAGCTGTGTCAGCCGTCAAGAGCTAAGGAGACCCAAATATGCAGCTCCCTATCCTTCATCTAAGTATGAGAGCCACCCAGAATGCATTGCTTTATTCTGTAAGATGTTCCAAGGCTATTTTTATCTGTCAGAAGTATACTACTTGAGTAACAAAACCAAACAGTTCTTCAGGCTTCGAGTTTGTCTCAATTTATCTTACTGCGTCTTTAGAGAAAAGACACCACCAAATAGCATACATATTCTCATGAAAAAAAAAAAATCTTTTAAAAGCCCATTTTAGCCCTCCAAATGTTTTTCACAACTTCTTTTTCCAAATTCTGTCCAATTCTCAACATCTTTAGTGAACTGTTTTCCCTGATATTTTAACACGCTATGGTCTCTCTACTGCTTCTTCCTATTCATACACTTATTATTTTTTCTCTCTTACCTGCCAAAACTGCAAAGAGAAGTTATTTGAGTAGATTGATGGTTTAACTGAGACACACCTAAAATTTTATACAAAAGAGGTTTTAGACCTCTAAGGAATTGTAAGCCTTCCATTTTCTCTACAAGCCTGCTGTCTTCTCTGCACAAGACCACGCCCACAGTTGAAGATTCAGTTTATCTTCATGGTTACACCTGCAAAGAGCAACTTCTGCAGCTTTTTTCCACAGAACCTCCGTGACACCAGCAAGCAGCCTCTTTCTTGTGACCACACAGGAGAAAAGGAAAATGTCTTTACATGCTTTCAAGCTCCAGTCTGTTGGTAGAAGGTTTAATGCTGGTTTACAAGTCATCTGTGTTTTAATACAAAACATGTTGAGTAGTACTGCACAACTCTAACTCAGAAATACATTGGGACTAATGCTGGTGAAGACCTGGAGTAAGACCATATGGTCTGTGGTGTGTGTATTTTATAATGTTTGCATAACACTGAACAGTGTTGGGTAGATGCTGGCCAGGGTCCAGCACAGTGTGGTAAATTGTGCCTCTTTGCACTAGCCACAGAATATTCTTCATTTTCAAACATCTTATCACTCAATCGGGCTCTTGTAGTTGTTTGGAAGTGAAGTACCAGGCCTTTGGAGGTGAGAAATTCTTTAGGTACCTGCCCATATTTGCCTACACGCCGTGTGGACCATCCTTTTTTACGGTCTGGGTCTTATTTTTAAATTACTTGTTAATGTTAGGAATATTACTTGGTTTTGTCTAAGAAATATCCAAATTAGTACAAAGAATGTTCAAGATTCTGAGAACTTCTTATAACAAGGGAGAGAACATCACAGAAGGCAGCAAAGGTGTCATTCTGCATATCCTCCACAAAACCTCTCAGAGGAAGAAGTAATTAATTGTTTCCATGAGACAGTTCTAGAAGTACACTAATGGCTTCAGTATAGACCCCAAATACCAGATTAAGCTTGAGGTCAGTATTTTAAAAAACAAATTTCTCAGGCAAAACATCACTAACGATTACAGAGCACAGCAAAGTACAAAAGCCAGCAGCAATCTTTAACATGTACAGCAAAATATCCAAGCATAGTGCAGACCAAATAAATATTGAGAGCAGATGAATCAAAATTGTGACCCAAAATTATTAACAGAAAAAAATGCCTCTGCTCAATCTGTTATCATCTCAAACTCTTCAAGCCAGAGTGTCTAAAAGGACATGTCATGGTTTAACCCCAGGCAGCAACTAAGCCCTGCACAGCCACTGGATCACTCCCCTGTCCCAAAAGGGTTGAAGGGACAGGGAGGTAGGGGTGTGTGAAGAAAAGATTTAGAAGAGTGAGAAGTGAGGGAACTGATGGTTTGAGAAAGCAGTAGCTTAAGAATTGCAATAAAATAGTAATAATAACAAATTGTAGTGAAAAGGAAAATAAGGCAAACCATGCAAACAGAGAATTCCTCATCACTAACAACCTGATGCCCAGCCAATCCCCAATCGGTGGCTCCCCAACCAACCTTCCCCCTTGTTTTAAATACTGGATGACACTGATGGTCTTGAATATCCCTCAGGTCAGCTGCACCACCTGCTTCCCCTTCCCAATGCCTTCTGCACCCCCAGACTTCTCAGTGCTGGGGTGAGGTGAAGAGCCTTGACTCTTGTTCAAGCACAGCTCAGCAATAACAAAAACATCCCTTTATTATCAACCCTGTGTTCAGCATGAATCCAAACACAGCCCTGTAGCAGCCACTCTGAAGAAAATTAACTATCTACCAGCCAAAACTGGCACCATTTCATACTCTTAACTTTTATGAATGTAATGAGAAGTGTCATCTTGAAAATGTCAAAGAGTAATTTTTATACATAGTATAAAGGTATGTAATTGATATGCAGATAACAGTTGGCACCAAATGCAAAACATGGAAAGTATGGGCAAACTGAGACCTTTTGGCCTTGCTTTTGAGGGTGTGTGTGCTTCTGTGTTTCTAGTAGTAATTAGAGAAAATTGATATATTTTACAGCACACGATAATCTTAGCCAGTTGGTCTATAAGCAAATATAGAATCACAGAATCAACTAGGTTGAAAAAAGTGTTTGAAATCATCAAGTCCAACCTAACACCACCTAACACACCTTGTCAACCAGACCATGGCACTGAGTGCCATATCCAGACTTTTCATAAACCGCTCCAGGGACAGTGGCTCAACCACCTCCCTGGGCAGCACATTCCAATGCTCAATCACCCTTTCTGTGAAGCAATTCTTCCTAATGTCCAACCTAAACCTTTCCTGGTGCATCTCCTGGCTCATGGTGTCCTCTTGTCCTGTCACTGGTTGTCTGGGAGAGGAGACTGACCCTCACCTGGCTTCAGGCTCCTTTCAGGGAGTGCTAAGCTCTCCCCAAACCTTTCAGCCTTTTGTAGGTACCTTACTCAAATTAAGTCATCATACTGCATTATGACAGACTCTACTGTTTCCACATGGTTAGCAAGGCAACCCAAAAGATCTCACTTTATCCTCAGTTACACCTGTGGGTAGGGATGTTTGATCCAGCAAAGACAACATGGCCCCTATTCTTCCATAATGCTGTCAGGTGACAGCAAAAGTAGATGAGAAATGTCTCCCAAAATTGAGGACCAGACTCTAGGAGTCTTCATTTCTTTTGCATGGTAACTTTGCACTTCTCAAGGTGATGGTTGTCACAGCAGGACTGTATCATATCCTTACAAATTACCATCAAAATTCACAAAAAAACCCCAACAACATAGCAGACTAAAAAATTGGAAAACACATTCTAATGCTACAACTGTTGAGGACATGCCTAGACAACCTGTGAGAGATTAGTTTCCCATAGACAAGCTTTAGTTGTGTATTCTCAGCTTTGTTTCAATTTCATTTCCTGATTCTGTTGCCTGAATTGCAGAAGTACGAGGTAAAACATAACACTAAACTGGGACACCACATTAATTATTGCACATGAAGAACTCTGAAACTATACTAAAATGTGCCAAAAATTTTGGTAAATAAATTAAAAATTGTCTTAAGGATATATCAATTAAGACATAATTGATAGGTAACTATCAATGTGCAGGTCAATCACTGTCCTAGAAAAAATACAACAAAAGAAAATATTTTTCTTTTCTTCTAAAAGAATATGCAACTCTTTCTCTTTATAGGATTTCTGAGACAAAACATAGCAGTGGCTTGTATTCCCATAAAAATGCATCAAACACACACATATGGAAGGGGTTAAGGCTGTGCAGGCTGCCTCCATTTCAACTCCTCATAAATCTGAGAATGGTGACTCAGGAATGTGCTTTTACAGCCTAGCACATGTATGTGCATGCAGGTCATTTGTGTTATCTGTGAAGGCAGCACATATGATCTCAAGCTCCAACACAAACATTCTACTCTCGGGCATTTACAAGCAGTGGAGCAATATGTAACATTTTATAGAGAGGTGTTTGGAGCATTCCAGAGGATTCCTGTATACACACACACACACACTGGTAAATGTCTTTAAATCACAAACCATTAAGCTATATTTAATAAGATAATTAAAACTGTATCAATAGTCAAGCTGCAGTGATTAGAAATAAAATTTAACAGTCAAATTTTTCCATTTCTTGAATTACCCAGAATATCTTTCTTAGTGTACTACTAAAATCAGATCCCTGTTTTTGTCTGGTAAATAAGTGATAATTTTATCTGCTAAAAGCCTGATTGTTGTTTTCTTAAAAAAACATCCTTGAAATTGAAGTTCACTTCTCGTAATGAATCACAAGATTTGATTTTATATCATCAGTCATCTAATCGTCATTTACCTGTTCAGTTCTCAGGCTATGTTTAAAATGTCAAACAGCAATAATGAGCAGGACCAGTGCTTCAGGGCACCAGGCAAAGCAGTTAAAGGTCAGTTTAGATTACAGATTGTTCCACAGCTCACCATGTATTTGTACATACAGGCACACACACAAACTCAGTTTATAAAATTCATATCAGAATTTTAGGCAAGTCCTGAACTTCTTAAAAGAAGCCTTCAGAGGCTGAAACAGGCATGTTTTTTCACAGGTAGGTTTGAATGACAAATATATAAACTTCTCTCATTTTAAATTACTACACAACACTGCACTGTAAATGACAAAGCACAGAGTTTAATTTGAAGAGCTCAGAAGTTAAAACAACCTATATTGATCTGAACTGAATGGTATTCTGGGGCATCCTTTGTACACTTGATCTGTTTTTTCTTGGCTGTACCCCTATGGAGATGAAGGGATTTTTCCATGAGCTCCTCATCAACTCAGTTTTATCTTTGCCCCATTTTGTATAAGAGTAATTGAAAGTCCACCTCTATAGCATATTTTTTTAATTATTGAGGTAAAAAACAGTTTAAAAGTGCTGAAGTAATTCATTAATTTACAAGTAAACTAGCTTCTAAAATACTGAAATAAAGCCTAATTCTTCCCTTAATAATAATCCAAGAGAATCCATTTGCCCAGCTTGTCAAATGTGATGTTCTTGTTTTGCATCTTCTAGAAGACATAGAACATATTTGCAGAAAGTGTTATTTTACACAGCTGATGTGCAAGTTCAGGTACAAGAAAAAAGAAAACAAAGGTCCATATTATCATTTGACATATATTGTTATTACTAATCATCCTATGCTACAATAATATTATGGGTTAGGATCAAATATTTTCTAACCTATTCAATGCTTTGTATTCAAATCTATAATTTTTTTTCTAACCCAGTAAGAAAAATTTTGTTTCACATATTCCATCTAAGATTCATAGACAGAAAATGCACAGATCCTGAAAATCAAAGTGTTGCACCAGAATGGCAAAAGCTTGGATGGTGTTGGAGATGAAATCTAGGCCTAGATTCAGACTCTAATTTGTAGATACATGCATCTTGGTTCATCTCCCTGTGTTCTCTTTGTGGCCACAAGACAAGAGAAAAAGTGCTTTATTCCAAGGTTCATTTAGCCACAGAACTAATAAAATAACAAATAAAGGTGGCTCATGGCACGGTATAGACCTAATTTTTTCTGCTGATCCTAGGGGAAGTTTTAGGCAACCAGTTTCATTCTAGAAATCTCAGCTGATGTAAAATCTGTTTACTCAAGAAGGGCAAATAAGTCAAAAGACTGATACAGATATTTTGAGCAAGTTCTCTCCATCAATTAAAAAATAAAATTAGAAGATAAACTAGCAGCTGTGGGAATACCAGTGGCAATGATTTTCCCATCTGAGTCCCAGATATCTTGTTAGGAACTGAAAAAAACCACTCAAATTAAGTATAAACATTACATAATCATCATGCTTTCTTTGTCTGGACTCCTCTATAAAAAGTGGCATGCAAAAAGTGTAGGGAAAAAAAAATTTGGACCTTTGAAATTATACAGTGCATCTTAGGCAAGAGCAACTTAACTCACATCATATGAATTAAGGGCAAAAACTAAAAATTACTTTCAAATGGAAAAAAAAGTATTTCCAATAATTTTTGGTGTGGCTTTTATCATTTGTAAAGTGAGGTGTCTGTCAGACAAAAATCTGGTTTATCCTGACAGATCTCACTTCAACAGCAGGACGTTTTCTGGCAGCTGGGAGATGCCAGAGCAGTGTTAACCCCGTGGCACAGAATGACAGCCAGGCAGCTTGTCCTGTTTGGGTTATCTGACGGGTTAACACACAACAGATAAGCTCTGGTGGGGGATGAGATACCCTGCTACACTTCTGAACAAATCAAAGAGGAGATTTGCAGTAGTGCTTGGACGGTTCAGGACAGGATGTAGAGAATGTGCTTTACACTACAGCCAGGGAGAATGGTCTGGAATGGTCTCTGGCAAAAAGTACTTAGGGAGACTTGAGAGCAGCAAGAGTTCTGGAGCTGGGGATACAAAGGATGCTGAGTGACACTGCCACTGTCTGCCACAACGCCCGTGGGGTACAGACTGCTCCATCCAAACCAGCTGCTAGCTCCTGATGCAGCACCCAGCTGACACCACCCCAGCCCTCCTGCCCTGGAAGACTTCTAGGATGGATAAAACCCAGTCATGCACTGAATGAACTCAACACACATCTTGGACGGACAGTCAGTGACTGTGGAAATGTTACCTGTGCTTGTGTATGTATATATAAATACAGCTAGAATATATAAGATTTGGGCATGAAGCAAATAGCAGGGAATAAGGGGTGGGTAATGTCATGGCTCTGGCCACGATGGGGTTAATTTTTACAGTAGCCAGGAGGGCCATGCTTAAGCACAGAGGGCATTTTACACAACCTCTGGGGAGAGGGGAGGGGTGGTTGAGCATGATGAAAGGAGCAGTCAGGTAACATCGGTTCCCTCTGTTACTGATGCTGTAGCTATTATTAGTGGCTTGCTTGCTCCATTGCTGTTTCCAGTAAACTGTTCTTATCTCAAGCTGTAATCTTTGACTTTTGTGCCTTCAATTGTCCTCTCCAGCCCAGGGAGAGGGAAAGGGGATGAGGGAGTGAGCAAGTAGCACCTGGTTTGGAGTGCTTTGGTGTGAACATTATTTGGGAAAACCATTCATAAACCACAACAGTTATATAACCTTGCTCTATATTCTGTCTATATTATATGACTATCATACAGCTGCAGTTACCTGAAAAATAAAATCATAGAAAAAAATCAGTACCTTTCTTCAAGAAAGAAGAAGCCTTAAGCTTCTCTGAAATATTTCTGGGTAACTTCAACACATTACATTGTTGCATCATTCAAAGGTTTAGTTCAAAAAGACACAATTAACTCACTGAGGACACCCCTGGTTTTGCAAAAAACTAGGTTACAACTGATAAAATCTGTGAATCTGGACTGTCTAAGCTTTCACTTATGAATGCTGATATACCCATTAAAAAAAATTAAAAAATTAAAAAACACAAACACTTATCTTTCTGTTTTTATGTTGTTTGTGGGTTTGTTGAGGTTCTTTTTTGCATCTGGGTTTTTTAAAATGTCCTTCAAATTCCCAAGCTGGAATAAAATAAGTGGCAGCTTCTGCTACTCGCAGTGGTGGTGTTACATCACGGGCACAAAGCCATCACACTGCCTGACACCATTCATAACAAGGGTAGTAGTCTGTGCTGAGAGGCCCTAGAGTGAATCTGGGGGTTGTGTCAGGCCTGGATTAACCTACACTGACAAGTGCATGTAGAAAGCAAGTGAAATGTCTGTTTGTACCTGGCTCAACCACAGTCAGAGCCACACTGCTCTGACATTAGTTTTTATAAATAATTAAACTTGTAAAATTTTTTCTTTATTACCCCCAAAAGTTATTCAGTTTAGTATCCTTTTTGAAATTGCACATTATATTAATTTGCCTTCAAAGCAGCTGAAGAAACAAAGAAGCATACTATTCTCATCCACATTCCAAGAGAAAACAATGGGATGCTCTGCTCACCTCAGATTTCCTGAGCATAGGCCATTCTTCATTTAAACTAATAAATTATTATGAGGAAATACTAGTAACTTTCTGAATAATAATAAATGAAAACATTATGTTTCAGCATAGACTACTTTTTTGTTCTTGATAAATATGCAGCATTAGCAGCTACAAAGTCATTACATGTTTTATTGTTTTTGAAAGCTAAGGATTGAAGGCAGTTGCAAAATGACAAAAGAATCTGTTGAAAACCTTTCAAAGAGGAAAGGTAGTGTCAGGTGCTTCTATCCATCATATAACTGATAAGGATGGTATTGTAGCCACTGACCCAGTTGCTAAAGTAAAATGCATTTGTAATCAGTTAGACACCAAATTCTATAAGGGGAATTAATTATTCGTTATCAAGAAAGGATTGGTGTCTTGACTCTTCATTTCTGGAGCCTATTCTTTTTTAACAAGGCTATTCCTTTTTACATGTAGGTTTATGTGAGCATTTTCATCCTGGAATAGCATTTTTCAAAAATGTACAAACATTAGCAGTCCACAAAACAATGCATCACCTAAAGAGCCAGACTGGTTGAACTGTACCCATCTGAGAGGAGAAGAGAGCAAGCATCTCCCTTAAATGACTAACTACCCAAAGACATCTCTCCTTTTTTGCCCATTTCAGAAGTGCCTCAGCCCAGATCCCAGTGGTTTAGTGACTAGGCAAAGCTAATTCTAAAGCCTGATTATGCCCTTGGTTACCTCCAAGCTCTTTAACTCCCACAGTAAGTCTGCAGGTCTGGCCCCTGTAAGTGGGAGCCCACTGCAGCTCCCACCAGCCTGTCAGCCCAGACCTCCTTTCCTTCCCCCCAGCTCTTTCCCTGGAATGGATCCCTGAGGCAGCCTGGGATGTGTGCCTGGGTGTGGAGCAGCGTTGGGGAGCGTGCCAGCTCCTGACCCTGGATGTGCACAGCATGCAGTGGTTTCCAGGTTGTTGCACTGGGGATGAGAATTTCTCCCCCAGTGCAGTTACTAGAGTGTGAAAGCAGTCTGCTGTGCTGGGACCCGATTTCAGGAATATTTCTGAATTCTATCCAGCAGCTATTTAATAACATACATAAGCAGTTCTGAAAAAGCCTATTACTCAAAGCCAAACCTGCAGTTTGTGGCCAAGATCTCTCTTTTACTAGCTTAGAAAGTCATCTTTTGCTTGATGCCTCTCTTGGCCTCACAAACACTTGCATTGCCTGCTGAGGACAAGGCAGTTTCTACAGTAACAAGTACTCACTGCTTAGCAGTTGGCAATATTCCCCAGGGCAGGTGAAAGTCTCACCTGTGAATATCTTGCCTGGAAGAATGAGCCAAGACCCCTGACAAAGAAATAAACTTCTTCAGAAGAACCTTCTCCCAGCAAAGTCTAAAGAATTACTTTGTACAACATCAGTGTATTCTGATCTAAGTAGTCCTGAATCTGCACCTCTTATACAAATAGTTTGTTTCCTGTGTTAAAATTTCCCCATGCATGAAAAGTGACAAATCAGGGCAAAATGACTCCAGGATTATACAAATCCAGCAGCTGAATCCAACAGAAAAACTGTTTTCATAAGACTGTCAGCACCACCCTGCAAATTGTTGTTTAACTGTAAGGATATACAAGAGTTACTTAGCTGCTTCTCCACTTTCTTTGTAAAATAAGACCATAAATAATCTCCATCGTGATGCTTAAAAGCAGTTTATCTCCCACCCATATACTAGTTCTTTGATATCATTTTGTCACACCCTTCAAAAAGGCTGTTTGTGTTTGATATATGCAAATCCCAAATTGTTGACTTTGTTCATATCACCTGCTTGGGGAAGTGTATGAAGTGTTGCATTCATAGGCATATATTTTCAGCTGCTGACTAGAATAAAAACAGACCAAAATTACTTTCTTCCACGATATTCTACAGACACTAAGCAGAATTAAGTCCTGATTTTCTCCTACATTTAAGTTACTAAAGTATTAACTAATGACAACTGGCTAGTTATTTCAAGTCAGGTGTGCATACAAAGAAGTTACCCAGTTATGCTGAGAACATAACTATCTCCATTTATTCCACTTTTAGGGAGTGTCATATCACCCCAGTGATTTCTTTATAAGGAAAAACCAGTAACTACTACACAGGATTTCATATTTAGACATTATATATTGATAAAATATTTTATATCTATACATGCACATTAATGGACAAAACCTCAATTGTAAATTTTAATACATATATATATTGAAATCTATAGTCAAAAACATAAACAGTTCATAACTCTCCACACTCAGGATTTTTGTTGTTCTTTCAGTGTACAGTGTTCTGAGAACACCTCTGTGTATCCTCTATCCTCTTCTGCAGTTTATCTTGGAAAAATATATTATAGCTGAATTTAATCAGAAATATAGCTTCATTAATATTTACTATCCAACTGTAAACTGCATTCTTTTGTAGATGTGAGTTTTGGTTTTCCCCTTAGTTTGTTTCACATACTAGCATTCAAGTTCTCTTTACCTGTCAAAGGGGCACAAACAAAGGGGCAGAAAATGCATCTGCATCTTGTAGAGAAGTTGTCACATTTGCATGAAACACGACACTAAAAATATGAAATACCCTACAGAATCCTACAGCCCCGAAACAACAAAGGATAATTTAAAACTCAGCTGTCCAAGGGGAAAAACAGCACAATGTTGTTGAGCAGGAAGAATGTCAGAAAGGGGTGTAAAACTTTCAAATGAGCAAGCTTATTCCACAACAATATACAACTGTAAAAATCTGGGAATTAATTTTTTGCAGTGTGATACACCTTACAGATAAATCTTTAGACCTATGAAGCCTATGATGCTGCCAATGTAATAATAAGTTCCCTGCATGCAGACACTAAAACATACCACCTAGCTTTAGTTGTGTCATTCTTCAGAGCAAGGAGGGATCTCCAAGCAGATCAGGTGTATTTTTACTATACAATTTTAGGTATTGACTAGCCCTCTAGCTCATAACAGCCTGTATTCTTCCAGGGGAAATCAGGTCCCAGCCCCATGCTGCTCAGCATTCAGAACACTGAAAATGGAACTGAAAAAGTGGCAATGCAAGTTGCTGTATTCAGTGATCTTCAGTGACAGCTGACCCAGAATTCCTTGGATGCCTTTTGTTTCAATATCTGGTGAGCTAAAAGATCATCACATCCTGCTACTGATACTATCTCCATTAGCATCTTGATTCTGTGTGTGTTAGGAAGAGCCACTGGCAGAAACCCAGCACACTGCATGTGTATTATGTTCAAAGCTCACCTCCACACCAGTGGCACTCGACTCTGTTAGTGTACCATATTTAAAATGTAATTAAAATTGTGGCAAGTCATCAAGCCCTATTACAAGAGGGTTTTTCACTGTCAGACCACAAACCCAACAGGCAAACCTGGCAACTTGGTGTGGGGCACAACTCGCTGTCAGTTTAGTTTACACAAGTGGGCATCTGTTTGCTTTTCCCCAGGATGCACATAACAAGGTAGATACTGGATTCCTGAGCAGTGTATTGGAGAAATTTGCACAGGTCTTAGGCTGTTCTAAAGGCATCATAAGCCCCTGCACTTTCACTTTGTTTTTCTCCACCTTTTTATGTGTGTCAACAAGAGAAAGGTTTGCACACAGGGAGTTAAGCACTGTGGTGACTTGGAGAGTTTGATGCATCACTAGATGCCTTACTCTGAGAAAATCCTGATCTGCTTGCCAAGGCTGCCCTTCTGGATACCAGGAGAGCATTCACAAATAAAATAAAGAATTCATAGAGCAGACTGCAGGTACTGAGAGATTGGAACCTCTGGCAGGACAAAATTGGCAGCTTTCTTGCCACAGCAGAACTACTCCAAAAAATCAAACACATACAAAAGGCTACATCATTGAAAATGTCACACTCAGTTTGTTTGATCATGGACTGCAAATTAACACTAATGCTTCTGGATTCCTACATAAACAAATCTAAACCCCTTCTTAACAAAGATAGGTGCAATATTCCAGAAGGGAGGTGCCTGGAGTGTAGGCAGGAAACACAAGGAAGCAAGACATATTCATGCTTAGAAAAGACAGATAATATTGAAGACTTAGCAAGTGCTACAGGTGAGTTTCTACCATGTGTTGTCACATATTCATGGTAGACTAACATATTAGAAGCAACTTATCCTTAGTGATAAAAAAAATATAATCTGCCTAAAAGCAGAGTCATTGTAGTAAGCTTCAACAAAAATAAAACAAGACAAAACAAAAACCCAAACACGCACAACCCCCTAAAAAACCAAAAAAACCCCCAAAACTCAAAACAAAAACTAAACCAGAAATGTTATTGTGATTCACTTTGAATTCACAGAAAATTCTAATCAGGGCATCATACACACAGTCACACTTCAATTAATTCCCACAAGATTCATAGTGGGCATCTTAGGGCACTGAGTAATTGGCATAAAGGTAAAAAAAAATAAATTGAAGAAAAGATAAAACACACAAACACACAACTCCTCCCCACCCACCACTCAATCCCCTGACTGAAGGCAAATCCCAGAAGTGAAACAAAACTATTATGTTTAGACTCAAAGCCCCCAATGCATCAGAACTTTGTGAACTCACTTGGTAAGGTTCAAAGCACAGGTCAGCTGACAGGCCTCCCTGGTACATTGAGAATAAAGAGACCCATTAAATAAGAGGAAAGACAGTTCCAAGATGCAGTTCCAGCACACATCATTTTGAGTGCACGCTGTTCCCTAAACCTAATTGCCTGAAAAAAGCAATAATGTGTTGGGATAGCCGTTGCAGGGCCATGCAGCAGCCTCACCATCCTGAGCCCCCTCCAAATGCTGCAGCAGCAGCAGAGGGGAGACAAGGACCAGCACAGTCCACAACCAATCCCTCAGGTGGGCAGGATGTGCTCTTGCAATGATGGGGAACAAAAAAAGACTTTTTGCACACTGACAGCCTACCTCTGGGCACACATATGACCACTTATTTAACAGCTGGATGGTAACATGATAAGCCAAACTGTGTAATTTATGGAAGGTAAGTAACACAAGTGGAGAGCTCAGAGGCAATATAAACTCCCTACTGTTACCTTGGAGGGTTTGGCAACAGAAATTTACATCTGAGGTCTTTGTGGAATTAGTTTTTTCCTTTTGTAACCTGATGTGGTGGTTAAGGCAGTTTGTTCATGGGACCTCAGCTCAGCTGCTCAAGACTCAGCCTGTTAAGAGCTGGTTAAAAGGAAAATAAACTCTTTCACTTGTAGATCCAAATGACACGGTCTAGGTTCAACCTGTAGAAACAGACTTCCTACTGTACTTGCAGAACTCACTATGTTTGTTCCAGAAGAATATCACATCTGTTACCATAGGAACCTCTTATTTGGATGGGGCAGTGTGAGCAAGAGATTGATGAGAGGGGATAATCTAAAAAAAAAATAAACACAATGAAGCACAGTAAATGGGTTATTGTTGTGCTGGCCTAACTCGTGCCAGTATTTGAAAGCACAGATTGTTGGCAATGAAAACTTTATAGCCATGCATATGATCACATACCCCATGTACTCACTCACAGGAAGATTTTATAGCCATGCATATGACCACATACCCCATGTTCTCACTCATCCCTGAACACAAAGGCTGGAGGCAGGAATGCCCTGACTGCCCCAGTACTGCCTAGGCAGGTGAACCTTCCTTTCAAAACCCACTGAAGTGCAGATGACACCTTTCCTTAAGTTTTACATTTGAATTCTGGATCACTTAGCAGTGCATAATAGCCTTTTAGCAATTTCCACACCAAACTTTTTAAGCCAAATACCAGGAATTTTTCATGTATATCTCAGGTCTTAACTCACTTTTTAGTCTAGAAGTTAAAAGGACTTGAAAGCTAAGTTGTTACTTTCTCATTCTCATTTTAAGGTATAGGTCAACACATAATTCAGATGAAGAAATTAGGCCTGATAGTGGGAATTCAGTATTTCCATACAGTTTGTGGAAAGTTCTCTGTGCATGCTCCATTTGCTTTAAGTGACTGAACTCACAACATTGGCAGGAGATACCTGATGAGATAAGGAAGATATAACAGCTGAAATAACACTGGAATAGTTTAAAACCTTGAAAACATCCTGCAGTTTATGTATATATGTATAGTATCTACCAGACAAAGACTACACTCTTATCTCAGTACTAACTGATTTCCATTGAATTGAGTAGTAATTGGATAATTTAAAAGCTTAATTTAAAGAAATTTAATTAAAAATACATATTTCTCTTGTATGGACGATTAAAATAATACAACTTTCTAATATAATGATTTTATAGTCATGATAGATAGCCTAATAAAAATTTTATGTTTTTAACACAAATTATTTTGAAATTGTATGTGCATGTTTCACTTATTTAATAACAAATGCTGGTGTAATTGAAACATTTTGGGGGGTCTCGACAATCAAATGTAATAAAGAAAGTTAAGTATGTGTAAGATAGAAAGTCCCTTACACATTCTTACTTTCTCTGTGCTTGAAGCTGTATTTAATTATGAGTTTGTTTACTTAATAGCTGATATAGGAGAAACAGATTTTAAAATACCCTTCTCCCCCTACTGCTTTCTCCATTCCAGTTACAATTAAATACAACCATCAGGAACCTTTGTGACACATTCATAAGCAAATGTAGATATTTCAGCAGTACTTAAAAAGCTGATATTCATGTTATGGAAATCTTGCTGTTTGCAAACTACATGTGGGGGATAACCTATGGGACTGATAATAGAAAATGGCATCTTTCTTTCATTGCCACTTCAGCCCTTTGAGTCACCAGTGGCTGCAAGTTGTTACCATCAGCTGAAAACTGTGGTGCTTGCTGATGTTTGTCCTGTCTCCCCTGAGCAAATGCTCTTGCAGCAAAAACGCCCACATTTGGCAATTAATATGCACAGGATTTGTTAGCCTTACCACAGAGGAACAAGAACTTCACTCTTCTGCTTTCTCTCATTCTAAAGATTTTTTTTTTTTTTCCCATATCAGGGTTAGGCTATAGTTCTAAATACGACAAGTTATACTGTAGATCCCTATGGACTATCTGCTCTCTGAATAAATCACACAACTGCAATGAATATCCAGGGTTCTCAATCTGTTCTATATAAGAATCAAATTCATTAATTATATTCAAAGAAAGAGACCTAAATGGTGCTTCCATGTCAAAAGTTAAAAAATAAAAAGCAAAGTTTTATATATTAATTTCATTGCTAAAATTATAAGTCATTTATCAAGTCTTATTTAATTTCAGAGAGTTGCTCTTCCCTGCATTTAAGCATCAATAACTGAAACCTTGAGCAGCTCTATTTCTTAGGCTTTGTTCTTTCTCCACCCTTTTTTTTTTTAACCCATTTTTCACAAAGAGGTTACAAAGAAAAATTACCATGTGCCCTGAGTTTTGAAGCAATACATTTTTGTTTCCCAGTTAGAAACAGGCAATTTAATAATAACTGTAATATTAAAGATTTTTTTTCTTTACCTTAGGCTTACACACCAAAAACTGAATTAACTTGCTAGTGTTTACACTCAGCCTTTATTCAAACATATTGTCATGCTACACCCACTGGCAAAAGATGATTTTAAGCACCCTCAGTTATGTATTACAGGTGGGCACAAAAGAGAATACTGACTGTTAGGTGGGCAGCTCTCCCAGTGTGTTAATTTAAAAGATAAGAATATGAAATAGAAGAGGTTTATTCTAACTCCTTCAAAAAGCAAGCTCGAAAAATGTACATTGCATTTTTTTATTAGCTGAGGGCAAACCGCTTTCTTTCTTTTTTTTTTTTTTTTTTATACAGGTCTTTGATGCATAGCCTAATGCAGGCCTCAGCAAAAAGATAGCAAATCTTAGAATTTATTATTGTCAATAGTCTGCATGACCTTTACTTTAACTGCATCTTGGCTGTCAGTAATAATCCAAGGCTGCACTTTCAATGATAGAATGAGAGATTTTGCATATTGAGTCTCCAGGTCTCCTTGAGAGTGTTCAGAAATCACAGTCATTTATTCCTATTGGCAGGGCAAGGTCTGTTAGGAAAGCTCATTCTTCTTTACTTGAAGATGAAGAGTAGAGAAACTCCATTTTTGCCCTGAATCAAGTACTAAATACTGTAGTTTTCTCAAATAAATCAACAATGAAGCTTCTAGGTCCAGGGTCTGAAATCTTTTCTCATTCAGGGCACCTGTTCTCTAATGGCTCTCTTCACCTTTGCAATGTACAATTTTAGTAGTAGATAAAATAGCACTTTAACACAGACCTGGGGATTTTACATTCTAACCTTTCTTCATTTGTGGTTTGTTTTACCTGACAGGTTAGAGAGTTTGCAAGTTCAGAAGGAATCTAGCCAGGACGGGATTGCAAGGGCAATAATAATAAATAATGGGCTTGCCCTCTCCCTAGAGGTGTTTTTAAAACCGAAATTTACTTAAGCTGTATAAGACATATGTGTAGCTGTATATGAAATAAAAATGTCTCAGGCTGGGCACAGTTTACCCCAGGCAGCTCTTTGTTGTTTGAACTGCCTGGACCAGTCAAAACCAGCCTGAAGGCAGAGGTGTCCTGGCACGACGGTACATGCAACTGGGATGGCCTTCCTGGGAAGACAGTCCTGTTCAACAAGTGTGTAAAGACGTTCAGGAGACACTGTGGGACACAAAGGAAGAAGGGAACAGTGTTTTCCTACAGTGTCTGTAATAAAGAAGGCATCTGAATCTCATCTCTTCAATTCCTCCCTCCCCCCTGCATCCCAGCCAAGGTTTTATATTTCTGGCACCACATAGGAGACTGTTCCTTCTCTCCACAGGAGCTCTCTTCAGATCCATGAAGAGAATAGTTAAGGCAGGGGAAGGAAGTGATTCACCCTCAGAGACAACAGCAGCATCCCGAGAAGAGTGCCTAGATTTAAGGTCCAGCAAAGGCAGGTAGCTGTTCCCCTGCAGAGTGATTTACTGAAGCCCACAGGGTTCTGCAGACACTCCATGATCTGAAACATAAGCTTAGTCCCAAATTTCACAACTTGGCATGAATTAATTCTTCCAGTAGGGTAAATAAAAAACACCCCCAACTCTTCTCCTTTCATCACCATTTATGGCAATTTATCACAAGAGAAATTCCGAAGGAAACAGCAGGCATGGGAGGCTCCAGCTGCCTGGGTCTATCACAGCCATATTTCTAGTGAGATTATGACAACATTTTTTCCAAAAAAGTTTACTCAGAGAAAGTGCAGTTTCAGGTCAACTGACACTATTTACAAATTCATTTAGCTCATTGGTCCAGTGAAGGGGTGTCCATCTATATAAAGTGGCACACTGTCAACAGGAGAGACAGGTAGCAAATCCTACAGGCACAGCAAATATTTTCCTTCAGTCTCTACTTAAAATACAGGACCCTATTAAGCATTTATTTGGTTTGCCATTCTGAGCCTGGATACAGAGTCTGCAAGGCAAAATTGACTCCATTTCATACACAGAAAAATGCTGTATACTCCATAAGAAGGACAAAGGTGGCATTATTATATATCAGGTTCTACTCCCTATAAAATTGGGTTGCAATTAGGATAGATTAATTCCTTAAAACAATCTTTTTGTCCCTCTCCTTCATGTCCTGACATTATTTTAAAAGCCTACTTTGTGTCATAGGGTTTGAAATTACCACAATAAGCACCAACTGAAGTCTTGCACAACTTTCCTCTTTTGCCCTCTAACCAGCCACAAAACATTTGAGAGTAAAAACAATTCAAAACTAAACAAAAATCCCACAAATAATTGATTCTTGCTTGGCTGCACAACTGCTGGCAGAAGTCCTTGTGTGCTTACACACCTTCCTCCAGCTTCTTTGTTTGGCTTTCAGGAAGATTCTTGCCAAATCTGTCTTACACTGCTCTTACATAAGTCTCTGGCATATGGACTGTGAGCTGAGGGATCAAACAGATTCCACCATGTGCTTTCTTCTGGCATCATGGCGTCTTGAAAAACTTCCTTGGAGAAATCCAAAACAATTCTGTGATGCCAAAATCTCCAAGAACATTGCCACAGCAAAGCATCTGTGTAACAGGTTGAAGCAGCTTCCTCCATTCAGCAAATGATCAGCTTGACACTGATTCTTTAATGAATTGATCCTATTGAGTTGACTGCACTGATGTGGCTCTCTAGCAGGCTCTAGGCATAACTGGTGAAAATAAACATCCCAACACTGTTGCACCTACCTGGAGTCTTTCAGTCATTGCTATGATCTGCACCAACTGTGCACCTACACAGACAGCACAGAGAATCACAGGATTTTATGGAATCCTGTAAAAGTCTTCAAACCTCTTTCTCTTTTGCTATTGGAGATGGTGGAATTTTAACCAACCAATTTTAATTTTGGACTTACAGTATATGTGCAGGAAGTTCACAGGGTAAAAACTCCTTTTATTCCAAGACAGATTTTACCCCTTTTTCCACATGGCCTGAATGATGGAATATATTAATTCTATCACAGAGCAATTTTCTGCTCTACATGTAGAGTCATGTCATTAATAAAAATGTATGAATACACCAGAAGATATCATAAGAGTGTCAAATTATGTTGCCAATGGCCTGATGATCTCTTCAGAGATTTACTGAAGTTATGTTTTTCCTTTAGTGGCAGTTGGTTGTTTCCCCTCCTTGCAACAAAGTGGAAAACCTGGTGATGCAGCATGTATAGTATCTGCTGCAGACAATATTTAATATTTTTGTCAGAGAATTTCACCTCTCAACCAGAAATTTCCAAAACAAACATATTCAGGTTGATATTTTATTCCCATTTCAACTCTTTTGTGTTTAAACACACCACACGTCCCCAGTGTTTCCTATTCATACAACCTAATTTTTTATTTTTCAAGGGTCATCAATATCCTGAACTCATATATCCTGTAGCAGAGAAGGACAATATGACTCAGTAATCCACTTTACAATTGTGGTGTCCCAAATTTAAACTCTGATCACCATTACAAAACACTTTTAAATCCCCTAGCATTGCCAACACTTCAGCATTTTCATTACCAGGTTACATTAGACGAGAGATAAAATGCATTAAAACTTGCCTTATACTCCTTTGTGAGCAGTCATTTTATTTACTACAGAATGAAAAGAGATCAGGAGGGGAAGGAGATGGTCCAAGCACTCCATTTTCAACAAACCCTGACTACAGTAATCATATTCCCCAGATTTATGTGTCATTCCTGTAGCAGGGCACAGCTACCTGTTGATGGCAGCTTGAGATGCCAGAGGTGAAGCTCAGTAATCAGACGAGAATGAAGTGGACTCTTAAGAGATGATAAACCAAACAACAAGATACAGCCAGTCAAAGAATTGAAAGAAATAAGTTAATCTTTGTAAAGTACTGTTAAAGAGTGATTTGTTTCAGCATTGCCAGGCTCTGCCCAGAGAATCTGCAGGTGATTGCCTTTCTTGCTTCCTGTAATCCTTCTCTTTTCCCTCCTTTTCTGCTTTCTTTCTTTGCTGTCTTTGATGGTGAATAAAAGTGATCTTTCTTTTTGATTATCAGCATTTGGCCTTGTTTGTGTCTCAGCTTTGCTCCTAGTCATATCATCCCCCTCTGTGTTCATGCCTTAGGACACATTCCTGGATCAGGACAAATTTAAGATCATTTTTATTCAATTTTAAGCAATTTTTCTAGTAAGATACAAGATTTCAGGAGAATGTCTTCTTGGGTTTCCTTAGGATTTGTACATATTTGGTGTAAAATATTAAAAGAAAAAGTCGATATTTCAAGGTAGAATCTGGACCCTTTTTTTGAGGTGCTTTGCTGCCCAACAGGACCTTTCCCACAACTTCTCACTGTGTGCCAGGCTGAAGTGCAAAAGGAGTTCGGAGGGAATACCACAGCATTCAATTAAAAACTAAAACTAAATGGCTCACAGACCTCAAACTTCAGATTGGCTGGATACCCTCGTGTTGGATGGCAAAATTCCTGGAAGCTTTCTTTGTCTGTGGATGAAGGCTCTGCCTCATGAAGAACACAGGGCAAGCAACTCCAAACACCTGCTGGTGCTGGAGCACCCCCTGTGAGGGAAGGTGTGGTGTCCTGGCTGCAATGGATAATGAATAATTATCCAGCCAGAGTGTATCCAGCCAGAGCCATTAATACCCCAAGGCCTGGCACCCAGGAGGGGCATTAATGCCCTTAAATGATCTGTTTGAGGTTGAAAAATCCCAGTGAAGCCAGTCTGACAAAACACACATGGGGGTGCCTGGCAGCTCCATCCACTCTGGGGTGTCTGTGAGGCTTGGGGGGATCAGTGCCCTCGGGAGGGGCAGTGCTGGCACCTGGGCATAGAATCACAGAAGGGCTTGGAAGCAACCTTAAAGCTTATCTAGTCCAATCACCCCTGAAATCAGCAAAGTCACTTTAATCAAGTGGCTCAGTGTTGACAAAAGCTGTTTGGGGAAGAAATCCTATCCTCTTTTTGTCCATAACTGAATCCTCCCCCTGAGCAGTGGCAGTGCAACAGGTCAGGCTGCAGATGTGGGAATCACCTGGTTCTGGGTCATGAACGTCAGGCTCAAGAAGTTCAGAAAGAGAAGGGAGTGTGACTAACTCAGTTGCAAAGGTGATGGCTGGGGCCTCCTGCAGCATAACTTAAACCCATCTTTTTTGTGGGGGAGGGGAAGATTTAGGAAGAAAAAAACCCTTCTTCTTACAAAGTGAGTTGCCTTTTTTTTTTTTTTTAATGTGATTTTCAGCCACCAATGAATTTTTCTTATCTTAATTCCTTAAAAAAATAAAAAAGAAAGAGTCAGACGACGAAAATTTATAGACTGTACTAATCCTTAGAGTACAGATCCACTCTTTTGAAAGCCATAAATACAGAGTTAAAGAACCACAGGAAATTACTTCTCTGAGTTATGTTAATTGCTTCCAACACTCCAGTATCTATCTACACAAGGAAGGAACACAATTTGAGGAAGACATCATAACATATCACGGTTAAAAAAAAAATTATGCCTGATGTTTTTTCTTATGAATTAAAAGGGGTTTGAACCACTTAAGAGGAAAAAAACCAAGAGCATGTCTGAAACAGGGCACAAAGTATGCACACAGTAGAAACAGTTGATTGGAATGCTCTGTTATCTGTCACTTTAAATCCCTCTCTCTAGCAGCAGCAAGGGAGCGAAACCCAAGAAAAGCAGCTACAGAAAAAGGGAGAAAGAAAACAACACACTGTGATTACAGTTCTGAATCCATGGATTAGGAAAGAAACATTTCAGTATTAATAGGCTGTCCTCAAACAGCATGAAAATAGGTAAGTAAATGACATTAGGAGAAAAATATTTTTGTAACCGTATTTTAAAAGTATAAATCTCACTGTGTAACCAAAAATATAAGCAAGAACACTGTCAGAATTTAAAACATAATATGCTTGTTATGTTAAAGGCTTGGATTTGTCAAATTAACCATTTAACTGATGCAAAAAGCCATCATTAACGTACTGTTCAACTTAGAAAACTGAAGTTTAAATATTTTTCCCAGCTGGATCTCAAGTATTTTATGGTTTGTGATGAACAGTTTGTGTTGTACTGGTAGTCGATCCAAAGTTTAACCTTGCTTAAAACAAGAAGATCATTTAGCTCAATCAGTGTGAACTCTGACCTCTCTTGGCTCCAATTCAAAAGTCCCTATCCTGCAATACACCTGCACTCAGCCCAGGGGCTGAACAAGGACAATGGTTGGGAATCAGGGCATCACAGAATCCTGGAGGTTGCATGTGGAGATCACCATCCTCTCTCTGGAAAACCATTGAATAGGCTACAATGGGACACTGAGCAACCTGATAGACATGTGTATTGATTTACAAACAACTCTTTGTCAGAGGTAATCAAAATGCAAATTTTCTAAAGAAAGGAGGTGGTGAATTTCTCAAACTTCTTATTAAAAAAAAATGTAAGGGGCTATGCAAATCACCTTGTATTTGAAAATACATGAAGAAGCTGATTTATATCGCTGAAATAATAATTAATTATTAATTTAACCTACCCCAAAAAAGCAAAGCTATCTTTCTTCTTTTCCATATCAAAAAGACAAATAACTTGGAGATTTGGATCATAGACAGATTCTGCCTTGCAATGTATGCTCAAGGTTAATTTGAAAGCTAGCTACTGAGGATTTTCTTAGACAAATCTATATAGAAAGCTTTCAAAAGATGTTTTTAAGGCTTCCTTAACTTGTCATGACTACAGGGCCTGCACAGGTCAGCCAATGGCGATATAGCCAGGTGACTATAGCAGTGTCAGAAATTTATCTCAGTTTTATTACATAAAATAAATGATAGTTAGGAACAGAAAAATGTGCAGTCCTGCAGAGAGTAAAGCTTAAACCTAAGTCTCTGTGCTAGTTTCAAGTTTGTATGGCTGTGATGAATAGAAGACAGTCTGGCATGTCAGGGTTTTCTGTATGACTGATAATGTTAAGAGATACTTCCTCATGGCTGGCTATGCAGGAACATTCAGTTTTAAAAGAAAAATAACGTCTTTCATTTGCATGTTCCTCTAATCTTAAAGTTGAAATCACTTAAATGGATTTTGATGGTACCTCACATTCATTATTTCTTAAGCAAAAAACATTTATGAAGTAAGAAATTAGACAAAGGCCTGAAAAGTAGACTTTTTCTTCCCTAGCAGAAGAATAAAACTTAAATATTTCTCTTTTTTTACAGTACTCTTTCCTTCTTGTCCTGGTTTGCCTTGTGACCAGAGTGACATGCCAGCATTCTCCTGATCAATGGCAGTCCTCATGCCTGATACTGGCCTAAATTTTGGTAGTCCTTATCTGGCAGAATAATCACTGCTGTCACAGCTGAGCTTCAGGACTCTTGTACCATAGAGATTACTTACTGGAATAATACTTAAAAGAACAATATCCTAAATCAAAACAAGTGTCTGTAGGCTGCACTTCAATCCAATGTAGAGAATTTTTGCTCTGCAGTCTGCATTCTCAGTGAGTTGTTCATAATTATTCAAAGGTTTGAGGGTTTTTTGTTAGGTTGGTTGTTTATTTTTTCTGATGGTTTTCTTTTCAATGGCTTTGTGAAATTGTCTTTCATTGCTAGCACCTTTTTGTTTAACTTTGGTTAAATATTTCATATATTAAATATAGCATATTTATAATTATTTTCAGTTCTGATTTGGAACAAATGTAGCTGAATGCATTATTCAAGAACAACATCTGATCTTATTTAATATCATGTAACGCTTTGCTTGTTCTTGCTCTTTTTTTTCATGTAGAGGCAATATAGTATGCTTGCCAAATGTGTACAAGTACATTTCTCCCAAACAAGCTGTTCAGAAATGTTATTAGCCTAAATATCTTGTCCTGAATTTTTTAAAGCCTGTTTCTTCTAAGTCAATCATTTTTATTATTTTTTTTTTGTGCACCAGTTATAGTAAGCTATTTCAGAAACAGCTCTGCAATAAAATGTACCAAAATATGATAAGGAAAAAGTTAACCTGCTAAGTTACCTTTAAAAGTGACCTTTTCCTACTCCCTGATTTCTAAGCTGCTCACTGAGCTTGCTTGAATCTCTCTCTTAAATTTCTCTAGGGTCTGACAACCAAATGTTTTCAAGTAGCTGGATGCTTAGGGATTTATGGTTGTGTGGCTTTCCAAGAGTATTTAGGTGTATGCAGCAACTCCAATGACAATCACCAATAATTGCACAATTATGTCCTCCTGAAAATTCCACAAGGTGCCTTTTTACTTCCTTGAGAACTAAATTTCTCAGCTTGCCTCGTGCAAGATGTGATCCTGGCAGCAAAGTCGTAGGAGGCTTTCACCAGCACAGGTCTGAGCAGCCCCAGGAGGGGTTATGTCAGCTGGGTTTGTCTCAGAATAAGCTGTCCCCCCTTCTGGGAATAGCCTACATTTCTACTGCTGGAAAAGTAAGCTTTGTGAGTACAGGAAGCACAAAACTGATTGCTTCTCTGCTCTCCACCTCTAGATTCTTCGTGCTGATTCATTCCGTTTCTCTCTTCTTCCTGCTGCAAGCAGAGTCTTTTCTTCATTCAGTGGGCAATCACTGCTTCATCCTTGAGCCACTCTTGGAGATGATCTTCCTCACTAGCAATAATTTTTGCCCTAGGAATCATATGCATAATTTCATATTAGATGCTAAGCTCCTTAGAGTATACAGGCTCTTATTTGTGTCCATAAAAATGTCTTTTTTTTTTTTTTTTCCCAAATACCTGATGGGCCTGTAAATACAGCTGACAATACAATGCAGAGGTTCAATATTAAGACTAGTAGTAGCATACTGGTAGAATTTTGTGTTTCTAAGTGTGATCAAAGGATCACTTTTTTTTGTGAAGAGAAACTACTATGCCAAAAGCTTCTGTAAATACACAGAATATGCTTTCTTTCCTGTCCTTTTGTATTTTCCTGTTCTTTTTTATCAGGCTGAGTCTCCCTGGCAAATTTAAAGCCTACTGTAAATGCAGATCATTTGTTTTCTCTTTGTAAGGATGAGAGCTGTATGTTTGTCCATGAGGCTAAATACTGGCCTGTACAAATTGTTCAACTAAATAAAAGATGGGTCTGAATATCATGAACCTGGAACATCTGTGGCCATAGCTGAAGCTAATTTTTTTAATTAGGTGAAATAGCAAACGAGATGTGCAGCCAGTAACCTTCCTCAACATATCATAATGCTTTATAGGCAATTTTACATCCTGTGTGTTCTTCTTTCCCCTCTGTTGATGGTAATTTGGATAGGCTCTGGGATGCAATGCACAAATAAACATGCAATCACATACACTGTGTGTAAATCTGCTTATAAAGGCTGCTGATGAAAGAGGTGTCTATGTCAACCTTTCTTACCCAGCTCATGTGAATAACCTGTAGGTGGGAAATGCACCTCACAAAACTGGTGGTGCTTAAATAATGCAGTCACAGCCACATTTCTGTTTGAATTTTCTCCCAGATAAATGACCAGGTAAGAAATACAGTGAGGGAAGTGTTCTGGTGAAACAGATTATGTTTTTAAATAATTCTGAAGTTGTTACTTGCTTCACTTAACAAGCAATCTGCTGTGAAATGTTAAGACCTTAAAGTTGAGTTAATTAGGTGTGTAGCTCACATGACACAGAAAAAACAGCTCCATGTGTTTACTTCTGAGTCTCAGATTTATGTTATGTGCAGTAGTCACTGGATTCTGAAATGTTGACTTGATGATTATTACCCTCCATTATGCCACTATTTGTTTTTCTCAGTATTTCTTTCTGTAAACTAATTTGGTACAGTGTTTGGAGAAGAGAGACACAAAAGAAGTGCAAGCACAGTAAAGCTAAGTTGTTTAAATTTAGAGCTGGCTGGGAAATTTTCATTTTTCTTTCATTAGAGAAATGGTGGTTTGTAGAAAACAAAAATTATTCATTCAATTCAAACAATCACCTACTAAGGAAAGAATAAGAAAGGCTTTATAAGCTGTTAAAATACCAAATATTTTAAAGTAAAAGAGCTATGTGCAGGTCAAGACTTTCTCTAGTATTTTCAATTAAAACACAGTCAACTTATAATTAAGAAATAAAAGTTAAGACTTTAAAAATTATTTCTAATATCACAAAAACTTGGATTGATCTGGTTAAACCCATGACATTTTAAATTAAAGAAAATGAAAAAAAAAAAAAAACAGTTATCAACTTCTACCAGTTCTAGATATGAAGGAATAAAAATTTCAAGAAAAGTGTCACGTGGTAGAAGAATATGTGTCTTGCATACAGCAATTCCAAAAGATCCTAATGGTGTTTGTAAACAGGGAGTGATTCAAGGTCTGGCTCAAGCTCTGCATCAACCTTTGTATAAGACTGTCTTCCCATTTACTGTACAGGGAATTCTTCACTCAGGTGTCTGCAGGGTCTGTGTTCCAAGCACCCGCTTTTGTCGAATTTTGCTTCTCCTTTCTCATTAATAAACTTCCTTGGTTTAGAACAGCAGATCCAGAAGCTGTCTTTTTGGTCCCTTTGTGCTGTAACCCAGAAACAAGTATTCCAGAGAGTGTGCATCTGAGCTGGTGCATCTGCACTACAGCTGGGCTCTACATTTCCATGCCTCCTTCCAACACGTGGGGAGAGCTGGGACCACAGAAGAGAAATCCAGCATGGCTATTTTCCAGTGGCGCAATGCCCAGGACCTGACAACACTAAGCTGCTTGGCAGAGGCTCCCAATTTCATTGGAGTCAGGCCTGCCCTTAAAATCAGGGAGCTGATCACATATCTCTACCATCTCACTGGCTCCAAGACTTAGTCATGGCAAAAGGGAATGTGACACCCCCCTTTTCCATGAGTCTGATCAATCATGATTAACTCTGCTAATTAGGCTTGGGCAGCAGAGCTGTAACACTGGTGTAAATGATCAGAACCAGACCCACTCAGCCATTTTGGTCCTAATTTACTTTTGCCCAAATGTAGTTTTGCATCGCTTATTTAACATGCTGCTCTCTGCGCTGTCAAAACATGAAAAGTGTCCTAGCGTATGAGAGATGCAAAGCTGACTTGAATTAAAAAGTAAATAAATTTTAAAAAAATGCCTCCCAAGTCTAAGAAATAAATCTTGTAAATCTTTACTCTTTGGGACTTCTTGCTTTTACAGTATTTAGAGTAATTCGTGTAGACAATAATTTACAGGGGTAAATTTGAATTTCTCAAACCCCATTGCTTCAGCCTCTCATTCTGGTTTGGGGAGGGAGCAAAGCAATTCTGTGAGGAGTGTGCCAGTCTTTTGGACAAAATATGCAACAAGCACCCTTGTGGAAAATTCCTTGATGTTATCGATGCTTTCCATTCTATTTAAGTATATTGTACTCTCACAGTAAATGCACACATATATCCTAATTTACTTAGGATATTGTATCCAAAGAAACCCATGTGATGAATTTCCCCAGACATATTATGCAGAGAGCATTCTTCAGAGTTAAACAGGGAGAGTCACTGATTTTGTTTGCTAGGATTACAAGTAAAGAACCACAGGGCAAAATTAGCAGTCAGCAGATGCTATTAAGGGCATCTGTTGACTACAATCAGACTACAGACCATAATCAGATGGATAAAATTCTAGGCACCTGAAACATGTACATGATTAAGGGTGTCCTGTTAAGGAGTTTACCTCATGCACTTCTTCATTGGAAACAAACACTACAAATTAGAGATCTTGTGAAGGTCATTAATAAATCAGTCAATAATGCAGAATGTTAATCTGCAATCTGTTTTATAGCTGCTGTCTTATTTCTACACAAAGAGAAGTGCTGGTGATTTTCTTACACTCTTCCAATACCAGTGTTTCCACTGAATTTCCTGAATTCTCTTTGGGAAGTCATGGTTCCTGTTCTGGTAAGAGGGTAACCCTGTAAAAACAAAGTTTTGACCTGGTGAATTCATATGAAACAAGAAGTAAAAGAGGGAAGAGAACACTGGTGTATAATGGTCATTGGGGGCTCAATTAAAGGAGAGCAAATCTACATGATCGTGCTTTAATTCCTGTTTTTACAAGGTGAAATAATAACCATACCACTAGGAAAGTCTGTATGCCTCAGAAGCAACTGCCTTCTTTGACAAATTATAATTATGGAGATAGCCAAGGGTATCAGAACTGCTCAGAATAACTGAAGGGCACCATGAAACAGTGCATGCTTTTCCTTCACCACTTGGGAGTTTTTATGGGTAGGCCAGCTGACTTCATCAGTCCCACAGTTTAAGACTTTGCTTGGTTTATCTTCTATGCCAGGGTAATATTTGTAGAAATCCTGTAAATTTTCAAATGGAAAATTTACTTTATCACTTCTGTTCTACCTTTGATGTAAGTTGGCAGTGTTGCAATTTTCATAAGTCACATTTTATGGATTATGGTGCACAAACAACTTCCACGCATATTGGATATAAACAATATAAAAATAAAGATAAAATAATTAGTGTGCATGCTCAGAATGGTTTGGGACAGGGTGGAAGAAAATTAAAAAGAAATGGAGGACTGGAAAGGATGAAAATTTCAGTTCTTTTGGTCATTCTGCTCACTCCAAAATGTGTTTTCCTGTGAATTTCTCAAAGCTGTTTTTTTATTGATGTAGATTACTTTTTTCATGAATCATTCAAAACCTGCCTTTTGAAGAAGAGGATATGCATATTTTAATGCATACAATGAATTGTATCTTATATTAGAATAGCAAATTCTTTCAGTTTTTCTTTCTACCAATGTTAAAAAGGAGAAAAACATGTGACTAATTATATTAATGGGAAAATGAGAAAACAAACAAAAAAGTAACCAATAAAATGCAGTTAGAAATTTGTTTCATTAGGATCTCAGTAACTTCTGCAGATTTTAATATGTTATTCTCTATTAATGCAAATGTTTCAATGAGAAGAAATGGAACTAATCCTACAAATAAGAACTCAAGACCTGAGTTTGAATATTTTTTTACATTCCTTTTTTTCACCTTTCTTATTTCGGCATTTTATCACCATGGCAAGAATAGTAATTCTGGAAATAATGCACAAGAATAAACAGTAAAATAGCTGCTATTTTTGATCTTGAAATAAATTTCCTATGTGGACAAGTCATATATGATGTCATTCAGCAACTCTGACTTGCACGGTGTTCACATCATTAATTACATCAATATTAACAGAGCTGCTCCTGCATGTAAGAGTTACTCACATAAAGGGTACAAAACCTGTAATTCTTTTGTATCCCTTTTTCATGTCTTCTTCTTGTAATAGGAGTATGGCTACATTAAATGTGTCCAATTCTTAATAGACTGGGTGTTTGATAGAAGACTTTGTGTTTTTGTCAGTATTTTGTTTCATAAAATAGGACAATGGGTTGTGACATTTATGGGTTTAGAATTTTTGCTTAAGTACAGTGTAGATAATAGAACAAAAAATGATAGTGCTGATTTCCAGCTTTCTGGGATTAAATAGCTGTGTTTGCCTCAAACCCTTAGTTCCTGTTCAAATTCTCTCAGAAATATTATCTTATTTTGCTGCAGGAAACAAAATTGAACTATATTAAGAAAGTAAAATCTTGTCTCTTCCTTTTAAAACAACACTTCCCTAAACTCTTCTTTGTGAACATAACACGTGGCTTTCCAAAATTAAAAAAAAAAAATCATTATGGTTCAATTTTTTTAGTTACATGACTTTTCTAACATGAATAATAAACCTGCCTGCAAATACCTTCAGAAATAAAAACCCTGCATGTACAGTATGAAAAAAAGATAAAAGATCTCTCAAGAGTAAAGTAGCTGAAAGCCATCATGGGATCACTTCAGACTTTTTGTTTTCTTGTATTTTGAAAGTGTGACATTTTGAAAGGAATGGCAGTGAATGAACTATCAGATAAAGGGATGACTTCACCATGAAATGAGTGTGCTCATTGTATTGAGAAAAAGAAAGCAATTTTTTCTCTTTTTTTAAGTGTGGCTAATCTTTGTTATTTAAAGAACCCTGTTCAATTTTGGAAGTTAAGCGCAGCGCTTACCCATTTTTCTGTCTCTGACTGGGACCTGGCCAGCCACAATTTGGAGGGTTAGGAAAGATTTTAAATACAGTAAAATGAAAAAGTGCCTATTTCTTTTAAAATGCTTCTATTTTTTTTTTTTTT
>VXBS01000209.1:202256-240154 GCA_013400255.1 Sitta europaea | reverse complement strand
TTTTTTTTTTTTTTTGTTATACATTATACATCAGAGTGATATTTGAAGGCAGATTTATTACACACCCTGGCAGAATGCTTTGTACATTTATAATGCAAAGCTTTTATCTAAAGTTCAGAGCATTATTTTAGAAAGAAGGTGCATCGTATCTGGGAGACAAGTTCTATTCCTATTGAAAGGTGTCCATAGGAATTGAAAATGTGTGGTAAAACTGAGAGTCAAGGAAGAGCTGAAAATGAAATCCGTATTGTTTGCTTACTGCAGCGTTGCTTTTTGAGCCTTACTCTCCTGATCTAATTGCAGATATTCCTGCTCGTTGCAGGGGGGCTGGACTAGATGACCTTTAAAGGTCCTTTCCAACCCAAAACTGTTCTAGAAGATTCAAGTCTAACTGCTTGGTCTGAGAGTTATACATAATTTAATGCAGTAAAACTAATTTATATTGTAGGCAAATATTGAATCTGTTAGAATTTGGAAATCACATGATATCCTGAGTTGGAAGGAACCCACAAGGATCATTAAAGTCCAGCTCCCGGCCCTGCACAGGACAGCCCCAAGAATTACATTAAAATGGTCTTAAAATATTTAAGCTTATTCTAGTTGAAATTATTTCCCGACCATGCCCATAGCATATGAAAAATTGCTATTGTAAGAAAAGAATTCTGTTCCTGAGAGGAGTCTAAGTTTTTCTTAATCCTATATTGACGATTAAAGACTGAAATTCCAGAAATGAAAGCGTGTGTACAATTGGTCTCCATAAGTAAAAATAGCAAGAAGTTTGCCACCATGTGGTTTTGAAAATGACCTCTAATCTGCCTTCCCTCACACCTGTATTTTCAAATACCAGTTGTCACTCTGTGTTTTTATTTTCTGATGTGTCTTGGACAATTTGGAAGCAGCTTATACAGAGTTTTGCATCTGAGCTCTCCACTCTGTGTGCAGAGTCACTGCTAAAGACAGGAGTCAGGCCACTGGCTTTGGGCTCGGGGTGCAGGATGTTTTTGGAGATTTGTTGTCTAGTGCTTCTGCTGGGAACTCAGCACTCAACTGAGAAGCCCACACTGTGTTTTCAGAGCTCACCAACAGTTCCAGTCTGTAAAGGAATAAACATGATGCTGATGGAAGTGTACCCTGCCGAGTAAAAAGTCTGCAACTAAAGGGTTAAAAATGTTTTGATTAAACTTTGTAATCTGTAATAAGTTGATGTAACCTTACTTAATAATTCTTGAATGTTATTAAATCTAAAATTTTCTATTAATAATATTTCTTGAGGCAAAGCAAAAATTTTATTCAAAAGATATTTTTTCTACGAACATATTTAAATAGAAGTCACCTTTTTCTTTGTGTACCTCATGGCCACTTGACACCTCTTTAGAAAGTCACCCCTTTCCACAAAGAGATATAACGCATTTGTGTTAAAGCCAAATACAGTGATCCTAATCTGTCAAGGGTTTTATTACTGGAACTAAAAAATTATCAGTATTTCATGTAGTGATTATTTCAATGGGACTATTTGTGAAGTCACAAACTGCTTGATATTTAAGTCCCCTAATTTGGATTCCCTGTCTGACCATATTCTATAGCACAAACTGTGATAAGATTCCATGAATCTGAAATTCTGTAGGACACAAATGTATTCTCTTTTTTCCTGTCTCTCTCAGGCCAGCTGTCTTCTGTCAGGGCATACTGATGAGACAGGCTAGGGAATGCCCACCTTGGAAATACTTCTGAGAGACCCTCACAGCTTCTGTTTTAGATTAGGGTTTGAATTTCTTATTAGCTGTGGAATGGTATTAGCATTTGGAGGGTTTATCATACATGCCATATGGCAGGGAAACTTAGGAAAATTTGAAAAGCTGGGGAGTGTTGTCTAAAGTGTTATCAGAGTCCACAATGTGGACTTTAGCATTTAAAAAGTTGCAATAAACCTAAGTACTGACATATTTATAAGAAAAGCAGGTATATGAGATCACCAGTTTGTTACACAGGCACAGACACAGCGAACTTAAACAATTGGAACTCCAAGCCAGACAACTTCAACCAGGAATATTGTCAAGTGCTTTATCAGTGAGCAAAATTAACTAGGAGGAAAAACATAACTAGAGCTGTGATAACTCCTTGCCATAAGATTTTAATTTAGTACAAGAATAAGTGTCTTCCTGAAGGAAATATAAGCCAAACATCACTTATCTTGATGGACCTGTTGCCTCTGTACTGTAAAAGGGATGGCTGGGATGGCCACAGCTGGTTCAGAGCAAAGGGCAGAGCTAAGCTTCCTGCCACCTCCATTGATACTGGTGTCTTTCCTTTGGATTTAGGAATAATGGATTTCACTATTTTAGTGAAATACCTCCATTTTACTTTAGGAAGACAGATAGATATATGCTTCTCTTTGTGCTCCTAAAACATGCATGTTTTAATAGTAAAGCCATAGCTAATTACCTGCTTATTAGCATATTTCCCATACTTAGTGTAGTACTTGGGATATAAACCAGCATCCATCTTCTAGGGAAATACTAGGTTTGTTCTTCTTCTTCATCTATTTGGAAAAAAAAAAAAACATATGAAGAGCATAATGCATGCAGTGATATCAGAGCCATTACTCCTCCTCAGAGTCCTCTTTAAGGGAATGAAAAGAATTTCTGTTTTTTGTCACACCCACCCATGTAATACATGGTGGCAATACATGTATTACATTTCACATCAGGCAAGCGAATGTTCATCCTTCAATAGTGCATTTATGTCCTTCATAAAGTTTCATTCTTGATTTGAAAGTTTCAAATCTCTGTGTGATACAGATGGTTCGAATCCCATTGACAATTCAATGTCTGGTTAGCTCTAAAGTAGACCAAAGACGTGGTAATTAATGTCCTGAGAGACCTCAAAAAGCTTATGCACACATTTCTAAAAACACTCGTATTTGCTGTCAGTGTTCAAACACTTTCAGGAAACTGGACTGTGATTCTGAGCATATGTTTCTTGTTCCCTCATCAGTAATCAGGCCCACTGAGGGCCACACGCTGGCCTGGAGTGAGGGCTAGAAGGTAAAGCACTGACTAAGGATTATAGTTGAGATGTAGCTTGACCCACCAATGGGTCTTCATATCTGTTGCTTGGATAGATTTAGAAATAGAGGCGAATTTACAAAGCAAAATAATCAAGTCCTTCATAAATGGAGTGAAAGTTTCCATCTAATTGGCTGGTTTTGCAGTAAAAACTACAACTGCTTACATTTTAAACATAGAAAAAGTTAAAAGAGCCCAGATCTAATAGTCAAAACTGCTCAGATTGATTTTAGTCATTACTGATACATGTGTTGTGTGCATGGATCTATAGAGGAGCTCATCACTGTCAGCAAAGAAAAACATTTCTATCTTTTACCCCCTTCCCTTCTTCCCCACACCAGGCATTGCCTTTAGTCTCACATTTCCTTGTGATACAAACCACAGAAACTCAGAACAAGGATTTCCATAATTTGCAATTTTCAACAAAAGCAATGGCAAAGCTGCCACAAAGCATGGCAAAGATCAAACAGCATCTGTTGCAAACAGGACCACAACTAATGGCAGTGAGAGAGAAATGGAGGAATAAAGAACAGCTCCGTTTACACCCACAGTCTGAATCTTCCAGTCCAACAGAAGGCATGTTTTGCAGACACAGAATGCCTTCCAGGATGCTCTCCAGAATCCACTCATACCGACAAAAAATATCTATAGAACAGTGATCTAGTGGAGAAATGTTTGCAGTACTTTGCTGAACAGAAAAAAAGATAGTCTTTCCACAAAGGCTTCAGATTTCCCACCTTGACATGCACACATGAAGCAGTAAGATTTGTAATAGGCAAAGTCTATAATGTCAAAATTTCAAAATCCCTCTGCTGTGCAGCTTGCACACTGGGAGACTTGTAGGGCCCAGGGTCAGGTTCACAGAGAGCAGTCTAGGTCCACATTCCCTGAACTTCCCATTCAGGTCCATCTATCTTTAATGAAAATTAATAATTTAATCTCCATGTTACTAACACATTATCTCCTTCAAAAGGAACCAGTATCTAGCCCATGGGTCAGATCTCAGTCTTTCATTTCATAATATATTAAGACAGTAACAATAGTTCAGCATTCAATATGAAACAAAGATTTTGTCTGTAATTGTTGCTTTTTTCCTTATCCTAAAAGCTGATGGCAATCATTTATGCCCAGATTATAAACTATATCTTCATCTATGGCTTTTCTTATCATAATATATGAAAGTGGAAAAAACAGTCTGTATGTAATAAGCACAGTATGAAATTTCACAAGGTCCATATAATTTTGTGTCATTATTCCTGTCAATGTATATTTTTCATTTTTTATTGCAGGAATATTTTTATTTAGTGTGTGGGTTTTTTCTTTACCTTTTCTTGTTCTCATTGATGACTGAAAGTATTCTGCTGTCTAAAATACAAAAACAGTTTGTGGTCTCTTCAAAATGTTGATTTCTATTCAAACTCACTATTTTTTTTCCTGTTTATCTCCCTCTTTGTTTTTCAGTCATTGAAGGGCTCGAGATTTAAGGTGCAGGTATGTATTTTTGAAATTAATATAACTGAGCAGAGAATACCCATATCTTTTCCCTGAAATTTGGTAAAGTTTGTGCTATTGACACTTCATATTGTGTCTTTGTTCTTGTCCTTAGAAGATAACACTTCCCTTATCTTCCCAAAATACAAATTTACTTCTGTACTTCCAGGTATATTTGTTTCATTTTGCTTTACTCTTACTTGAAAATAAATCCCCTTAAAATTTTTTGTGAGGGAAAACTCTGAGGAAGCCCAGCTGGCTGGCAGCTGTGAGCCAGGGAAGCCTTTGATTCTCAGAATTAAGGACAATCTGATTTCCTTTGCTACACACACAAGAAGCTTTGGGTTCACAAGGAAATATAGAAAGGAATGAAGGGAACAAATAAGCAAGCTTTCAAGTGTAGGGAGTTTCTGGTGAAGTAAACAGTTGGCTATTTCTTGGCTCATTAGGCCAAATGCAAAGGAGGTGAATTAAGTTGGGGGGAAACTTTTACCTCAGTCCTGTGAGTGGCAGCCATAGCTCTGGACTGGAATGGAAAGCAAATGAGTTTCAGATAGAAGCCTGTGCAACATAATTCCACTTGCACACCAGTCAATGACTATTAGGTTTGGATAAATATTCCTTGAAATGTTTTATTTTTAGATATTTCATTGATAGTTATAATTTTCTTACAATATTTTAAAAAATAAAAATTAAATCCTAAGATATGCCAACAAAGGGTTTCATTATTAAAATATCAGAACAATCTAGAACCTGAATATCTCAACTGAACCTTAATTTCAACAGCTGAAGTATTTCTAAGCCATAATGAATTTTGGTGCAGTCTGAAACCCTACATGGGGCCAGGTGGAGGAATAGAGGAGTAAATTAACTGCAGATGGCAACAGGGAGTGGATTTGAGCACATATGAAAAGTAGCCAAATTTACAGCATCTCTAGAATACTTATCTTTGTAATAATGAATGCAAAAATGTGTTGAATATTCAAAATGGGTAAACACGTTATTATACTAAAAATTCTGGCAAACATAAATATGGAGATTTTAAAGATTCACCTGCTAGAAACAGGACCACATGAAGCCTTGATATTTCACTTTAGAGTACTCTTTCAAGCATTTCTTCAAAACACTGAGAAATGCATGAAGAAATGCAAGAACAGCTCCACCAGATCAAAATAATGATAGCTACTGATTAAGAACATTAGGTGAAACCAGGCACTAGGACCAAAAATTACTCAGCATCACAGTTCAGTGCTTATACAGTAACATGAAAGTAAGGAGGAAAATGCCTGGATTCTGAAGGGTGGACAGGATCCTGAAGGCAGAAAGAAAAAAAAAAAATTCCCATGATCTTGGATTAACATTTTAATAGAATAAAAAAACATGTTTCAAAGGACAGATTGTATAGATGACACACTACACTTTGAAAAATGCTTTGCGATTACAGAACACAGAGTTTTATTATCAGCCATCGAAGAAGAAACAAAGTCTGCACAGAATATTCATCAGCACACCTGTTGCCTCCATTACAGCACAGCTTAGCTCTGTGAGGGTGGCTGCCATTAAGAAAAATAAGGCTAAGTACAGGTCTAAGCCCACTTAAGCAGCATACATTACGTGTGTGAATATCCAGCACAAAAGTACTCACTCATGCTGCTGAGTTTTAACATGCAAAACTAGAAAAAAAAAACATTCAATGATTTCAAAAACTGTCTTGTGCTTGAGAGCACCCACCTTTGTGGGTGCCAATGCAGCTCCATCGTGTCCCTAGTGAATGCTGAACCAGAAAATGGAACAAACCCTTCATGTGGAAGTATGTCTTTACATAATTCCATACACAGCGATGTTCACATTTGCCTATGAATGGTACTTAGCCTGTTGGACAAAGTGGTTTTCATAGGAAGCACATCCAAGATCATATAATCAATGTGAAAATTCTGTAACAGATGTCAGTCAGGGAAAAGAAGCTATGTGGAAATAGAATCAATGGAGTTGATGGAAAATGAACCATTTTTGCTAACACGAAGACAGTTTTGCGTTTTAAAAGATTTTGGCTTAGCATTCAAAATACGTGAGGGACTTGTGAAGACATATGTGAGTCAATATACATAAAGAAACAACACAGACTTTATGTATAGAGATAAGAAGAAACACAGAACCTCAACTTGGAAAACTCTGAAAGACTTTATTTCCCCTCGTTCCTGATCACTGTAGCAAATAATCACATAAATCTGTGAAGTATTATGCAGAGAGCAGTAACTGGAGAACTGACATCTAGAAACTGAAGACATGGGCTTTAAATTTACAGTGCAGACACAGGCCACAACACACTTTATATACATAGGATAATATCCAGTATTAGATGCAAATTTAAGGCATATTCTCCCCAAAACAAAAGGTATAGCATAAATTTAAGGATAAATGTGCAGCAGAATTAACAAGTAATTCTCAGGTATGAAGAGTAATAAATTTGGAGCTGTTATGTTGTTGTTTTCTTCTCCTTTACTCTTTCATTTAAAGTGGCTAAAGAGGGCTTTTCTAAGACATAAGCCCCTTTTCCTGTTTTTTTGCACCCTTTGTTTATTCTTACCTTTTGCTGAGCATCAACATATTTCTCCATTCCTTCCATAGCTCACAGTGTATGCATCCCCATTTCCTGCAGGAAATACTTTAAAGGCATAAAAATCATATTGTCATCAATATGCACAAAGGCAATGGTTATTCACCTTGATCACATGAGTAATCACAATGACTGCTAAATCAAATTACATAAACAAAGCTTGGCTCAAGTTTCATTGATGATAGCTTGATCTTTATCATATCAGACAATACCTGAAGATATCTAAGATGGGAGAGCTACTAAAATTGTATAAACTGTGTAAGAGTAAGAATGGAGAGAATATAAATAACCATCTTTACTGTATTAGAAGATTGGGATCTTGAAAACGCTCGAGAGAGTTTGCAGTATTTCATTCAGGCAGTTTTGGACTATTCACAAGATTTAGCTACAGACCTTAAAAGAAAACTATTTTCCATTTGTCTAAAAACCAGAGATGCTGGTGTTTTAATCAAGTGGGTTTTTTGTGTCAGTGGTCTTAATATGAAATATGCTTCATGCTCAGCTACCTTCCTGGTTTGGAACCTGTCATTACTCGCACTTAACTGTGGTGCATCCAGTTATGCATCCATTCAAAGAATCCTTTTGCTGTCTTCCCAAGGTCCCTGCCTGTAATCATCACTAATTTTTGCTGGTTATAGAAGTGTTATAAAGGTTTGTGAGCCTCACATCACAAACGTATTTGGAATAAAAATCTTTTTTTGTTCCTTCCCCCGTAGATTTCACCCTTTGCCTCTCTAGCTCTGGGACTACTTAGGGAATGGCAGGTGTCATGGGAATCTGACTTCATTGCAGGAAGGATCTTCAGTCAAAACATCCTTCCATTTTTGGTGTGTTGCTAAATAAAACCAGAAATGGCAGTTTGTAACCTGTGATTCTGAATCCAGCACGGTATTAGCAGAGGTTAAGAAATAATCAAACCGAGGACCTGACCATCTAGCAAAAGACCACAATTAACAATCACAGTGTTTTCACTGTCATTGTTGGGTTTTCTTTTAAGTTTATTTAAACAAAAAAATAGCATGCAACAGAGATTTCAAAAATACAAATTTTATTGATATTTTTTCAGAGAAAATTTTAATACAAGAGATTAAATACAAAGCCTTGTCAAGTGAAAGCCTGTGAAACTGAGTTCCAATCACTGAGCAAAGTCTGATGGAATTGCTAATTAGATCACATATTTCTCCTTAGCTGTAGAACAAGGAATCACACCAATGACTCCACTTTTCAGCTGTAGAATAAGTTTTCAATCCCTTTTGTAACTGGTTAGTACAGTACAAGGTACAAACTCCTACTGATGCTGAACAGAAACATTTATGTATTTAAAAGCTAATATATGCCTGAGGAATAAAAAGCCTCCAACTTTTATTTTTCCAATATTTATCATCCATTGAAAAACAGATGGTAGGAGGTAAGCCAGGTTATCTCAGGCTTCTTCTGATGGGTTCAGTGGCAGAGACCCAAGCAGCCTCATATGCAGCAGAATACCTATCTCACTGGCAGCCAGGTTTTTTTTTTTCCACTTAACTCCTTTTTTCTGCTTGGAGCCAATCCAGCCCAGTTCAGCTCTTTTGTAGGAACTGAGGAACCAGTATTGATTTCCCATTTAAACCGATCTTGCGTAAGCCCACCACTGCCTCCCTGGCTATGAACGCGGGAAGCGCTGGAGGAAACCAGCTGCAGCATTTTCAACACGCAAAATTGCTTCTCCGAGCTGGATGTGAGCTGAGTTGCAAATTAGAAAAAATAAAAAGTGAAAATGGTGGCTTAGATAGGCTTTCTTTTCAAGTCTGATACACATTCAGTACTGCCTTCCTAGAAAAGATTCTCAGAAAACAGGGAATTTGCTTGTTAGAGCAAAAGGCGAAGATTCTTATTATAGGCTTCAGTGCAGTTGTCAGCCAAGATAAAAAATACTTATACCAAAGTGGCCTTAGAACAGTGAAGCAATGAGGGCTTTCAAAAAGAAAAAATCAAAATTTTGGGTTTTTTATGAAACTGTGAAAATCCATTATAACTGTCTTTACATAGTGTTTATGGATTTAAGCTGAAGACTGCAGTGATGCTTGAGGATTCTCAGGCTCTGTGTCATGAAAGTTTTGTTAGCAGATTCTGGGTTTTCAGCAAGCATCCATTGCGACCAGAGGGAAAAAAATATCTATAGCATGGATATTTTTAGAGACTAGGAGTGAATTTTTCCCACATGTTTTACAGGATAAATAATGTTAATAACATTGATGCAAACTTTCCCAAGTCACTCAGCAATGACCCTCAAATATCAAAATGCAGTTGCTGAAAATTGGAACGTCATTTGGTAGAAAATTAGCAGCTATACTTCCTGAAGTATAACATAAAATTCAACGAAAATTTTGAATTGTGGACTGAAAGTCACAGAGAGAATATTTGACCCCTACACAAAATTACCAAGCTACCCTAAAAATGATACTTTCAAAGTTCTCGCTCAAAATGGCTTCGCAGCTCTCTGACCTAATTCACTCGCTCTGTTCTTAGCTGTTCACAGTCTCTAAAACGGGAATCTATATCTGGAGTTTGTCAGGGACAAATTGTTGGAAGCTCTTGCATGGAAACAGGATACTTCCTTCTTTTTCCTGGCATATCTGCAAAACACTTAAGGGTAACCATTCCCAGACACTCTTGTTCCTGATTCTCATGGAGAAACAAGCCACCAAACCCAGGTCGTGACTGTTCCTGCCCCACATAAACACCAGCAGTGCAGTGAGATTAGTCCACTGTGATTAACAAAGACTGAAAGAACAATCTGCAGCAGCCTGATGGATGGAACAACTTCAAATTGCACCACGTGGATGTAAGAAACCAAAAACAACTGCGGCCTCCTGACCCAGCCTTTCAGGCTGTTTGCAGCCTTACAAAGGTGTGAGCTGCTTCTACACAGAGATTTTGACTAATGGGGAGGAAAAAACTGTTTTCCTTGGTGTATTTTTCTTTACAGAAAGCAACTGGCAAAATGGAGTCCATTAGGATATTATGAAGCTTAGATGTCAGCAACTATATTTTTTAGTTAAATGTTCTTTGTCAGAGAACTTTATGCAAGAAGATTTCCCATGAGAAAGAAACTGAGAGTTAGGTGGATTATTTTCCTGTAGTGGAATCAATAACCTGAGTTTCCTTGGTGAGTGGTCAGAAGAGCCAAGGTATCCACACCAGGGAATAATTAGCAGCCTAAGCTGCTGGTTTGATTGATGAGGCTGCTGAGTGATTATTTCTTCAATTTTCCCCAAGTTCAATGCTCATGGACTCGGGTCAGTGAAAAGCGAAGTTAATTTTATGTTATCAGGTACTGATACACACATTCTTTCTGCATTTATTAATATATCTTAGTTGCATTTTCAAAGACTGATCTGGAGGCACTGCTGAAAAGGTAAAAGACTTTACAGAGGTTTTTATTGTGGGAGTTTTGCTGAATTTGTGGCATCTGGTAGACTTCAGGAAGAATGACAGAACAAGTTCTGCCTAGCAGAAAAAGTAGGAGGAGGAGGCAGTAGTAATATTTGGAGAGAGTGAGAAACTTGTGGAAGGAGAGATGAACATCAGGGTTTTATTTAAGATATAGTACCCAGTGAGAGAGAGGAATAGGAGCAAATGTCAACAAGAACAAACCAACCTTTTGCTTTTTAATGTAGTCATAAAAAACTTACATGCGGATAAGGAATATTTTAAACAGTATCTCAGATAGGAAATGCCATTCAAATCTACTGGAGAAAAAAAACCAAAACAGCCTAAGAAAACCTGGTGCCTGGGGCTATGCTAATTCTTTAATGTGATGGCATTCCTTTTCTGAGAGCTCTGTAAGCTTTCCAGGCTGCCAAGCATGCTTGGTGCCCGTGTCTTCAAGCACTACTCCTGCAAGATTCCTGAGTGTAGTTTCATTTTAATGGGTTCTTAAGTCAAGCATCTCTGGCAAAGCTTCCTAAAAAATGAGTGAGAGCTCATGCAAGGGACGATGACATTCTTGAATATTTATGGAACTAAAAATAGCTTTTAAAAACAATATATGGCATACAGAATATTCTCCTTGTTCAAAAATGGTTGGTTTTAACAGCATTTGATGGATTCAGGGGGCTCTTGGTAAGTACTGTTAATATATTTTCTCTATATATTCCTTCAGTACTAAAGAGCAAATTGCTTAATAAGTAATCTTGAGTAAATGTTTCCTCAGTTACACTCCCACTTTCTGATATGCTTTATTCCTGCCTGAGTATTTCTCCCCTTTAATATTTTCAGCAGGCTGGATTTATGAGCCTATGAAATCAAAGAATAGGAATCATCTTCTTCTGAAACCAGCTGCACTAGTGAACTTCGTGAAAATCTGACTGAGTCCTGAATGAGGATGGTAAAGAGAAGAGCACGAGAAACAAAATGAGACAGAACCACCTTCATTTTCCAAAATCTTAGGTAGTACCAGCACTGCACAAAAAGAGAGAGAGAGCAGAAGAAGAAAATTGGGAAGAGTGAACCTAGAGTTTGTTTCATTTTTCATTCTAACATCACTCCAACTATAAAGAATGACAGTATAAATGATCAAACAACTGTTTGCTAATGCATTATAGATAGTCATACACAATATGGCAGCTTTATGCTTGTATATTCACCCACCACGAATACAAAATATACTAAGAGTGACAGGTAATGTAGCCAAAGCTTCTACTCTCTGTAAGCATCTGTGTACTATGAATTATAAATGAGAGTCTTGTGTCCAAAGGTAGCAAGTAATGTAGATAATGCCATCTGAGTAAATGAATAAATGTGAAACAGATGCTTTTTGCATTCAGGGCACACAGGTACAGCCAGGAAGCCACCAGTACAGATTATGGATGCTGGTGAGACAGCTGTTGTCTGCATCCAGTGCCAGGTGCATTCCTACCTGGGCTGTGTCGAGACAGTTAAAAAGCTTTCTCTCACTCCTTTTTCACCAGTTTCTAAATAGATAAGATATCTTCTTATGTAGATTCCTCAGGTGCTTGTATTTCCTCAAGGCTTCCCTAAAAAACAAATCTGCAACATTATTAGGAAAGTCCTGTATAGGAGGTTGTGAAATGAATCATTTAGTTTAAAACAGTCATAAAATAACTTTTCTTTGCTATTAATGCAAGGTCTCTTTGGGTCTGCCATTATTTTTCATATCAACAAATATTTTGCCTCAAAATGAGATTGTATATCTTAAAAAATTACTGCTAGAAATGCATAAAGTACTTTTTTTTCCCCTTATATGTAAATTTACTTATTTTATAAGCAAAGGGACAGGAGCTTGGACTCTGGCTAGGGAATTGGAGGGTTCTTCTTGTCAGTACAGACAGCTCCCTTGATACCTAAAAGGTAGGTTGAACTCCCCAGATAAAATATTAAACCTAACAGGGCTGACAGTTTTTACTTGTGAGACACAGCTACTGCTATTCTTGAAGTTCAAAGAAGTTCATAAGTTTATACTGCTCTTGCATCTGTTCCTTTTCTGCCTAACACTAGAATTGTGCAGTGTCCATTTCCATGTGTGCTGAAGAAAAACTTCTGTCCTTTTCACTTGGGAGCAAAAAAGGGTCTCAGACCCATTCCCCTGCAGATTTGTCATTCATGGGTTACTTATGTCATGTAGGGTTGGCAAAACAGTGGTTTAAAGTGTGGAATGAAAATCTGTCCTAGTGCAATTGCAAGAAGAAAATGAGCAAATGCAGTAATAAATGTCTTGTTTAGCCTGAGTACCTTAAACTATACCAAACTCTCAAAAGGAAAAATTTCCAAGACCAGTAAATATCTGTGCTTATATTACAATGTAATTTCACTGCCTCTTGCATAACTGAGCATTTCAGAGATTAGAAAAAATAATCAGAGATTCATGTAAAGTTTTGGAAGAGCCTGACAGATAACATACAGTTTCTCAGAACTTACTGAGATGGTATTTCAACCCTTAAGAGCATTTATGCAAAACCACCACCAAGGCAGTCATTGCAGTAATTTCACAGCATTCCCTCAGAAGTAAGTTATTTTTCTTTCAAACCAAATATCCCTAGCTCTTCAAACTTTGTGGCATATGTGTTGTCAGCCAGGGAGAGGGGTTACCTGCTATTACCAGATTTTGAATTAATTTTGAGGTCAGTCCAGATTAATACAGATGAAATCCTAAGAGGAACTCTGCATTTATACAGATGTAATAGAGAATTGAGCTTTGTAAGGCAAAAGCAAAATCTGAAACCAGAAGTACAGATGCCACTCTCTACTATCTTTCTTTTCTGCTTTGTTTCATTTGCTCCTGAGCAAAGTCAGCAAAAGATGCCACCATTGTTTCAGTTTGACATGTCTCTATCCCAGTTTTTCACTCCGTTTGCAGCAGTGGAAATGACAGTACACCTCCTTTGGGTGTGCAACAGTAAGAGAGATGCAATCCAGAGGGGACAGACAAAGCTTTCACTGTCCCTTCAATGACCTATCGCTGCCATTGAGATATCCCAATATTTTCAACCTAGTAAAGAAAGCAATTCCTTACAAGTTACAGGTTTTGATTTTAAAAAGCAAGGAAAAAATCAAACTATACAACTGTGAAAGCCATAATTTTGCTTTCCAAACAGCATGATTTTATTTAGAATTATTGAATTTTAACCACAGAAATGTCAGTAATCCACAGGTGTTCCTATTTTCTTTATGTCCTTTCCTTTCTTTCAGCAAGTTACCGTTGCATTTATTTCATTATAAAAATTGGGGAGGGTGGGGAAAAGAGACTGTAGAGGTTTTTAAAAAGTTTGAGGAGTAATTTGAAAAAGTGCTAGTTTCTGGTAATGAAGGTTGCTACGTTTTTCCTGGTCTCTCAGTATGATAAAATTGTTTCGGAATGTTCATTACTGAATAATCAGATTCCCTTGAAAATGAAACCTCAACTTCTACTAAAATATCACATTCCTAAATTATATCAGACCTGGAGTACAGTCAAATCAACAATTACACTAGAAGAACTCATGCAGTCTTCTCTTTAGAATGAGACTCTATTATCTCAAAAGAATTAAGAAAATATCTATGATGCATTGCCAACACGGAAATGCTTATCCCATTGGCCTCTATTATCCAAAAGGAAATGAGAAAACACTTCCATTACATTTTGTGGTGATCCATGCCTTTCTCTTTTTAAGTCAATAGACTATATCTTTCACTGTAGCAGTTTGTGCAGGTGTGCAAAAACGACCTTTTGCCATTTGGCTGGTGAGACGTGCTGGGAGAGGTGACACAGGAGTTGTAAAAAGAGATGCAGACCAGTTTGTGCTGCCAGACAGGCCCTACCATGGAGTAATAAAAGGAAGCCTGCAAAGCCTCTTGCACACACACTATTCTGTTGGCTTTTGCACCATGAGACAGCACTCCATTCCTTAATCAGTCACCCCTAATCAGTTTAATTGAGGCTGATGCTCAAAGAACAAAAAAAAATGTTATGAAGAGAAGGTCCCTTGAGTGTCTCTTGGCCTCTGTGGGGGCACAGTCCCCTCCATCCCATCCCATCCCATCACTGCACACAGCCTGTTGAAAACGCCTTGGAACGAACGCGGGATCGTGGAGGAGAGGGCATCGGGGGGGCACTCAGCACTCCCTGCCTCTTCAAAGGCAAAAAAAAAAAAGCCTTCAGAAAAAGTACTTTGAAACTGGTGAAATAATCTTTTGAATAAACCACCAGTGGGGAATACCCACAGTCACTGAGGACAGCATGCTGTTCAGCATATCAACAAAAATACATTTGGCCTGCGGCAATGCTGAGGGCAAACATATCCCAGATGGACTAGAGAGGCCCAAATACCTTCAGAGATGAAAATTTAATTAGAGGAAATGTCACTGCAGTGAACAAAAGGATTGCTTTAGTGATTTTTCATCATTGTTTACTACAAGCGAAGTATAGTTTTAAGTGTTAGGACAGGCTAAGTACAGGAATGTTCTTAAGCACTGGAATGGATATGAAAGGAATGGATTTTGAAGGTCAGAGAATCATCTGCACTTGAGCAGTGATCAAAAGGAGTTACACCATCAAATATTGGCAGCTAGCAATTTTTAATTGCTTCAGTGATGGTGAAAGGTGGTGAAGGTTGTGCTTTCAAGCCACTAAGATGGAAAAACTGATCTTATTTTGTTGATTGGGTGAGGGGTTTTTGTTGCTTTGCTGTTGTTATTCTTGCTATTGTGAGATTTCAAGGATGAGAAAAGCTTGGGTCTGTCTGAAACACACAGTAATCTGAAAGTTGAGATGACTCACTGCCTCCTTACCTCTTTGATAATCCACTGTACATTATTAATTCTGATTCTTGCACAAGCTGGGGAAAAAAGAATGTAGGACTCTGCAGCACAGTCACAAGGAATCAGCCCCCTTAAATGAAAATATGTTAGTTCTCACATGAGTTCTGAAAGACGTTTGGGATAAATTAAGAAAAAATAACACAGAGTACATCATGATATACAATACAAGATATTCTAGAAAGTCTGTCAAACTATAGCATTTTCTGCATTTGGATTTTACATCTTCAGAATGCAGGGTTGAGATTTTAGTGTGTTAATTTTCTGATCTTTTTTTCCCATTCAGCCTTCATTCTATATTTTCTGTTGCCCCTTTAGCAAAACAAAATAATCACCTTAGTTGAAAGAATGTACACCATGATTTTCCCATCATAATATCGAAACAGTGCTACTTATAGAACTCTATTTACTATTGTGTAATAGGAATTACTTACTCTTATGTTTTAAAAATAATAAAAGCAATAGTAATTATCATCAAATATATCTCACAGATGTCATGCCAATTTCAGATAATCTTAAGAAGATCTCTACATACAGACAACTGGAGAGGATATTAATTAAATTGGGCCACAATCTAAAATAAATGAAGAAAGCATTATACAAGTATAATTACACACAACTATGTATTAATCAGTATGCTTATTTGGTTAATAAAGCTAATAAAGATAATTAAGTTAATAAAACTAATTTTTTAGATTATAGCTTTGCTATTATTTATATTTTTGGTATTTTCTAGATCCCTCAGATTTTACTCATGCTGTTGTTAGTTTGGTCTTCTGACTCAGACACAACTATACATAGATGGATTCTTTTTGTGTAGCAGATACTATGGAACTTGAAGTCTGCTGAAGAACCTTCAGGCTGATTTTAGCAAAGTTTGGATCAAGCAACTGGAGTACCTTATTGACTTACTAAATTTGCTGGGTAATATATTTTCCTTAATTTCAGGTGACCAACTTCAATCTCTCTTTGTGCTATTGCTTATTCTCAACAGTTACTCACACATCTTCCTTCCTTCCTTCCTTCCTTCCTTCCTTCCTTCCTTCCTTCTCTTTTAGCAGATACAGCTCCACACAAAGTTTAATCATGTGCAGAAATTAGTTAGATTGATGCCAAAAGACCTGCCCAAAGGCAGGCTCTAAACACATTATTGTTTGAAACCTGCAACGGAGAGTCCAACCAGCCTCTGATTAGGCAACGTGCCATACTAAGCAGATATTAATGAATCTTGGCAACCAAGTATGAGAAATCAGTTTGCTTGCCATCCTTTCTCAGTTACAGATGGTTATCTGGAAAACAGTCCAAACAACAGAAATAGACCATATGTAAAAAAAAAAGCCTCCCATTTTATTTTCAGGTTCACAGACTATCAGCTTAAGATTTCACAGTATATATTATTTTTATAATTCAAGATGAGCAAGTACGTCAATATCCAAATACATCCAAATTGTGTGACACTGAAGAAACCAGTACTTCGCTTTATGGGACTGTGATTGTGTTACTGATATTATGGACTTCTAGATGATCAACACAGATTCCATCTGCAAGCTGAAATGACAAATTTCTTCTGTATCTGCCTATCAACACCCATAAAATGGAAGTACTGAGGTCAATAATGCTGCATGAAACAAATAAATAGATTTTTAAAGAAATATACCACTAAACTAGGTTAACACTAGATTGTGTTACAGAGATTCTGAAGAGGTATTAAAGGCATGGTAAGGAAACATGCTCATCTATTTTACTATTCTAGTCTTACCAAAAAACTAGGTAACAAATTGATCTTCATCTGATTAATTGATAATAAATCCATCTTCAGCTAAAAGACAAATCTGAAGGGAAGCTAAGTCTCAATATGTAGCCTTCTTCCTCCACTGAGTATCTACAGAGTAGAACATCCACTAATTGCACTGTGATTATCAACTGAAGTCAGTACCTCAGACAAGTTGTGAGACAAACAAAACTCCTTAATCAGATGTGAATGACACCCTCTGCAGAGACACAGAAAATGTAAACATGGGTAGAAAATATCTGTGTGTTTCCCATATGTAATCTCCCAATGCAGTTCTGACTAATTATTTTTCTGCAGAAAACTTTTATGGAGTTATTTCCCAAACAACTGGACTAGAACAGAGAAAAGAAAAATGCCTTAGAGCAGAACAAAAAATCATAAAAAGGCAAAGAGTCTGTCCTTAGTAAGAAAAAGAATTCGGCGATACAAAATATTTCTATGGTTTTTACGTAACTGTGGAGCTACTTGCATGATTTTTCAAAATATTCCAGTGACTTATGCACCACATGAACCATTTTGTGGTGTTCCTACTCACAGTGAGCAGCACCTCAGGATCTGAATTCATCAAGAGCACAAATGGTGGCAGGTAACTAACCAGCAACAGGAAATCACTGCAAAATATCACTGAATGAGTGACATTTCTCACATTATGTACAAAGCAGGGAAGAGGTGAAAGCCTGGTGCCATAGTTTGCATTGAAACATGAAGAATTTTATAATCCTGCCATAAGGGCCATATCCTAAAAAACCTCCTGAGTGCCAAAACCAGGATGTATGAGAACTTTTGGCATCAAAGTCTTCACTCTGAATTAAACCCACTCACCATCTGCATAAGTCTGAAGGTAATAAAGTTCACTAGGTGCTCTCATTTAAATTTTTCACAGACCAAAATCTATCTTTTTTAAAAAAAAATCCCATGACTGACATTTTCCCCTCTTATTCTTAGAGATGAAGCATATTGAGAGTCCTAGCATAATCTTAAATGTGTTCTACCTGGTGTACACTTCCTTCAGCATTGTAGAATTTTTATTTTTTACTTAAATTTTCTTCTTTTCATTCCTGGGTATGACATCACAGGTATATTTTTTGCTATATTCACTTTATCACTTTTACATGGAAAAAAAACCCCCAAAACATTTCAAAGAAGAATACACACACTCATCTGCAATGAATGTCTGCAATCTATTATTTTGGCTTTATAGACTTTCCATTGGATAATTTAAGCATTCAAGAAGTAAAAGCTTTTCATCAAGAGAAGACACTCAAGAATAGGGCTGTGGATTCAGGAAGGTTTCCTTGCTTTTTTATCTTCCACTTCAGAGGAGGTGAAACTTGTGTGGTGATAGGGAGGAGGAAAATATTACATGCAGAAGACAATTTGCTCATTTGCTATTATATATAGAATTCCATGTTTTCTCTTACATCAACCTTGGCTTTTAGATTGGTTTCTAGATTCTAACTGTAAGGTGAAGACTTTTCCTTTGTGTATTTCCAGCTCAAATCTGTACTTCCAGAGACCTTGGAAACCTCCAGGTTCTGGTACTGTTTCCTAGGAGTGAGAACAATATCATCTAATAAAGACAGTAGTGCTTAAATATGAAGAGTGAATAAATCTGATCCTAAGAGAAAGCTTAACAAACCCTAGTGGAATAATTTACTCATAAATCCTTTAATATGAAATTCACCTCAGCAGGCAACCCAAGAGCTGACACTGGTGTGGACTGGAAGAACATAAACCCAGCCATGCCAAATTAAGCCACAGACCAAATAACTTCTTAAAGCTAAATCAGAGGACTGAGCATTAGAAGCAGTTATTCTGTGGCTTCTCTATGTGCCTGCTTTAACCTGTGTCTGCTAACCTAAATAATCACCTTTTGCTATCAAAAAGAGCTTTCAGAAGCTTAATATTTGTAAAGCAAGTTGGCTAGCTCGGGCAGAGCATGCTACCAAAGAGTTGTTTCACACCAAATAAACATAGCTTAGCACAGATTCACTCAAAATGCAGTCCATTTCAATAATTTAAAAATGTACACTAACAGAAACCATTGGATCATTCTTCTTACACCAAAAAGAAGAAAAAAATTGTTAAAAATGTCTTAGCAGAAATCATACAGGAAAGCAAATCACCTGTTCTGAAGAGTTTGACAGAAGAAATCAACATAACTGTGAGCTGGAGAAACTGGAGTCTGTCTTTCACACTGACAAAAGATTAACCCAAACCAACTAGCATAGCTATGTTCACCCACAGATTCCTGTTTTGTTGTTTTTTTGGGATTTTTTTCTTTTGCTGTAGAAAAAGGCATGTATGTCATCACTAAAAGTTAGAAAATATATTCTTAATGAAACAGAGAGAGAAAAGCTGTCAAAATATAAACAAGTTAGTGATGTTTGTATAGAAATTCCAGGTATCTAGGGAGCAAAATGATGAAACAGAATTAATGCTGAAATGCATAAGGCTGAAAGTAACAGTTACAGTGCCAGAGACATGTTGGAGGCTGAGTTTTAATGAAGTGGAGTATTGAGCTGTGTGCCCTGAACAGAAGAATTAATGCCCAAAGTGATGGTGCAGAATATACTGGAGGCTAAAGGTGTGAAAGACTGGAAGAGGCAAAGAGGGATAACATAAAACTGGACCTTCCACTGTCAGGATCTGTGCAGAGGTTGGTGTTCTCTTAAAAGGAATGAATACATTGCCTCAGTTTGCCATGTGCACAGCTGAGCCAGGGAAGAGAGAATGAGAGACATGGGAAACAAAGATATGGAAATGGATATCACCATGATAAAAAGAATCATAATGAAAGTAGTTGTATGTACTGAGGGAAAGGAATGGGAGAATCTTAAGCCAACAATTCTGAGAGAACTGGTATGTAGGATTGCAGGTCCAGTGATGGGTACCCCAAGCAAACCTATCAAGGCTTTGAAGAATCTCAGCAGTACTAACAATGTTTAGAAAGAGAACTGAAGATCATGGTATTAAAGCCTGAAAGCTGAACATCCATAAAAAAAAAAAAAAAAATTAAAGCATTAGAGGAGTTTGAGAATTAATTTATCAATGCAAACATACCAGATATGTTTGAAAAAAANTTTAACAAATAAAAACAAACAAAAAATTTTTAAAAAAAAAAAAAAAAAAGAAAAAAAAAAAAGGCAAAACCACAAAGAAACCTGTGAGAATGCAGAAATTCTGCATTAACAGAACACAGAAACTGCCAAACATTCAGGTACTATTAGTGTCTGATACAATAATATGTGACAGAAATTAATTAAAACAAAGGATGAGATTTAGCTGAAGATAGCAAGGTCAATGAGCTGCTATATGAATAATAGCACATTAGTATGTATTAGCACACATATTATCATATTAGTGTATATTATTAATATAGTGTCTATCTATAAACCCAAAGTAAATGTAGTTACTTTTAATTAAAGCTGTTTTATCCTCTCTCAGGTAGCTAATACAGCTCTGCATTGCTTATGGTTGCTATAGCTCTCTGATTTCAGATGATATTGGTTCTAGCAGTCTCCTTTCCTATATCTAACATTATTCTGCTCACTGCTTTTTCCACTTCTATGACTAAAGCTAAACTAAATATAAACTCTCTTGAGTTCTTACTAAAGTTTTGGTATTTTCTTACATATATTCTTATCCTAATTTCTTTTTATAATTTAATACTGTATAGTACATTAAGGTTTCCTAGAAGAGGTAAAATTGTAGGTCCGTGCTCTTCAGCTGAACGTGTCAAGTAAAATGATTTTTTCTTGGACTGTGCATTTGAATCAAGTGTCAATTGCCAAATTTCAATAGAGTCAGAAACAACCTTTTCCATCACTTAGGAAATATCACTAGTACCACGCTTGGACTTGCTGCCTTTCTGAGCTTTTGGCTTTTAATTTTTAGTGGAGAAGCTTTAATTTTACAGGAGATAGTTCTCTTCTACATTTTGAACAAATACCTATTAGAAGGTTTTTTTATTTTTTTTATTTTTTTTTTTTATTTTATTTTCATGTGCTTTGTCATATTCTTTCATCTCTCTGGCACTTACTTTTCTGAGTGTCAGGATCTCAGCCTTTTTTCCAGCATCAGTAACATCAAACATCTTTTTTCAGTTTCTGCTGTTGTCTTCTAATTTCTCTATTCAGCTGATCTGTTGCACTCACTCATGGCTAGTTAAGTTTTGGGTTGGGGTTGTGAGGGAGTTAAATAAATTAACTCTGCATCTCAGCAATGGTTTGAAGGTCCCCTGGTTAAATTTATGTGTCAATTTACATCTTCTCCCATTAGCATTTAGATCTTCCTTTTCCTACAGTATCAACAGAATTGAAACCAGTTATTCACATCAGAAATGTATTGCTCTTTCAGTAGGTTTATGTCAGGGTTTCTGCAACTTCAACTACAACTTCTGAAACTTGAGACCACAAATCTCAAGCATTCAGTAATCTAAATCAATGTAATGTGTCCAGGACATGATCAAGCTGACTCCCAAAGAACCAGGATGCCCATGAGAGCCACTTCCACTCTCAAGAGAGACAAGCAGCATCCTCCCCATGGACAACCCAGTTCTACTTTCAGCTTACTACCTTTCCCTCACTCTGAAGGCCTGTGGCATTCTTTAATTTCTTGATTTTATCCATCCCTACTTTATGGCAAGCCATGAGATATTAGAAGTCTTTTGTGAGAACCAGAGTATTTGACTAAGTAATAATTTATAAATACCTTCACTTCCCTTTTTAAAATAAGAGTATGGATAACCACATCATTGTGTTTTCCATCACAATTTGAACACCATCTCATGATAACTTGCTGTGCAGTCAATGATAGCACAGTTTCTTTAGTAGGTGTCTGCCTCTGGCAGTACCTCTAGAGTGCAGTGAGTGCACTGCCAAAGTCAGAAAAGGACCCACAACAAACCCCCACCGGTCTGCTGTAACAACCAGGTTACTTCAGAGCCATTTTACCTAGTCTTTTTTTCAGTTGTGGCTTTTTCACCTTGTTTAGATGTCCCAGCTCCCTTTTCCCTTTCAGTGTTTAAATCCAGTAGTCAGGAGATAGCCTTAAAAACTACTCGAATTGAGTGATTTTCTGGAAACATATTCCTTTGCTTCTCTGGTGATGCACACATTCTCAGCTAATTAGCATCAGAATTATATTTCTATTCATGCTGTTGCCAGTAAAATGTGCAGCAAATATCCAAGGAACAGTGGTGTTCCAATGACAGCAACCTCAACAGAGCAAAGAGGCAAACTGAAATTGCACAGGAAGAACAGCAACCCAAAACCTCAATGGCAGAAGCACAGAGAAAAAAAGGTGCATGCTTGGCAATGTTACATTAATGCTTTCCATGAGTTTCCCATGGTCTCTTAAAGAGAGTTAAAAGTTAGCTTCATCAGGTGAAAGAAAAAGAACATTTTCTCTGCAGAATATGGCTCTTCTCTAGAGGAACTCACAAATAAGACACTCTGTCCTATTAAATTTAGTAACTATTTGAGCACTGCCATTTGCAAACGAGCGATGGAGAAAACCTCAAGCTTGTTTTCTCTGCCAGAAAAAAAAAAAATTTACACTGACATTTTCTTTTTGTTTTAGAGAAGAAAAATCACTCTGATCATATTACTTGTGTCCTAGAACACACAGCAAAGAATCTGAGGCCTTTGCTTTCCACGTACCTTGCCCTCAGGTATTTAAATTCTTTTTATCTTCATTTCCATTTCCCCTCTTTCATTTTTACTTCACATTTATATAACCACCCTTCAAAGTCCCCCAGTGTCTTCATGTCACTTCAGGTGTTTATCTTGCCAGTTCCATCACATAAATTGCTTCCAAACTCCATTGCAAAAGCTGCCCACCTGGTAACAAGAAATTAATTTTTAGTGCTTTTTCTAGTTTGGAAGAAATTAAATGGAAATACATATTTCAAAGCACTCATGACAGGCAGACTATCAGTCTCTACATGCATTCCTTGCAACTTATTTTATGTTTTCAGTGTGTGCTTCCAACATCAGATCAAGCTTTGACAAATGTATCTTCAACAGTTTACTTCTCCTAAAAAAAGATGATAGGAAAAAGTTGGATTATTTCTTTTAACAGCGTAGAGGCTATATATTGAAACCATATGTGATGTTTCTACTTGGGAATATGTAAAGATTCCTTGGATTTAACTGACATCACATACACCATCAAACATTATTTTTTTCTCTGCGAATATTGACTCGAACTAGTTGTACAGACTCACTTATTTTTCATGTTTTATTTGTTTTGTAAGTAAATCATGGAAAAGCAAACATACCTTGGTCAGGACAATAAATTATTTTTCCCTTTGCACCAACTCAAAAAGATACTTTGAACAAATCTGCTTTTTGCTAATTTTTAAAATATTTTCTCTGTTGAATATAAAAATATTAAATATTCCTCACTTGAGTGGCCATGTTAGAGAAAACCAATGGACTTTAACAACCTGAAAATTGTAATATTTACATGAAGGAATAAGAGGGTGGGTTGCAAATCTGGCTGCTATACTCTACACCAGTGAACATCAAAGTATCCTTTGGAGTTATTGCAGGATTATTAAAGGATATTGAGAAAATTAAGGAGCTCTGATCTGTTACTTTTACAAGTCCAAGCTGCTCCTTTAGGTTGTTCAGATTCAGTCAGCCATTAAAGCCTCAGTTTTTACATCACAAGTTCAATCCCCAAGCTCCATAACTCCTGGGATTGGAGGCACAAAGAGGATGGGAGTGGAGAAAGTAAATGTGAACACTCACTGGAATTTCTCTGCTTTACAAGAAGTTTGGCAAATATAGATCTGAACACTCATGCTCAGCATCAGCTTTTATGGATTTGATCACTTCCTCTGGATTCAGTGTATTCCTTTAAGAACACATTTTGGAGGTTAACTGCTCGAGGTCAGAACCTGGGGTACTTCAAGGCAATGTGAAAGGTGTATAGTAGTCTTTGAATATGAACATTTTACCCTGAATCTCCCAGACTGTGAAATCCTCCTCACTCAGGTAACATGAAAAAAAGGCTTCCATTCTCCCACACTGGAAGAGTGATTCTTGTGACAAACAGAAATCAACAGAAAGTCCTGGGAAAATGAACAACTTTTCAAAACATTGATGACATCTCCAATTTGAAAGCACTGAAAAAGTAAATATTAAGTAAAGGAAGCTAATCTCTATTCACAGCATTCTCAGAAATTAAAGGTTAAAAACAGGCAGTGCAAACTTACTAGCAGTTTCCAGCTCATATTTAAAACATTGTCACATCAACTTATTCTTTTAAGATAATGTCACCACACTCACCCTATAATCAAATCTTGCTTATTTCCCCTTGCCATTTGTTCACCTTTGTGGCAGTAATTAGCAAAGGTTTCTGATTAACTCAGAGAAAACTGAAGAAATAAAACAGGAGCATGAAGTGAAATGAAATTTCTATTGTTATATTTTGTTTTCCTCATGCATTTCACCATACAAATAGGAATCAGGAAAAAAAAGCAGAGGGTTTTTTTTTTTTTTTTTAGATTCTTAATAATCTTTTCCTCTTTGTTTTAATTTTGTATTTCACATCTGAAGTTTTTTTCTGCCTTTTGTCCTTTGTCCACCCAGTTGCCTCTGTTTATGGCAATTCTATTCTGCCTAAATATTAGACTATAACTTTCAAAAGCTAGCTAAAAAGCTCTGAAACGTGACTTGAAGCCCCTTCTGCTTTGGTGCTGTGGATTTCTGCATCTATTAGTTGTCCTGATACAACTATTTTTAGAGCATTAGTGGAAGCATCAAGCTCAGAAAAATAATTTCAAGAAAGGTTATAGTTATTTCTTTTGGTCCAGGTTTAGCCATATAAGCACAGCATAAGTAATTGATCCAGCATATTTCAGGAAGGCATTCAGGAGATCAAACAAGGAGGAACATGAAATCAGAGAGGGAATATGGCAATAACCTACAAAAGCAGGTTTATTCTCAGAGATTTTAACAGGGAATCTCACTTTCCAATTTAACTGCTTCAAGTACATACTTACCTCTCTCTTTTGCTGCTTTTCCTGCCATCCCTGGGGCTTCCATGAAATGAAGCATTAAAAAAAGCCCAACAAACTATGCAATTCACAAGAAACAAATGACTTGTGATTCATAGCCTGATATCCTGCTTCAGACTTAATTGATTCCAGTTAGGCATAGCAGGACAGTAGTTTTCTGCATTTTATGGCCTAACAGAAATGTCAGCCATCTGTTTGCACCTGCTGAAGTTGCTCGGGATAAGCACTACAAATCCTGTGAGCGTCTGGGCCTGGATTTCCAGAGCAAGAAAGTGCTTTTTGTTGGTGGCTGTCAACATGGAGGCATTAATAACAAATGTTAGAGACAAGTTTGAGAGGGAGTGCTCCCTCCAATCCAAACAACATGACCATTCTCATCTAAACACAACCTTCAGAAGGACTGAACAGGCATTTATTTCTTGCAATTTTGTTGTTAAGCTATGGTTGGATGGTGGATGATCTAAAGTGTAGAGTCTGTATTACTTGGGACAGATGGGAAATTAGCATGTCATAAAATTCATAAAAAAGTGGTTGATGATGTTGTCTGCCTCGAAAAAATAATTACATAATGATTGCCTCCTTTGAGAATACCAACAGACTAGTTAGGGAACAGCCAGTCCTCTGATTTACCTATTAGTTATAATTTTAGGTGTTTGATATCCTTCAGGTAAGATGGTTTTGTACTCTTAATTTATTCCTTTAAGAGTTCTAACCCTTAGCTTCAATTTTTTAGGTGCTTTGTGTAATGGAGTCATAGTAAAATCCAACTTTAGCACCTTGCTTCAAATACTTGTTTTAATTTAGAAGCTGATGGTTTTCTTTCAATATTTCTTAAAATTGTTAAAAAGTAGCACAAAAATATTTTTCCCTAATAGACCTCATTGTTGCCATATAGCCTAAATGGTTGTGGCAAATTCATTAAGAGTTTTTCCTTTGTCTTTAGCAAGGGAGATACTGAGTACTAGAAGGTAACCAGTAATGTATTTTCTGGGCTGAATTAGAAAGACCAATTAGGTACAGGCTAAACTAAAGGCAACTGAAATTCTTGGAAAATTTTAGTATTCCTAGTTATTTTTACAATGTACCTTCAGAATGAAAATTTAAACATAAAAAAGAATCCCTTTTGGTAACTATATACAACAGCATTCTGATTTACTTTCTGCTCCAGTCCATGTCTCATATTTTTGGAGGCAGGTCTAAAATGATGGAGCTGACCCTGGAGTGTAAGGGCCACAAACAAACTCATCCCCTGGAAGAGGGATCTTGGCATGCTCCTGTGGGACAGTTTAGATCCAACTATTTTATTGAACTGGACCAATTCCAGAGGAGCTAGTCTTCCCCCCCTGCCCACTTTACACAGATGAGCTTTAAAGCTGTGGAGATGAAAGTACCTAATTCACTTCACTGCAAACTTTGTCAGGCTGGTTCAAATCAATCTCATCTGCAATTTAAACTAAAGAAGCGAGCTTTGCAATGAAATAAATGATCAATGTTTATGGAGTTCTGCCTGGGTTCGCTGTCTACCAGCTGTGGGAAACTATCCAGCACCTGAGGGAGAGTGTAAGTTGTTAAATTGAGACCTAGTGAATGAATCAGGATTTTTCTCTAGAACCCACAAGAGTCCTGTCCTTGTGCTAATGTTCAGATATTAAACTGCAGTCTGATAATCCTTTGATGTGCTCTGGAATTATAAATACCTGCAAACTTGAAGTTTAAGGATACTGGTGTGTGTGAGGGTTGTCATTAATATATTATGAACTGTTAACAATGGAAAAAAAATCTATTTCTTTTTCTGAGAGCTCTTCTGTTCTGGGGTACCAAAGATGATCATTATACCTTTTGATTTATTCATAAAGTTAAATAACATAATACAGAAAAGAGAATGCATTCAGCATCCCTTTTGTGTAAGAAATTCAATGTTAAAGGCTGCGAAGAATTAAGTAATTCTCTTGGGAGTGATAAACCACAATTACAGAGAAATGTTACAGAAAAGTAAACCTGGAGAAAAAGATAATGTCAATAGTATAAATTCTATTTATTTGCGGGTTTTAAGACTTTTATTTTTATTTGGGAAAAGAGAAAGTTTCCCTACAAATGTTCTCCTTTTGGAAGGAGGGAACTCCTTCATCAGTTCTCAGAGAAGCTCTTGAAGTGGCTCCAGAGAAGCTGGCAGTAGGCTGTCCTTGGATGCTGACTGTGAGAGCAGTAACATCTAAAATATCTACCTGCTTCTCATCTGTCTACAACTATCCATCACTCTAGATGAACCCAATCCTAATCCATTGCTAGATGAACCCAAATAGCAACAAGTGCTCAGAAAGGCAGGGATAAGGAAAGCTGGCTGGCTCAGGTCAGGTAGCACAGCTGAGGATTAGAGAGAAACAAAAGGAGTTGAATTGGCAAGGAGGCAACAGAGTGATCTGATCAGGTAAGCAGGTTATAAATCATGAAAGTCAGCTGGCAAAGGGGAAAGTCAGAAGTGCCTCTCTACATCAGCAAAGTTAAGTCAAAAAAGGTGTGAGGAAAATGAAGATTTGGCAATGGGCATTGCCATTCGTGAAGGCACACCCAAGTCACAATTTTATGACAGGAAACTATTTCTGTGTGTCTCTCAAGCTATTTAAACTACTCCAGCTCTTTTCAAAAGGAACATGTGGCTGTTCCCTGAAATCTGATAGGCATCATCAGGATGAGGGGTCAGATTAATGATTCAAATATGCTGTCACTAAAGCTAAGGGACTGTCCCAGCACAGTCACCTTACATACACAGGTATATAAACACACACCTCAAAGCTTTCCTGAAGATTGACAGATTCTGTCAACTTTGCATACACAGATGACATTCAATCCATTATTCCATCCAGTTCCCAAAGGTCTCAGTCATTCAAGATTTATATCTTAGCTTGTTGATGGAATCCACTTTATTTCTGGCAAAGAAATACTGAACATGGAAACTGGAGTTAAGCAGTTCACAGAAATATGAACCTAACTCTTTGAAGAAAAGATTTTGTGCCATATTTGCATTTTTCTGACAAAGTTCAAGAAAAGCTATTTCTATACCCATTTACTGGTACAATCAATGCAATGGGAGGCTGAAATAAGGAATACAGGAAGTCTGTATGCACTTTTTTCTGTCACACCTAGGCAATGATTACTCAAGGACTATCCTCATGTCATACATTTTCAACAATTATTTTTTTTCAGGAAAAATAATTTACTATTCAGGGAACTTGTATGTGAGATATAACCATGTACAGTGTTCTTGAGGAAAATTCTCACTGAGTCATGTCAGCTCCAAAGATTTTCAGGACCCATGGCTTTTCAAAGTTTGAACATTCTTTATACACTGGAAAAGCATAAAAAAAGTAATCCTGACTTAATTATAGGCTCTTGATGTGATTGCTACTGAGAAAGGGTTTCTCTATCATTTATATAAAAAATATTTCTTTGCCTCTCCTAAAAAGGCTTTAAAAGCAAGACTGAAGTTCCTATGACATCTTTTTTTTTTTTTTTTTTTTCTTTAAACCTTTTTTTTAACTTCCGTGCAGGATGATAGCCTCAGCCTTTTTGTTTTCTGACAAGACTGTGCAGCGAGGTCACTTTTTTTCCGTGGGGAGCACACAGATGTTCCACCTGGCATGGCATTGCTAGGTGACCTCTTATCACATCAGGATGCCAGCAAGCTGCTCCACTGCCAGTCTCTCTCAGAACATAACCCACAGCAATGGTGATGAACATCATGCAAAATGTACAACTTATTAAACTGGAAGTCAACAAGTCACAGAATCACCGATCCTTATGCAGAGGAACAGATATCAGAATTTTTATGCTGGCTTTAATGCTCATTACAAATTCAGCTATTTCCCATTACTCTAGAGATATAAAGGGGAGAGTCTAAATAAAGTTTAGTCCTTTGTAGGGCCCAACAGTAAAATCCTTCAGCTTATTAAAAAATTAATTCGCTTTGGCATATTCTGTCTGTGTTTAACCCTTCTAAAGAATTCTTATGTAAAGGTCATTTTTAATTTCTTAACAATATCTCCCAGAGCAGGCTATTTAAGAATGACAGAATCTCCAATACTTAAAGCCAATGAATATATGCAATATATGCATGTCACTAAATTTAAGCATTTGTATTAGATTTAAAACAAACAGGCAGCTTACTAACCAGATCAGTACAAAAGCAGTTTCTATAATCGAGTTGGCACCAGTTCACAGAAAATATAATTTGAAAGTTTCACATTTAAATGAAACTTGCTTTTCATGCTCAAATGTCATTCCAAACTCCAAGGATGAGGTATTAACCCTTCATTCACTTTGATTTAATGAAACTCAGCACTTAGCTTGAATAACCTTGACTGTACTTACTCACCACAATATAAAAATTAAACAAAAGACCCTGTATTGCAAGCACCTAATTCTAAGAAATACCAAGCAAAAATATACAGATGAACCTACAGTTTGCAGTTAAATTTGTGCCTTTAGCCTTCATCATGGGTGGGGCAACCTAATCCCTGACTTTATCAATTGTGTTTTCAAAAATGAGTGACTCCCCTCTTTCTAGCAGTGTTTTTCCCCACTTTTGGGGAGCCAGACAGCTGGGGACTGTCTTTCTCCCCACCAGAAAGGAGCCAAAACCTCCAATCAAGGGCAGGTAGGACAGCTCCACTTCTAGCTTCCCCCCCATGCATCTGAGAGGAGTAGAGGATTTAGCTGCAGACAATGCCAACAAAACTATTCCAAATACAGAGCTTTTCTATCTCATTGCCATCCAGAGGGACTCGGCTAGTCCAAGGGAAAATGAGCCCGATGGGAGTGCATAGGGAACTCATAAGTTAATCCTCTTCTTCTTACAGTCAGTCAGACCACTGGAAAAAACACTGCAAACATATACAGGCGCATAAAATGCATGTAGGTGAGTGCAGAGTACATACACACAGAGATCTATCTACACACATAGGCATTCATATATAAATATATATATATACATATATATATACACACATACAGGAATACACACACTCATGCACATTTGTGCCTGTGTCTCCACACACAACCTGATTTGCCTCAAATTCTGTCTTTCTGTAAAAACTACAGAAGGAACTGGAAAGCAGCTTCTGGTATATATATATATTTATATTTATATGCACACATACATATATATAGCATATTCATGCCAGCAGGAATATTACAAAATCGGAATGATTTATATCTTTACTTTCCTCTTTGCCCCACAGCCACCTGTTTTTGTCTCAAAATCTGGCAGGAAGAGTGGTCTGCTGCTCACAGTGAGGAGCAGGCATCACAGGGCACAGAGGTTTATCTGTGCCAATTTGGTTGCAGAATTAGAGGTAGATGGGTTTTCTGTGGCCGCTACCCATGGAGACCCTTTGTAATTTCCAACAATGGAGCTGAAGAGGTCTCACAGTTTCCTCAGCACTCCGATTTCTTTTATGAGATGTGGAGCTTGAGTTGGTATTTCTGAAACCACCACCAGATACTCTTACAGGGTGCTGTCCCAGGGGCAGAGAGTGGTCACACTGACCTGCTGCGAGCCACCTGGGCTTCACTCAGTGCCCTTTGCTTCCACAGGCTCTCTTCATTCCTCAGAACTCTCTGCCTGAATTTTTTTTTTTTTTTTTTTAACAGAATGGTACTTCTCATTAGTGCAGCTTTTGAATTACTGAAAGGCTGTGTAACATTTAATTAGTCTTTATCTTTACAAGTAATAAAATGAGTACCTTTAGGTAAAAGAAGGCAGTCTCTGGTGTGCCGCTGGATAACAGCAAGTTTTTGATTTTTTATTCAAACAGCTATCAAACAGATTATAATTTCAGCTTCATTATTTGGCTAATTCACATTTCCTTAAAAGACACATGAGAGCAGGTTTATAAATATTGCAACAAAGAAATTTGGAGTCAACAGTAAGAGAGGTTTCGAAGCTGACAGATCAGAACAATACGTGTAAAAATACAGTTTGTATTACCTGTAAACTGTTTGGTGTTAGCTAGTTTCATCTAAATAGAAATATTAAAAAACTTTTGATACTTTTGCAATTTATCTGTTGATTATTGACACACCACATCTTTGTTTTGAATCATCTTCAATATGGTCATATAATTTTCAAATATTAGAGGTCTCCTTTGAAAATTTATCAATGTTTTAGACTTTGTTAAGCAGCCAGACTACAAAACAAAACCCCACAAAGAATAACATAAATTTTAGAGTTTCGGATTCAGTTCAAATATATTATCAAGACTTGCTTCTCCCAAATACATATTGCTAATTATTTCTCAAACCATCAATGTAAATTTTTCTCTCTGAAAATCTCAGATGTAATATAAACTAGAATGGTGCCTTTTACCACATGAAAGTTATGTGTGATTTACATTAACAAGCAAGTGATCAGGAGCAACTTCTTGTTTAACACATGCACAGAAGTAATGAACTACTGGGCTCCTTGGCAGGTTTGGGGGTTTTTAGGGAGAGACACATCCATGACAACCATCCTGATGCACTTGCTGGGGGTTCTGAGTGCATAATAAAGAATTTCACTGGTCGAAATGCAACCAATAATGTGAATTGACCCAGGCAGGTGACGAGGACAACCACAATACCGTGGCCAAGATGAAAAGAGCAAATTTATCTCGTGGCCTCGCTGACTGGAGGATCCCAAAGCAGCTCCAGGGAGGAGCCACAGGAGTGGGAACACCCTCTGTGGTCTCTGTGTGTTCTGGGACTCTGAGCTTTCATCCCAGCTCAGGGGTGTCCCCCAGTTTCTCCAAACACCAGCGTCAGCTTTACACAGACTTGACTTCTCCAAACAGGGGACAGAGGGCAGCAGGGGTAAGGTGGGGGGTTTCCCACAGGGATATTTTTCAGCTCTTGATGTTTCCAGCTGCAAGGTCACCTGAGGGAATCTTCCCCCCCCCTCGCCAGTCCTCCTCTTTTAACCCTTTCCACCCGACACCAATCCATGTGGTGCTTGAGTTTAAAACCATGACACATGCAAAATGTACATAATCTGAAGTAGGCTGGGGTAATCTCCCTTTTTGAGACATTTCCCTAGAGGCACACCACAGGTCAAGTACAAAAACCATAAGTACATTTCAAACAATAAATACAGATATTACTATATATCTGTCTGATATGTGATATACAGACATATATCCTTTGGAATCAGGCATGCTAATTCATAATTCTGACTGCAGGATTTTCTGTTTCTTTTTAATGATCAGACCGAATAAATGCAATTAACCTCCCCTTTATGTGACAGAAAAAAATTCGTTCTTGTCTAATTTAACTTTTCAATCTCTACACTGTTTATCAAACTGCAAGTTTGTTTCATTGGGCTAGTTGGTGCAGAACAAATACTACTTTTTAAGGTAATGTGATGTGAGTATTTTTAACAATAACAAAGAGAGGCTAAAGCAATAACAGAACACTTGTATTTCCAATATACTAAGACACCACATGGAAAACAAAAGGATTTCCAGAAACCCTCTCTGGTGACATATTGAGGTCACTGTGAATCTGTTTCTGGCAGCACCAGGATAACATTTGCAAATTCCCAACTTATGGGTGTTGTGGAGAACAAAAATGACTGATCATATAAAAATAATTCTTGTGGCAAGTCAAGCTCATCTAAGTTCTCCCAGTAATGCACAGTGCTGCTTATCATTGCTGCTCATTTTGGACTGCTTAGGTGACAAACCCTCCCTCCACCCTCCTGCTCACTGAAGAACAGGTATTCTGTTTGAGTTCCATCCCTAGTATCGTTTTGGGGTTTAAAAAGTGACTTTCCATTTCCTTTTTGACTAGTCTTTTGATATGTCCACTTCACTGTTCCCCTCAACTTTCAGTGCATTCCCTAAGGTTAGTGTTACTCAGGACAGCAAAAGCAGAGTGCATCATTTCAGTTTCTTCAGAAAAAAGAAAAATTAGAACTAAAAGCGTAGAAAACTTAATTATTTTGCTTTCTGTTTGACATTGGACATCTTGTTCATGTACACAGAAAATATCTCCAACCTCAACACCATTCAAAGATATTAAATGGGAATAATTCCCTGATCTCAGTATTTGTAAAAATTTAAAACATGAAAGACAGCTCTGTAATACAAAACAGGATTTAAATCAGTATTTTGTGTAAAAAGAAATTATGTCAACCTGTTATGTAGTAAATAAAATACATGTTTGGTAAAAAATGCAATTTAGCAGTATGGCATTTCTTGACCTAAATGAAGAAATGTTATAAATTATGCAATTTAATTTAATTTCTAAAAAAATCTCTAACTGCTATACTTCTAAATGGAGAGACTTGTGTAAGCAAAACAAATAATTAGTCTGTAATGCATACATGACCTGGAATAAATAAATAATGGTAATGACAGGTGGGAAGACACAAATTATGCTACAGTGTTGACAGCGATCTCTCCACCTTCGTTTTTAATTTGTTTTAAAACAATGAGTTTACATTCTAAACGAAAGCAGGAAGCTTTTCTTTTGTTTTTCCCTCATTTTCTTTTTTTTTCTGAGAGTGGAGTGACTCTCAAAATGCAACAACGTATGGCAAGGAAGAAGCCATTAGGATGAAAAGGAATTAATTTTCACTGTCTCACTGTATTCACTGGAGTAGCCTCAAGAATTTATTCTGCTGGGTTTTTTCCCTTCTCTGGGCTTTACATTTACACGTGAGTTCAGCATCTTTCTAGCTGATGAAGAAACAAGGTATAAAGGGAACGCTTTATTTCTGTTTGAACATGAAAGGTCTGTGATACAAGGCTGCTTTTTCTAACATTTGGTCAATATCTGCAATGAACAAGAGCTGGCAATTTTTAGGGAGGGTCCAGTAGGCTCTGCATCACCAGGATTTGCTAGACAACTTTTCCCTTTAATTTGCACCTATAATAAACTAGTTTTTAATCAATAGACATAGCCTATTGACTTGGGTTTGGGTTTTTGTCTTTTCTGGGCAGTCAGGAGATAGGAGGGAGTATTTTAATAACATTCAGTGTATATAAATACAATTTAACCTAGGTAAATGCCAAAAGAAGTTTGAAAGCAAAAGCAACATACAACTTCTATAAAGATATATTGCAGCCAGTATTGGATCAATAGTTTTTATGTTTTAAACTACTCTTTTTGTCAGAAATGTGGATGTAGAGGGAGAAACTGGTCAGTTATTCCTTATTTGGTTAAGGTTTGTTATTTTTCCAGTGTCTTTGTTCTCATAATTGGTTAAAACTTTGAGAAACAAGTCCATTATTTCAAATTTTATATTGCATAAAGCAGAATAACATGGAAAAGTCTAATGAAAATGGAAATTTCTTAAACAATTTACAGCCATAAAAGGTGTGAGACTATCAGCTTCAGGCTTATTGAACAAGTATTAACCACAAGGATTTCAAGAAACCTGCCTTTTTAGCAGAAAACTGCCTTTTTAGTTTAAATATGGCACAGTGTAGTGCAGAAGATGAGAGAAAAGTTCTCCTGAACAGAGAAGGCACAACATAACTTTGCAACTAATTGTTAAAAAGAAGACACAGTTAGAAATACAATTACTTGCTACCTTCACCTTAGGACCATTACTGCCAAGGTAGACTAATAACACAATTACTTCCATAAGAAGTTCTTATTTTGCTGAATTAACAGAAACTGGTGGATGTACAATTTAATATGCAAATTGAAAAAGGGAGTTGTAGAATTCTGGCAAGATTTCCCCTTTTATTTGTGTGTGCTCATTATTTTAGAAGGAATCTAGATACCTATCTAGAATTTAACTAACTATTCTTTCTTCCTTTCTTTCCTTCTTTCTTTTTTTCTTTCTATCAAGTAATGGCTTCTCATCATAATTGCTACAAATTGCGATTTCCGAAATTGCTGAAGGGAGTTAAGTGTTCAATTCACTGTGAAAGCCAGAGGGAGAAGAGTGTGACACTGAGTCTGAAATTCAAATGTTCACCTTTGCACTGTGAAATAAATGACACCTGGATTTTAATTCACCCTTTTTATTAAAGGACTAGAAAACATTTATGAAATCTCTCATATTTAAAAAAAAAAAATTCTTTGGATTTTTTGGTAAAAAGCCATTGCCATCTAAGAAGTTCAGATTCTTTTGGTAGTTCTTATATATTAATCTGTCTGTTGAAGACTTTCAGAATTACAGCATTATTTTAGAATATTTTTAAAGATGTATATATATATTAAAAACAACACCGGTATGACATGTTAATGTTATATATTATATTGTTATAATGTTATATAGCTCTAGAACTATATTTTGTTTCAAAACAGATTTCAGGTTCACTGTAAGCTACTTCTTTCCCATAAAAGGATTTAAAAGTGTATTTTTACTCTGTGTTAGTGAAAAAACAAAAAAACCCCCAAAAAAATAGTTTCATAGACATATAACTGTGCAAAGGGACAGCTTTGGATATGAGAGGATCTAGTGTTACTTCAAGCTTAGAGGATAAATTGTTACATGAAATATGACAGTCAGAATTTAGTTCTTGCTTTCCCAATTGGGCATTTTTCATTTTAGCATTTAATTTAATTTTGTTCTTTTAAAATTGGACTGCATGCTGAAAACTGATTTTTCCTACATTCCAGCTTGAATTATTAAGCTACCAAGCACAAGCAGTCATTTCTTTTTTCCATTAGGAGAATACCTGAGTTTGACCTGAAGACCAGACCTAAGGTGCCCAACATCAGAAGTTTCATTTTCATTATATCTGCTGATACAACAAAATACCAAAACCTCTCTACATGTCAAGGTTCTTGTTTGGAGATTGTTTTAAATGTCCTGCTCTCGTTCTGATTGGTCTTTCCACCTTCCACCAGGAGATGCTCTTGGAAAACACTGCATCATTTCACACTCTTTCCTTAAGAGAGGATGCCCCTGGAAAACTCTACTCGAGGTAGGGAGAGACTTGTTTTCTCTCCTTAAGATATATGTTATAATGTTCTTATAAAACAAACCTGAAGGAAGAGGTCTGCTCTGGTTTTGTTTTTTTTGTTTTTGTTTTTGTTTTTTTGGGTTTTTTTTTAATTTTTAATTTTTTTGTTTGTTTGTGTGGGGATTTTTTGGTTTTTTCACTTTTTTTTTTTTCTAGATGAGACCCAGGACTGAGCTGAAGCTGGTGTTTAGGCATCCTGAGAGGTTTTTTTTTAGTCATCACCATTTTAAGACCATGACAGCACAAATATGTGGAAGCACATACAGCAGACTCGATGTTCTGGTTCTTCCTTATGTCCTTACATGAAAATAGTTACTATTACTGCATTTGTGGTGAAGCTCAGCCTCGGAAAAGGCATCTTTAAAAAGATGTAGCCACGTGCTGTAAATCTGCTCAGTCTTCTACAAAGTTTTAATTAGATATGCTTAAAAGTCAATTTATCAATACCTGGAGATTCTTCTGATCAAAAAGGAGACACCTAAGGAGGTCATGTGTCTCCAGACTTAGGCAGTAGTTGAGCTGGATTTTAGGATTACAGCTAATTGTCTAAAATTCCTCTTAAAGAATCCAGTTGATTCTTTTCAAAAATGACTATGTGTCCCTACTTACACCAACAGAAAGAATTTTGCAGAATACGCTCTCAACAATGTTTTGAAATTTATCAATCTCCCAGCTGGCATTGGTAAAGGTTAGAACCAGTCCAGTCAAATGGGATAAATATTTGATCTTACTCACAGCTGAAAGTGCACATCACTGTCATTTGTGCTTTCAAAACTTGGGAGAAGTACTTCACTTACAAAGAGTGTAGCACTGTAGCTTCCCCATCCCTGTCTCCAGGAGTGTGACATGTGCTACTGCCTTTCTGCAGACTCATCATCAGGCAGTTAACAGAAAGGTGATGAAGTAATGAGAATTCAAGAATTAAAGTGCTTATAATCCTAGATAGACACAGAGTCCTAACAGTGCTCAGCAACATCATTTATTTCATGATATTAGGAAAACCAGCGGTTGGTAAATTTAAGATTAACTATCTGTTGTGAAAAAAAAAAAAAAATTCCCAGGTTTGCAGCTTTTCAATAGCTACTATGCTCAGATATTTTTCCTTTTTTGTATTATTTTGGTATATATTTTACTTCTTCACTTCACTATGACCTGATCTTGCTGGATACTGTTAGAATTTTCACAGCTTTAGGATATTTTCAGGCCAAATGACAATAGGTGAAAAACTCCTCTTTAATTTTCTCCTAGTGTTTTCATTTGTCATGGGATCAGGTCTTAGGAGACTAATATTTTTGGACCAAACATCCTTAGGTGCCAAAGGCCTAGATCTTGGAAAAACAGATCTCATTTGTTAGGAGCAAAAATCTGAATTTCTGAAAGTAATTCATGTTGCTGAAACTTTCAGCAGGTTAACAGATATGGCTACAAGGATACCTACAAAGAGACCTCATCTCCCTCTCTGACCATTTTTCATTCAATTGACCATAAAATAGCTCAGAATTGGAAGTTATGGGGCCTCATTAGTGGTAGTAAAACTGTATTAATGCACAACTTGTCTTCAAGCTAATTAGCCCTGCTATATACCTTGAGTATTGTCCAGGCATAAATAATTGCAAATCCTTATTCTGCATGAAAATACTAGTAAGTACAGTTA
>VXBS01000209.1:167786-202218 GCA_013400255.1 Sitta europaea | reverse complement strand
AAAAAAAAAAAAAAAAGCATCACTTCAACGTGCCCTAGAGGCTGCTTTTTCATAAAATCCTGTGTCATTATCACTGAGTTCAAGCTACTCTTGCTGAGATCCTATCTATTACTTAAGTGTAACCAGGGAGTGTCAGCTACCTCATGTATTACTAGCAATCTAAGAAGTAATGTTCTTGTCAGGAGGAACAGCTGCTCAATTCAACTTACTGTGCCCAATCACAACCTTGTATAATGCTGTGCTTCTCCAGAGAGGAACAGAATGTTTCCTTTTGTCTTCATTTAGTGTTTGCCATTTCCCCTTTATAAATAATGTGCTGCTGTTAGGAACCGTCATGCTGGTAAAAATTAAAAAAATTCTTCTCTCTTTGGCATCCAAGGACCTGCAAGAGAGCATGAAGAACTGGAGCATGTGACCCTTTCCAACAAGAAAAAGTTGAAAGCCTGCAGTTTAGGCTTGGCTACTAATTTGCCTTTTAACAAATGACACATTTATCTTCCACCACACATGCACTATTCCTTGCTCTGGTGGTGTCCCTGCAATACCTGTGGGGAACCTGTAGCTAGGGAAGAGGGGACTTTGTGATAATATATCTTACTCTGAGTATGCAAAGCTGCAAAGGAGGCTGCTACAACCCTGGCAGCCTCCAAGGAAATATTATTCATTATGTATTTACAGTTATTGGATTAAAACTCTGTAATGTGCTCTGTTCAATTAATAATAATACAGAGTGGAATGAGCTATGAGATGCATTGTGCCTTTTAAAAGATCTAATATAAGAAAAGACAAGCAGTTTGTCCTAATGAATGCATCTAATTGGTGCACTTTATTATAAAACACTGGAACAGCATTTTTCACGAGGCAGTTCTATTTGTAACAGGCTGTCTTCAGCACGTCAGGGTGTAATAAATGTGCTACAGACTAGAACTGCTGATTAGTATTTCTGGAAGCCCAGGAAGTTAGTAGAGATTGTCTGCCACTGCAGAAAGACCTTCCAAATCCAACCAGAGGGACCTGCAGCACTGTGATCCATTAGGGACACACCTATGGGATCATCCCTCTGGAGCCAGCCAGCTGGAGAGGCGTGGGAAGCCGTGGTACCTGAACAGCCAAAACAACAAAAAAATGTTGGTACTTTGTTGTACCCCTGGTGACTTCCACAGTACTGACAAATAAAAGGGGTTTCAATAAACACTGCCTTCAACACTGCTTTCACAGCAATAGCTTGAGACAGAGGTATGGTTTATGTATGACTGTAACTCACTGTCCACATCATCCTTTGTTCATTTTTGATGAATGTAAAGAGGAAGAAAGAAAGGATGCACATGCAAGATTTCTTTTGAGGTATAAGAAACAAAAAGCCTTAGAGGCACTTCTAAAAACACACTGTAAAGCCTTAGAGGAAAACAGTCAACAGTGAATATTCCTTTGGCAGGACCCATATACAGCATGACATGACAGCATTCAAGCAAAACAGTTTAGATAATATCAAATCTATGCAGGAATCAAATCTATGCTGAAGAAATAAAAGAGTATGAAAGGAGTGAGCTTTGACCCAGAGTTCTTTTGTTTTCATTCTCAATAAGTAACAAGAAGCTTTTCAGGCCTTTAAATCCCAGAAAACTGTACTAGTAAATGCAGTTCATTTCATTTTCATGTGTTTGAAATAAAGGATGTGCAAAAAAGCTTCTGCTGGAAAAAATAAACATACTTTCAGGTGCAGGAGACACTTCAGTCTTTCTAGAATGCCTTTTGGTCTCATCAATAGTTTTGTTTCCCTTGGTATTCCCTGCTGAAAGACACACCCACATTTCTAGCTGGGGCTGGCAGTCCATTAGCCTGAACCTGGGAATGTCTCCCAGCTTTATGGTGTTATTCAGCCTAACAGCATTAATCTGCCTTAATACAGTTTCCTATAATAAGATGGATCCACCCCATTACTTTTACTAATTTATCTGAAAGAACAGAAGCTTCCACCCTGGTTGCTTGGTATCTGTAGTGTTCAAATCCCGCTGATTCTGTGTAATGTAAAAGGATAAATTATACAGCCATTCAGGGAGAGTATGACTGTGTATTTACCTTCATTAATACTCCTGTCCCTGAGAAAGGCAACTTTATGATGAGGGAGTAGAACAAATGAGGTCATGGGTTATAAGTAAACACATTTTGTATAAGTATTACTCTTAGGAGCCTAATACAGAAATGTTCAAATAAGGTAAAAGGAGAGAGCAGTCATAAGGCTACTGCACCCCTTTTCAGTCACACAATACACAAACTGATTGGCCTCAATTATCCTATTACATTTCCACACCAACCAATGCTGAGAGACTAAGCCATAGGGAAGTAGGGTGGCAGTTCTGGACGGATGCACACCCAGGACCAGGCTCCACTGGCACTGCCAGAGGTGCTGAGGCACGTGTGGATGATGTACAAGATGGTCAGGGGTGACTGTTTGCTCACCTCCAGGCAGATTTTGGCTAAGCTGGCTCATGCAAGACCTCATGTTATGCTGGGAGCAGCAGCATGAGGTCAAAGTGAGATCACCAGGTTGGTCAGAAAGAGCTGAAAGGCCACTATCAGCCACCATGGCCTGCAAACTGCTGCCTCCAGCAACCACTGTGTTTTGCCTGGCAGTGTCCCCAGAATCCACTAACTTACAGAAATGGGAGAGACTAAGCCTCCAAGCCTGAGGCAAACCTGTCTGAAGGTGTCCCCACTCATTACAGAGGGTTGGACTGGAAAGGTCTCTTTAAACCCAAACCATTCTTTGGCTCTACGATCTTGCCCAAAAAGCCTTTGAAGTGGATTCAGCTGCAGCTGGACTGCTGAGGTTTTTCTGCTTCCTGGTGTGATACAGGGGATGCCAGCACCGTGATGGAAGAGGAAGGGTCAGCTCTTTCTCTGTTGGCTAGGTAACAAAGTCTTTTCTTTTTCTCATAAGCTTGTGATATCAAGAGTTATATTAAGCAAGGAAATCTTCACTTGAATGGTGAATAAGTTGACTAATGTGATAGACTGGTCTGGGTGAAAGGTGTTGGAGCCTCGGTTTGTCATGTTTATTTTATTTCTTAATAAGCAAAGGAAATAAAGTTGAACTCACAGAGTGTATTGTCTTGTAAATTTGAAAGATGTGAAAGGACCATGACACCGGGAAGGCTGCATGCAAATCCTGCTTTGGTGTCACTCAGTCCTGGCTGCTCATTCTGATTTCAGGATAAATCAAAGTGTGATTGATGATATTGACAGAAAAACTGCAAAGACATATATATTTCACAGGGCATTTACTGCTACCCCTTTCTGCCCAAGAGTGGGTGTTGTGGGAATAATTATGTTGATTAAACAGGTACAAGTAACCCTGCAACAGTGAGCTCTGCTGTCTTTGAAGCACTCTCTACAGTATCTGGACTACTACGATTTTCTGTATCTTTTACCTAATTGTGTATTACCTACTTTTGAATCTCTTACCTGCTAATGCTGATCCTGATCCGTACACATATTGTCCCAGGTGTCTATGGCCTTCTGTTCTTCCTCCTCCATTCCTGTTTAGGGGCAGCAGCCAGCACTTGGTATGCCAAAAGGGAGAATAGGAATGAGTTTGGAAGGCTTTATCTTCATGCCATTGTCCCTTCATGAGACCATGGGGCATACATTAAACTCCCAAACATTGTTTACTGCAGTGCCCTCCATGCTCAGAATAAGACAACAGCCCTTGCAGATGGTTTGGCATCACAGGTCCCTTAGGAATCCTGTTTTCATGGGGGAAATAAGTATTTCAAGAAATAAACTCTTCAGGAGAATTCTGAAATTCTTTGGGGACTTCAAAGACCTGACTGTGCAATAGCTGGTGTGTGGCCTCTTGACATTCGACAGACAGCAAGGAGAAAAGCAAACCAAACCCAGCAAAAACAAGAAAAAAAGCTTTCTCCTTTATGCTTTTGATGACAGGATATAAAAGAAACTGTGAGTTTCCTTTTTAAAAACAGTGGTCTTAATTAAGATTTCTCACACACTGGAAACAATCTCCTTAATAGGTCATAAATAAATTATAGATATTCTACGTACACAATCAAAACACAAACTTGAATTAGCTCAGCCTGATGTAAAATATCTGTGCTTCTTGTAAATCAAACTCTGTCATCTAAAGGCATATTTTGCCCTGCATTTTCAATTGATTGAGCCTGAACTTAAATGTTCCCTTTTGGGTCAGAGGCTGGGATTGGCCTTTTAACTTGCTTTGCAAGAGCTTCCAGGCCTGAACTTTCTCAAGCATAAATGTCAATACAGTTGACAAAGTGTTTGGTTTAGTCCAGTTAAGACATATATGTATTTCCATATATAGGAAAACATAAATAAAAAAAAAAAATAGTCCCCAAGTTCTGGATATTAAAATATATGTCAACATACAAAATAAACTAAAACATATGGGGGAGATTCCGCTACATGTTATCTCTGGAATACACACTGTACTGCAATTTCTTGGAACAAGTACATAATGCATAAATATTTCTGATGGTAGCTTATGAAAGGACATGCATGGTATATGATTATTACAAACTAATTTTTCTGTCTCTGAAAGATTCATGATAATTTTGTTTCCCTCGGTGTTTCTGAAGAAAAGTACAGGGTGCAAAAATATATCTGAAATACTTGCAGAAAGGTCAAAAATAAAATGGAAAATTATACATTGAAAATAGATGAGAATGTTTTAGTGAAGGAACTATTATTTACATTTCAAACATTTTATTATCCCTTTGGTTTGAGCTAAAATCCACGGGTTTTTTTGCAGCAGAAGGTCTTTCAGAGTTTGCACAAGTCTTTATCTGAACGAAGGAAGAAAGGAGTAACAGAGGAGAGCATGTGCACAAATTTCCAAATCTCTTGCAGTCATCACTTTATCCCAAAACACCTTAGTGAACCAACTATACTCTTAAATTACTTCTCCTTAAACCAACAGCTTAAAATGTACCAGCTACTGTACATCAAACTGCTAAAACGACCACTTTGAATGATTTCCCTTTCCCTAAGAAAGAGACACAGGTCCCTTTTGTTTTGGGAAGTGACTCCTCCACACCCCAAGTTTCTTGTTTACTGAAACTACATTAACTCATTTTAGAAGGACTGAAAGGTCTATTTCCTGGTAGATTACAGGACTTGATAATTTGAAACTTCATGGGTCTTGATGTTCATTTATTTNCATGGTCACTTCCTTCTACATTAGTGAATGAAAAAGAACTTTTTATTTAAGAATTTAAGAATTTAAATTCAAGAGTTCCAATATGGTCTCCTTACAGGAGTAGTGAAAGTGGCAAATATTAAATATATTTCGTAACTAAAGTATTTTATTTTTAAAAAGTGAAAGCTTCATGACTGTATCATCCTGCTGTGTGGATTATTAATAGCATTTTACAATTTTGGCTGGAGTGCAGGGCTAAGAGAAGTTCCCTCTGTTCAGGATACTAGATACAGTTAAGTCCCATGTGAAACACAGCATACTTTTGCCAATATACTTTATATAATTTCCATATAATTTACTATGCATAATAAAAATAAAATTCTAAACTTACTTATTAATTTTGATACAATTTGAAGAAGCAGAAAACATTCACTTGAAATTTTATGACTGTCGATGCAGGTTGAGAGCTTGATGTCTTTGAACCTGCAAAAAAAGAAACTGATTTCTGAGAATTTAAGAGTGTTTAATGTATTTTTGTTTAACACCATCCCAGAAATAGCCAAGCTTCTCACTTCAGTTTTCACTAGGTGTTATTCACCTTACAGCATTTGTTCTTTCTGATTGTCAACTGTTTCTGTAAAAGCCTAAGCCCAGATTCCAAGTGTTCAAACAGGGAATAGCAGGCTATTTTTGTCAGTTGTGGTTTAGTCAGGAAAAAGCAGATTCCTCAGAAAAGCATCAATGTCCACCCAGCCCAGTAGTGGGGAAGGGAGGGATTAAAGGGAGCAAACAGCCAGCATTGTTTCGTGCTGCCAGCTGTTCATCCATCATACATCACCTGTCATCATATTGGAATCCAAAGGCAAATGCATGTCCCTGAGTGCTGGCTCAGTGCTGTTTGACCCGTGGCTTTGGGGTCATGTTTGCCCCTAAAGAAGCCTGGATCTGTGTCACTGAGCAGATGAATGTCACCAGAGTGGAGCCAACCCCTTCCCTGGGCTTCCCAGTACACCTGGTGCACTGGTCTGAGGCACAGCACAGCACAAAGGATCAGCTCTCCCAGGCTGCCATGGCAAAGCTCTGTTCACACACAGTGTGAACACAAGTAAGGCTATAAATAAATATAAAAGCAGATCTCTGCCTTTCCTATACAATCATTCATGAGGTCACTAAGAAGGTGATACTATAGCTATGCATGCTTCTGAGCACAACAGCTATATTCTCACACCAGTCAAACCCATACTCTTCTGAGCCAAAAAAACAGGTGCCTGAGCCTGCTTTGAAGCCCGTGGCCCTTTAGAACTTTGACACTTTCAAAAAGAAATCTCTCCAACACCATATGCATCCACATTAGTGCATGTGTACACAGCAAGGCTGTGTGTGGCAGACAGGCTCTTCTCAGGGGTGCCCAGCAACAGGGCAAGAGGCAGAGTGGACAAACTGATGAACAGCAAACTCCACCCAAATATGAAGAACAACTTCACTGTGCAGTGACTGCATACTAGAACAGATTTCCCAGAGGGGGGGTGAAGTCTCCCTCACTAGGGATGTTCCAGAAAGGTCTGGATGCAATCCTGTGCCGTGTGCTCTGGGGTGGCCCTGCTTAAGCAGGGAGGGGGGACCAGATGAGCCACTGTGGTCCTTTTCTAGCTCACCCATCCTGTGGTTCTCTGATCAAACTATGGAGTTCCTAGATCTCAAGTGGGGAGCCCTAGAGTGTCTCAAACACTGTGGGTGTCACCTCACTTAAGCCATAACTCCCAGTGGGTTGTGCTGGCTCCATCCAGCTTACTCTGGTCTTTGGGGGCTGGATGGCAACAGAGTAGTCAAGGGCTATCTGGAATGGTGACAAGACATCTTGCTGCTATGCAAATATGAGTAAAAGTCAATTATCTTACTCTGTAAATAGTGGACAGCCCTGGGCATGCTGAGCTCTACTGCACAGCAGCAGGCTGCATGCCAGGATCTCCCCTCCAGCAGGAATGCCTCCCAAGGTCAGTCCTTGAGGCTGAGAGATTTTTTGCCACAATGGATTCTCTGCAAGTGATTAATAGCATACTAAGCTTTGAAATCTTACCTAAGTGATATAAAGTATTGATTGTGCATGTATAATCCTTTAGATATAAACCACTGACCACGTCTGGAACTAAGAGTGGATCTTTCTGCACCCAGACTCTCCCCTGAGACAGAGCTTGGAAAACAAAACTGTCCTTTCTGAGCCTCATGGCTCAAGAGGAGGGTGTCTCAGACAGTTTTGTCTGACCCTGTACTCCATTCAGTAAGTAACCAAGCATACCTTTCCACTAAATCTTCTCAAACCACTCTTAGATTTACCTCTGACCTTGGTTAACTCCCTCCTTTCTATCAATAAAGTGTAGTGTGCCTTCTTCGTGTGAGTGAAGTGCATGACTCCATCCGTGACACAGCCACATTGTTTCATAGGAGTTCAGAAACTGAAATAACCAGGCTGTGTCTTCTTCAATTATTTATTTCTCATCTACAATCACTTCATCTCCAAGGATATGAATGTGATATTACTCAGCTGTTTATTCCTCATAAAACGATTTTACTACACTTAGGTATGTCAAATCAACTTAGAAATCTGTAATAGGCTTATTAAAACAGGTCATTACAGTCATCTTATTGCTCAAGATTGATAACAGGGCTGAAAGATAATAAAACATGATGTTTCAAAAGCAAGCAATAAAAAAGTCACAAAAGAACAGAATAAAATTTTTATTATGCAGTGTCAGGAATGTAAATAGTTTCAAAAGTGATATTGTCAAGCCTTTCGGGACCCATCTCTTGGGAGAGTCTTCTCAAAAAAGACAAAATAGAAATAACTTCACAGTGCAGACTGATAGCTTATAAAAAAAGTACAGAGAATATTCTGCTCAATAATATATATTAAATTGCATCAGCTAAAATGTTGGACAGCAATTTTGAAAACATACTATAGAACCAAAGTTTGTTCTATCACAGGAATATATAAAATTTGTTACTTTGGCAAGTAACATCCTGACACAGCTAAAATTATTAGGACATCATCTATAATCTGAAAACCTTTTTGTTTTGTTGTTTGGGTTGGTTGTCAACACTTTGGAAACACTCCTTACCCATAAAAGCAACGTACCTCTTTTTTATCACATGGTTGTGTTCCAAGCTTTATTTACAGAAAAGTCTTCCCAGCACAAATATTTATGCACAAGGTGATGACATTCTGTTTCAAAAATACGTTCACAGGGTGCTTGGGAATGGTCTTCCTGGGAATGTTGTGAGGAGCCCAATGCAGTTACCTAACTGCTGCAGGCCCATGACCTTTCAGGTGCCTTCATATGTGTTCCAGCTAAAGTGAATCTGGAATTGAATGGAATTCCTTTGGAAAGGAGCTTTTGCATCCTTTATTTTTTAACTTCATGTCTGAATTCCCCTTGCATTGTAGTGTAGTCATATATGGAAGCCCCTTTATAAAATCAGGCCCTTATGTAACAGTCTAAGCTGCCACTTTATTTCTTTTTTTTCTTTTTTTTCATATTCAGTTATATGCAGCAAATAAGAAAGTGAATTAGTTTTGGGGTTTAACACTTATCTTCTACATCATCAGTAATAACAGAGCAATTGAACTATTGTCTTTTTTTGGCTGCTGAGAAGAATAACTCAGTTTTGAAAATTTCTGCATTAAAAAGCAATTTTTAGAGAAAAGACAGTTTAATTTAGACAACATGTATCTTGTAACAATATAAAAGTAATTTTGACCTTTGAAACTGTTACAAAGTTTCTGAAGAAAAAAATGGAATTCTTTTGTAAAAGAATATTATTGCAATGAATATTTTTTTAATGTTTATCCTGCCATCTTGCTTTCCTAACTGTACATTAGTATTACTGGAACAAAAATGGTAGCTCAGCTTTCCCACCATAACAATCCCCACAAATGCTAAGCAACCTGAAAGCTGCCATTTCATAACCTCCATAAGCAAGACACTAAAATTTTTCCTGCTTTGTCTTTAAAGATTAAACTCCATCATTTCATAAAATGAAGCAGGGAACAAACAATTCACCTTCTCAAAACTACAGATGAGGAGGTGAGTATAGGTGGCAGAGTACTAAATACATCCTAAAAAGTGAGCAGAGTTCCAATCTGATGCTCAGTTGCTTTAAAACAAGTTTTGTCTCCCTGGTGTTTGGTTTATGATACCTGCTTGAAAGATGACATATTGTTGGAAGTAGTGATGCATAGCTCCACATATGCATCAGGAAGTAATAATGATTGTGGAAAGTCGAGATTGAGTGAGGAGACTTTGGCTTAAGATAGTAAGTTTTTGATTAATTAAAAAGCATAAAAATATATTCTCTTACACACTGGAAATTTAGGATGCATTTTATCACTCAGAGGAGCCAGCACTTTGCAGGATTAGACAAATACCAATTCTGCAGCTGTTATTCATCAATTTTTGCAGATACTAGATAAAGCTAAAGCAGAGTCTCACCATCTTAATTTTTTCCCTAACTCCTAGGCCTTCCATTTTTCATCTTGACAGTGTTTCTTTAGAGAAATGATACAGTATAAACACACCTTCTGAAGGAATTAAGAGAGACAAATACTGAGAAGTACTGCACAATTCCTACATTCTTGCCTGAACAAAGCACATCTCGGAAATAAAAGGAGAGGGCAGCTTGCTGCTCTTGAATTTTCCAAGTATCCCTGCTCTCAAAAGCAAAGGAGCTAACAGAAGCAATGGATGTGAGCAAGTCACTGTCAACTAGAATAAAAGGGAAATGGACCCACACCAAAAATTTTGGAGCAGATATTAGAATAATTTTTTCATGTCGTCTGACTATGATTCAGGCACGCCTGATATTTTACCAGAATGTAGCATCCTTTATCTGATAATTTCAGTGTGTCTTACACATTAAAAGTGCAATTAATAGAATATGTACCAAGCAATTAGGTGACCTGTTGTGACCTTTCAATTTACACTGTGACAAAGACACACACTTGGAATTCAGTAGTAGACCATTTTCTGGCATTCATACAGCCAGTTTAATGGAGCTTGGCAATATTTAAATCAAAAGGGGAAAGATGAAAGCTAATTAAGGCCAATATACTAATGCTCAAATAATTTGTATTAATAGAAATTAAAAAGAAAGGGGCAAAAAGAATCCAGTATTACAGGGAGTGAACATATACTTTCTGTACTAATTTAAATGCCACTATGGGATAATTTCAGTGTTGGCTTGTGCTCATATTGCATGACTTTTATTAACATGAATAGGAGTACTGAATTTATCTAGAGCAGACTGGAAAATCGTACCACATTATTTTTGATCACAATTGAACACAACATAGGTTCTCCCTTCTTATTTAAGTATCTCAACCTCACAGAAAAAAACCCTCCCAAATTTTTGCATGGCTCCTCGGTGTGCTAAATACTGTGTTTAAGGTTAAAAACGCCCTCAAATAAGGGGAAAATAGCCGTTTGAGGAGGAAGGTGCCCCTTTGCACAAGGGCCCTCCCTTTTCTACACTCCATCAGCACTGTGCTCCCCAGGCACAGCGAGTGCCCCTGGGTGCTCTGGGGATGCCAACAGCACGAGCATTCATCCTGCACCAGCAGCACTTTGGTCTTCATACCTTCACCAGAACTTGGGGTACAGCACAGATGTTCTCAACATACCTCAGTGTATACTTTCAACTTTGTAATGTTTCCATTAAAGCAGGCACAAGAACTTTGAAAAAGAGCACCATTCTCTGGCAAACCAAAACTGCTCACGCCTTGCAGTCTCCTGGTAAGATGAGCCATGGGGACAAACTGCCTGTCTTGGAATTGTCCCTCATTTTGGTGGGGTTGAAAAGGAGGGGTGCAGCACCCCAAGTTCTGATGAAGATATGAAGAAATATTTCTAATTCTGTTAATTTTGTTTGCAGTCAGATCTTCTTAACTGATTTGGAATATAAACTATTACAGCGATAATAGTAGTGGTAGTAAAATGAGGTAATGTGCCAATTATCACAGTTTCCTCCAGACAAGCCCCTGTTTTGCCAAATACAGATGAAAAACATGAATAACTGAAAAACCAAGATAACCTTCCAGAGTATTTAATTTGAGAATTTACTATCTAATGTTCAGTCTCAGAAATTCCATGACATTTTCTTCTTTTTGTAGTCCCTACACAAATCAGACTACCTCTATGGGCATACACTTTGCTAAAAAGTAATTTTCTTTCTTCCAAGGAGTACCTATTACAAATGAATATTGTTTGTTGTTTGTAAAAAGAAAAGTCACTGTGTAATTCCATAAACCAGTTTTTAATAATAATCTTCCACCAAAATAGTGATGTGAAAGTGGATTTACAACCATGTAAAATTTATTAGGGACAGGAGAATCTTACTTAGAAAACCAACACTGAACCATGTAACGAAATGAAGAAATGTTTCCTTTTCACCCATTCTGTCTCTCTTGAGTTCACTTAGGGCTCAGTTATGCAAGTCAGTGACAAAGCTGGCCCTTGACTCCTGTGTGACAAAATCCAGCCTTACAGAATTTCCTGTTTACATTTGCAACCTAGTTGGTATTCCTGCCGTGCACCCGCCAGTGTTTCCAGGACTGCCTGCACGCTCTCAGAAAGAAGGTCATGGTTCTTTCAGGATCACCAAACCATCCTGAGTGAACCATGAATCAAGATGGAAAACATGAGGGGAATGTTCAGGAGATAAGGAAGCATGTAACTTCTGCAGTGCAAGTCAAATGACTCATCCCAAAGAGGAGCTGCACTTTTCCAACCCCGGAATGGCAGCCCGCAGATTTTTGTGGCAATTCTGGTTCTCGCTGAACTTTGATTAACCCAGGACAGCATGAAGTGCTTTTGTTTTATGGCCAAGGTCAGGCTAACTATTTCTTGTCATCTGCTTAAATGAAAAGATCTCTTTCCAGACAGATCATCTGTCTTTCCAGAGAACATTGCAAAATCTGATCCAGTGTGAATTTCACTGAATTGTACTCTGATATTTATATGGATCTGTTTAACAGTGTATTTTGGAAGGTAAAACTCACATGCTAAAAAGCTAGGAAAAAGGCAGGATAAGGAGAAATCAAGGAACTAGTGATTACTATTTTCTTCTAGGATATATATTATTTGCCATCTATGTCTTGAAAGGTTGCATGCAGGTTTATATAACTGTGCTGTTTGGAATACAGTTTGTTCTTTATTAATCTGGCTTTATTTCCTAGGAAATGTTTCAAATTGAGTTGTTCAAATAATTAACCTGATAGTTAAAATGCCAAAAAATTTATAGAGGTAATAACCTCTATAATCTTACAGTATTGCATACTCACTCCTGGGGCAGAAAGAAATTTGCCCTATCTTGATGAAATATGTTATTTTGATTGCACATAAACCCTTTAAATGCTTTAAAAATATGTTTATCTTTTCAATTCTCAAAGCAAAATCTGGCACTAGATTAAGAACACTAGTATTGAAAATTTCACAGGTAAAGAAATGATTTAACAGTTTTCATCTTCCTTTTGGATAATATAGAGTGGACTACTAAAATAATCTTAAAAAAACAAAAAAAATTATTGAAACTCTGAAAAGCCATAAGAAAAAGTAACAATAAAAAGAATTCTATTTTCTTAGTCTACAACATAACAGTAATCTTAAAAAAACAGAAGCTTTCAGAGGGTGGTGCTTATTCATAATGCAGAAGAGAATCTGCTGTCTGAAAGCAACAAATATGATGAATTTGAACTGCAACAATAGCTGAGCTAGACATTAAAGAAACATCCCCATCATAAGAACTATAGTAGATTCCAGGGGATTTACTCCTGGGGCATTTTGGAATTTCTGATATTGAAAATTCATAGAAGGAATCAGACAAACCTCTTCCAGTAGTCTGTATCTTCAGGTAACAATAGAATTATTAGAAGTAGAATGGGTTGGAAGGGACCTTGAAGATCTTCTAGCTTCAACCTTCCTCTTATGGGCAGGGACACCTTCCACCAGACCAGGATGCTGAGAGCCCCACCCAGCCTGGCCTTGAACAATTCCAGGGATGAGGCATTGTCCCTTGGGCAACCTGGTCTAGTATCTCACCTTCCTCACAGTCAAGAATTTCTTCCTAACATCTGACCTAAGCCCACTCTGTTTCAGTTGGAAGCCAGTCCCCCTTGTCCTGGTACTACACACACTCCCTCCAGGCCACAGTTAGGTCACCTCAAAGCCTTCTCTTTTTCAGGCTGAAAAAAACCATTTCTCTCAATCTTTCCTCACAGGAGAAGTGCTCCATCCCTCTGGATTAGCTAACCCCATGGCAAACTCTGCATCTCTGTCTTGCACTAAGATTTTTATGGAGCAGAAAGAGCTGTTGCTTGCCAAAATGGGTTATTATCTAAAAACATTTCCAGATCTTTAGAAATGTTTTAAACATTCTATTTTGGAGCCTCTAGAAAGATTTTGAGGGCTTTAGAAATACAATGTCAGGCTAATTCTTGTCATTTTCATAATGGTTTATAAGTGTTTGAAGATCAGTAGTTACTCTGGATGTTTTTGGGTTTTTTTCCCATTTGGTGTTTCTCAGCTGTTTTATGTTTTGCATTCTCCTTGTACTTTGCTGTTAAGCATCCTTTTTATTTAATACTCTGATCTGCAGTTAATTGTATTTTGAGAACTTGAAGGCCTCTCATACATTTTAAAAAACTTTTAAAATTTATTAAAAAGATCTCAAAAATACTAAACAAAATTGCTTTCATTTATGAGGCACACTCACATTTTCTCTAGTTTAACATAGGGTTAAGGACATCTTTTTTGCCTGTTTTTAAATTCTGTCATTGATGCTTGAAATATGCTCAGCACAAGTCTCCCAGTTGGCTCTTAAAACAGTACTTTTTTTAAAAAAATGCTTTCAATGTTCCTTTTTGTTCTTTGATGGGAAATATTTTTTATGATATTTAAAAGAGGCTCCTGAGGTAAGTACTATGTGTAGCGTGAATTATCAAGCATTTTTCATGGTTCTGCAAATTCTTAATATTTTTGCATTTGTTTATTTTTGGGGCAAGGTACCAAAGCCATTTCACCTCTCCAGCTTCCCAAGGACCTTCATCACTCAGCACACGTGCAAGTCATCACAGAAAGAAGTAAGGATCAATTTTGTCTCTGTTGTCCTTTTATTTTTATTTATTTATTTTTTTTTTAACTAGCCAGGTGGCAACCTTATTGTTCTGCCAATTTACAAAGCTGGATTGAGGAACCAGCTGAGATCTCTCAGCCAGAAATCCACATTGGCAGCTTTTTGGCACTTGTTCCCAGCCAACCACTAGCACAGGGAGCACTCTTGAACTTGTGAGAGGGTGGCCTGATTACAGTAAGCAGCTCTGAAAAAACTCCACATTGCATCAAGTAGTGTCTGGTCCTAGAAGCCTTCAAGGTCAGATGAGGGGAAAGATAACTTTGTCTCTCTGCAGGTTTAAATGTCCATTTTACTCTTTTTCTCCAGAAAAATACCCAACACTTTAACTATTCATGTTTCTTTATTATGATTTCTAATGTTCTCCCTTCATTTATGAATGCACACATATGTGACACCTGGCTGTGTATCCAGCAGGTCCAACTTTGACTTTAACCTACCTGTTGCCATGTGAATGTTGTTATCAATGGCATCCCATGGAAGTCACTGTTTTTACAGTCACATTTCTAAAACAGTGGTCCTAATGGCAGAATTTACCAAGAGGAGATCAGTGATACTGCAAGATAAATGGATTTCCTAGTTTTATATCTGGTTGAAAATAAAATTAACATTTAATGATAATTATTCCACATTTCCATCTCCCATCACAGAAAAATCCTGCTGTTTTGTCTTTTGCAATTCCATACTCTCTCCTACTGATGTTACATAAAAAAACATTTTACCATAAATTCCATTTCTCTCTCAATTCCTAAATGCAACTAGCTTTAATTCCACCAAAGTTTTGTTTTACTTGGTTTTCTTGGATCAGTAGTTTGCTGCAGTTATCCTGTTCAGATCAGAAGTACTAACATTGTTAGGTTGAAAGCTGCCAATTGTATGTCTGTTTGATGTATAAGCTTTCAAGGCCTCCTTGAAGAATCTGTGCAGTCTTTTCATTCTCAAAATTAAATCTCTAAGAGTCATGACAAATTAGATATACCAATGGAAGGTATCATCTAAGGCATGGTTTAAGATTTAGATCTATATTTATAACAATTAAAGTTTTGATATTCATTCACACTAGCCTTTATGTCTTCAAATTATATATATACATATATATGAGATGCACAGAATTATCTGCTTTCTTTTGAACACCTTCAGAAGGCTTTACACAACTATGCATTTCTATTTAGATGAAAAGCCACCACCATGTGAAAGAATTGGTACCTCCTCTCTCTTCCTTTTCCCTGAAGTCTCTGGTATATAAGGGCTTGTATTCTTATATTTACTCCTTACAAGTTTTTCATTTTGGGGTCCATAAAATCTGTTTATCTCAGTGGAAGCAAGTTCAGGTCTGTTTACTCATCCTCATGGCTTGCACGTCTTTTACCCATCTGTTAAGTGGTTTGTAAGAGTCCTACACCTACCAAACACTGCTTGTGGCAAGCTACATTTTCCTGGTTTACTCTCTCTGATTCTGTGGTTTATTAAAAGCCTTTTGCTGCTCAGGGATAGTAACATCAGTGGCTCAGATTAATTCTTTTTGGTCTTTAGCCAATCAGCCAGCTAATTTTGTCACTTGGCTAATTTCGTGATGTGCCAGCAAAATCCATAATTACAGCTAAAAGTATTTGTACTTCTATTGCTTGCTAAGCTAAGGTGACTCCATGAATACCATGTACTACTTCTGCCCTTCGGTCCAGAGGAACATATTTAATAAAAAATGTGGAAATGGAATCTATCATCTATTCATTTAAAATTTTTATTGCATTTGTTTTTCTCTTAGCAGGACACTAGGCAATATCCTGCTCTGAGTTACTCAGAAAAGGATTTTTTTCCCCCCTAGTTAGGAAATGCAACTTGCAAGAAGACTGTTTTAGAATTCAAAATTCAACTGAGCTAAATCTCTGTTAAATGGGGAAAGAGCATGCCTTTACATATGGTGGCCTTACTGAGATGTGATACTTTGTGATTTTGACGTTCTTCACTGGAAAAGTATGATTTAAGGGATGTTTTACTAAGCTTTTCCCTATTTTTGAATGAGTAAAAGTTTCCAATAAAATCTCCCATCAAAACAAAGAAATGTCATTTCCATACAGAACCTTTTTTTGGAAGACAGGATTTAAAAGGCCACAGCCTGACTCTGAAGCTCAGAGTATCAGTTTCGCCACCCTCCCCTTGCAACCTCCATCTCCACCAAAGATGGTTGCATATGGGACAGAGATATTTCCCCAAGCATCATTATTGCAAGCTTTCCAATTGAAAATGTTTGATACAAACTTAGCAGTCAGTAAATTAAGAGCCTGGCTGTTTGTTAAAATGCTCCATGGTTTCCTTAAGACTTGATAGCACTTTGAGTTGGCACCTGTCAACTCCTGCTAATCAAAACCAGGCCTCCAAAAACATTCAACTGCTTAAAACAGAGAAAACGTGCCAATATCTGGTGACTCTTTTCTTTTCTTTGCTGCTCTGTGGATGCTAATTCCTCTTTGCCCTTCTTAGGAAGTGCAAGCCCAGAAGAGAGAGGCAGGCTGAAAAAGAAGAGTGTCTGGGGAGGAAGGACTGGCAAGGAAGATCCCGCAGCACGAGCCAGGAAAGCACAGTTCCTCGGGCTGGAGCCAGGAGCAGCAGGTTTGGTACAGAATTAATCCCTGAGTACCTTCTGCTGCCACTGGAACTATTATGAAAGTGCTAAGGGCTGCACATGTTCACAGGCTGCTTCCCCAGCTGCTTTGGGATTAAAACCTAACTCCAAAACACACGGGATGCTGAAGCGTGCGACGTCCACATCTGCAAAGAGCACTGGGGGCTTGTGCTGGTCTGCCTGGGGGGCTGGAAGGCATCACTCCTTAGCCAGCACCTGGGGAGGGGAGCAGGGAGAGCTTGTGATTTGCCAGGGGTTTGGCAGCCTGTCATGGGGAGCAAGAGGAGGGGTAAAAATGGCCCCACAGAATAGGGAAGCAGAAATGAGGACCAGCAGAGGACTATAGAGGAGGGCAGAAAAGCACCTAGATGGGAAAAGGAAGAGCTCCCACTTGTTTGCATTGCTGACTCTGACTCGATTTGGAAGCTTAGCTGTCATTATGAGAATTGGATCAGAAACAATTTTGGAAGATGATGATATTTACTTGCCAAGCCAATCCCTATCGCTTACTCTCAGTGCCAGCTCCCTCAGCTCTCAGAAATAGCCTTCTCTAATTTTCTTTAGGCTGGAAGCAAATACCAATTCAATAGGAGTCGTGGGTTCTCAGCACTTTTCAGGAGTAAGTATTAGACACATGCTGAACTTAAAAACTGACACATGAGTCAAGATGGTTTGTTTCAGTATTCTACCTTCTCTGGAGAACAAATTGTTGTAATACAAAACTGTGCATCTCACTTTGATAGTTTATTTTATTTATCCATGTTGATGCTCCAGGTAGTTCTATTAGGCAGAATTTGACACAGGTTTTTATGGCACATCATTTCTGGGGGAGCTGTGATTGAAGTGACACAGCATGCTTCCAAAGTACTCACTGAGGCACACAGACTTCACACAAACTGATTGTGAGCACGGTTACGGTGAGATTTCAGTGACACCAGAAGCATTCATCATCTTTTAGCCAAGCCTTGTGAACTTCCCCTTTCTGATTCTGCCAATTAGAGGTGCTGTCTGTGTGCCTTTGTATGCTCAGCACTAGAGATTCAGATTTTCATGACAAAAACAGTGGGGCTAATGTCAAATAAGTATATAAATAAACAAATCCAGTGAAGCCTTTATGGGTATGGTTTATACTGCAAACTGAGTGGATATTCTCACTGTTCCTCATTAATTGTTTTCTGTCTAGAAAGCTTTACATTATTCATATAAACTGTTCATTACTGCAGCACGTGACTGTATCTACAGATGACCATAACCCTGCCTGTGGTCAGTGGAATTTACAGGATTTTACTGGTAGGGAATCAGCATATATTCTATTACACTGTCAACAGATTTACCATGGCAGAAGCCCCCAGCATTACAAGTCTCTAAAAGCAGAGGGATAGACACAAAACTATTAGGATCTTAGTATATTGACTAAGGAATGTATTTTGCCCTAAAAGATATCTCAGTCTTTAATCTTAAGTACATGTTTTAGTGCTTAGCCCTACTGTCTTCCATAGCCCTGAGTCATGTATTTAAGCAAACCCCTTGATTAGTACAGTCCTATGCTATGTCAGGCATTTGAACTAATCACAGCTACTCCAATTAAATTAATGCACTAGGTAAATGGCACTTACCTTTATGAACATAATGAATATATGAAGAAATGTGTACTGGAAATAAAAACTGGCTAGCAAACACAGTCTGTGGGGCAGCTTGTGAATGAAGTCTCACGTTTCTGAAAACACACTGATGCTTTTTGGTTTTCTTCATGTTATTCAAAGTACATTATCTAATAGGTAGGATACATCTGGAAAGGGTATTTTTCAAGTCAAAAAGGACTGTAAGAAAAAGGGAGAGGGTGGGAAAATTCTATTGCCAGTGCAATATTTCATGTAATAACTGTAAACAACTCTAAATCACACACAGGGGCTAATAAAAAACAAGGGGAAAATGAACTGCATAGCAATCATTTCTGAAAGAACAATGTATTTATCTCTTTCCCCCCCTTTTTCCTATTGACATCAACATACCACTTCCCAGATATCAATGCTTTTCTTTTTTCTACATTCAAAAGTTTCCCTGGATTTACATATTTGATAAAATTTATGCAAATAAAATTTCTGCAATAGTCAATACATTTTACCTCTCAGATAAGGAAATTATCTAAACCTGAGTATTTCAAACTATAATATAATCAATGAATATTCAGGCACAATATTTTAAGGAGTCTAATTAGGGACTTCTAATCATACTTTATTGTTGCCAGCTAAGCCCTGCCAACTAGCATTAATGAAACCCAGACTTCAGATGGTTTACTATCAACACTGGAGTATGCAGGAATTAATCACCACAAGTAGCCTATCCACACAAGTGTCCTGAAATGCATCAGTAAACATCTAGCCCAGATTTCACTGTCCCAGTGAAGTCAATGGAAAGTAGTCTTCAGGATATTTATCTTAATTTTATCCCTCTTTCCCTTTTTTGGTTGAATTTTAACTTTATGTTTCCCTTCCCTCTGCTATATTCATTTGTATTTTGTGAGATCTCTTCCCCTATTTAGTTCCTTTCCAGGTTAGCATCTTGATGCTGCAATAATAGCTCATGAAACCTGACATAAACCAAGAGAACTTTATGAAAACCAAAAGACAAACATCCATGGTTCCAGTTTGGGTTTTGGGCTGACAATGCCAGTTGTACTTCAGGATTTGCTTTTTCAACTCCCTTAATCTCTCACTTTCTTTCCCTCCCCCACCCCTCTTCTTTTTCTCTCTTGTTATTCTGTCTCCCAGCTTCTTGGTTATTTCACGTTCCTTTTTCTTTCCCCCCTCTGCTCCACTGCCTTTCATCTCCCCTAAACCATCTTGCAGTTTCCCAGTCCAATTCTACCCCTCACTGTTCTAACCCTACTCCATCACTAACCTTTTCCCTCATCTTGCTTTCACAGTCTCTTTGACTCTATCTAAGCACTTAGAATATTTTCTTGCCATCACTCTGTCAGCCTTCAGGCAGTTTGTACTGCTCTGCATACAGCTTAGCAGATAGCACCTCAGGTGGCTAATTTTGCAAAAGAGGATGTATTTCCTACTCATATTCAAAATCCCAGTGACTGGAATGTTTTCCACTGAAAGAGTGTCAACAGTGGGAGAATTTAGTGGTTTGTTTGGTTTCCTGAACAGTCTCATTTATTAGTTCTGATAAATCATTCAAAGATAAAATATGCAAATACTTCATGGAAATCAAAAACTTTACTTGCAGGTGAAAGACGGAGATGTCTACAGCTGTGACCTCATTTTATTTATTTTGTAGCCTTTTCCTATTCTAATATAGAACCAGTATTCCACTGAAAAAATTGTGAGCAAAGAAGAGAAGAGAATAAGATGTAAATGTAAAATCAGCAAAACTATAAAATAATTTTAAAATATCTGATGCTTGTATGCAAAAGGATCCTCTAGACAGGAACATAGTAAAAGAGAACTACAGTGTCTCTCCAAAGGGGGACAAAAGAAAAAACCTGAGGAAAGACAAAATAAAGCTGCTGCTCCTGCAGAAAGGAAAGCAGAACAGCAGCCTTCCAGTAATTGAAGGTTCACCTAGTCACTTACCTGTAGCTGAAAGAGGCCAAGACCCAGGCTAAATTAACCCACCCAACCCCCAGATGGGGGCTGTAGCACCAGCTGTAAGTGCTGGTGTGTCCAGAGAGACCAAAGCCACCCAAAGCAGCTAGTAGTTCAATTTCCTCTGCCTCTTCAAGTGAACATGGTATTCTTTATTTTGTGTCTTAAACTGTTGGGTAGCAGGTGGTATGTACTGTTAAGCTGTTGTCACATCTCATCCCAGAGCTGCTGGTATTTCACTGACTGATAAAATGTGACCCTTTAATTCAAAACTTCAGGGACAAGTATTGATAGCACTTTATCCTATTAGACAATCTACCACTCAGAAGAAGATACTGTTCATTATAAATAAGGTTATCAGAATCTGGCCCACAGAGTAGTGAAGTAAAGCACATTACTATACTAAAAGTGTTAGTTTTATTATCAGTTTTCCTATGCAGGTATTGACAGGTTGCTGTGATAACACAAGAAGTCCAGCACTTGACAAGAGCAAAGAAGAATTACAGAGCGGGTGCATACTGCTATCACAGGGGTGAAGGGAACATGGCTGCAAAGAGTTCAGGTAGAATCCTTATGTTGTTGGCAGAGATAAGGTCTTCAAAATGACAGAAAATAATTGCCTAATAAAGAGTTATAGTACTGCCCTAAGCTGCAGAACGAAACAATTATTTTTATGTAGCTCCTCATCTTCAGAATCTAAAATCCTCTTTGTTGTTGTCTCATCCTCCCCTTGATCTTTGAAGACTTTTCCCTGTATATTTAGCAAGGTTGTTTTGTTTGTTTTCTCTGCCCCAGCGCTCTCTCTGTGCTGCCCGTGGCTCGCTCCTGCAGGGCTGTTACCTTCGTGCCCGTACCAGGGCACCGTGTGCCGGGCACTGCAGGCAGCTGTTCCCCAGCACAGCTGGCACATTAACCCGCGGCTGCCCCCGCGCTCTCCCTATCCTCACAGGGCAGCACAGCTCACCGGCATCCCCTGACGGATGATGCAAAAGGAGAGCAGATTAGAGCACCAGGAGACAGGAGAACGACTCTCAATCTGATTACTTTAGGCAGAAGGGATTTCATGTGATCCTAAGATGCAGCTGCAGTATAAAAAGAGAGCCACTTCTCCATGTCTGTCACAGGGACTGCAAAATCCCAAATGAGCAGAGACACTGTGGGCAGTTGCTCATTTAATTAACCTGCCCCCACTATCAGGTTCCAGGGTCTAATGTCATTTGATAGAGTTTTCACTCTGCTTCTTAGATGAGATCACCCATGAAGACAGTGTGTAGGCTGGATCTATACTGTATTTCACATGAGAGCCCAAACTCAGCTCATCTCCAAAACAGCCTGCATTTCTCTCTCCAGAGTGCAGCAACGGAGAAATGAAAGCTCAAGCCTTTATTCTGCTGCTCAGTATGATGGCTGCAGCCCTGGTAAACTTCTATTCCTCAAAATGACAAATATTTCTGGGTGTGCCCTAACACAGCTATCTGTCTCACAGTCTAAGTTTTATGTTGGAGGATATTTGCAGGTTCAAATTCCTGACCTTTTTTCCTTAGGATTTTTAGAATACCATGTTTTATAAAATTTTGAGACACATTCATATACATCTACCTCTAATATAAAATGGGAAGTTTCATATTCTGTCAAGTAAACAAAATATGAGTTGAAACTCCCTGGTGTTGGGGAATAAAGCATATTAGCCAGTTCAGTCCACTCCCAATGGGTACTGAAAAACTTATGCACTGTTTTTTAGTGGATGCAGCAGCAGAGAATATTCCCTAAACCTACACACCTATGGAAGCCTTAACATTTCCAATGCATAATGTGTCTTTTAAATTTAAGAACACTGCAAATAACAGACTTGCAGTATAGTTGTCACTTGCCTTATCTCAGTGAGAGAGCTCTTTTTTTCCTCTATTTTCCTGATTAGGAAAAAAAGAAAACAATGCAGCTGAATAAAGAATATAAAATAGACAATTTAACCTACAAATTTTACCCTAACTTACTCAATGTTTATTCTCTGCTTTTAGAATACTGATAAGAAGATAACGATTTCCTGAGTATATTCATTATCACCTCTCTGGGTCATTTCTTAGAGTATTTAAAATTCATTATTCACTCTGTACAGTTTGCTACTGGTCACTCAAAGCACAGAGCACGTTGTCTGTTCTCTGACTAGCAGAAGGAAAAGAAGAAAAATGTTCGTGGACATGTAAAAAAAAAAAATAGTTCTATACATGGTAATACCCACTTGTTAAATTCTTTCTACAGCTACTCGTGAAAATAACATTTCTATTAGAAAGATGATTGACAAGAAGAGAGCCTAATAATGGGAACCAAAATGCATTAGTTTTGAAGAAATATACTCTGAAAGTGATATTCAATATCTCTCCAAATTAGGAAAACAAACTGTCCATGATATCCATGGAAAGGTCTGGCTCTGGCTAACAACATTCTGTGATAAAGGCAAACATTGTACCTGATTGCCACCAAGTACCAGATTTTCCCAAGGATTGGTTAGTGAACTAAATATGGATAACTGACTATTCAGAAGGTTTGAGGTGGCTTTTGTTGCCACAGAAAAAAAAAAATAGAAAGATTACAATAGACATTGGAGACCTTCCAGACAGCTTTTTTTGTGTCCTATATGCTTTGTTAGGGATTAATACTTTAACCCTTGCAAAGAGAAGACAAAATGCCAAGATGTGTGAGCACAGAAGCACAGTAAGGAGCAAGAAGGTCATGGATTCATAAAGGCTAAAGAGAAAATCTTTAAAATCTGAATAATACAATTCTGGGCTCATTGATTTTAATAGACTTTGGATCAGGCCATTATTTCTGTTGTGGTGACAATATCTGTATAAGATATTCATTTTTATAATCATGACAATGAGTTACTGTTTGATAAGTGCTTTTAATTTTAAAGGAAAAAAAATATGTCAGTAATTAAAGATTATCCCTTGGCATTAATTTTATAAAGTATGCCGTAAAACTCTTTTTCAAATTAAAACAGAAAATCTAGGCCAATGTAGTGCCAATGAAGAGCTTGGTATGAGTTAACAACCCTGCTGAAAGACAAGGAGGAGACAGCTCAACACCCTGTTTAATTCTGACCCCATAGTGATCAACCTTTTCTTAATGGTGCCCTCTCAAGGTACATCATCCAAAAATACATTTCAGCTTCACTGCAATCCAGATTTCTGTCTCTACCAAATAATTTTTCTGTGCTAGGCTGATAGTATGAAGGGCTAGTATAAAACCATTTACCTCTTTGTCAGCCACTTTAGGTTGACAGCAATTGAAAGATGTTTCTTGAGATTTAATTTTTTTTTCTTGTTACCTGAATTTACAACGGATAGAATTTCAAATACCTGATTTATTTTTGCAAAGAAGGGGAAAAACATGAATCTCATTCCATGACTTCTCTAACCAAATAGTAATGAATGCCTCTTTCCCCCACTTGAAAAAACACTAAGTGAAATGCTTAATGCAAGTCAAAATGGCAAAAAAAACCCTAAAAATAAATTTTAAAAAAACCCCAAAACCAAAGAACCTGAAGATTTTAGCTGTTAGCATTATTAATGCTAGAGAAAAATCAGAAAAAATTAAAGGCAATTTAGAACTGTTGGTCTTATATCTGCTTGGTAGAAGGAGAAAAGATATAGACATAGAGTATTCAAAGGAACACAACCTTTCTGTGACAGCATTTCTCTAAGTCAGGATTCAGGTCAATTGCCCACAAATGCATTGATCCTAGTTATGGCACTGTATGAAGAAGGATTAGCAAGTTACAATTTTGAATGGGCTTTAAAATTGATGATGTCTTGGAGATGTCTCTGGGATTTTCATATTTCCCTGCTTCCCAAGGCAAAACTCAGCCAAGGAATGGAGAAGCCACTAGCCTGGTTTGCTGCCATCACACCCAGGGGATGTTGGCTGGAGGGAACAGGCAGTCATCTGCTAGCAGGAAGCTCAGTGGCCCTTCCTGGTTGATTTGAAGACTAAGAAATCTGAGGAGGAGGGAATCAAATCTGAATAAATTCAAAACGCTAAATCTAGCTCATAGAAGCAAACACGGGGCCCAAAATCCAGATGTTTTCCATTAATGCAACCAAGGAGCTGCATCTGGCAGCTGGATCACAGTGAAAAATGCCTATGAATATAAGTAATAGGAAGTTAATTGTGTTCATTTAAGTAATGTGAAGTGTTGATTTAAGTAATAGGATGATATAATTATTTGTGTTTGTTTTAAGGATGATTTCAAAGAAATAGGTACAAAAGAAAGCACCCTTTAGTCACAAATATAAGGGATTTTGCTACTACCTTTTGTGAACATGAACAAAAATGCATATATGCACATATTTTTCTACACAAACACTTATTGCCAAAGATGGAGAACAAAATTAGTGTGTGGGCTGTGAATCAATGGCCATTTGCCATTCTTTTAGTCTTGAGCAACTTTGCATGGATTCAATCACTGCTAACTTCAATACCCACAATATACTGTGAAAGTTACTAATTTTCTCTTTCTCAGATCTCAAGAATGAAGATTTCCTCATCTGTTTTTATGTGTATGGTGATTTACGTAGAAATTATACAGTCAAAAGACAAAAAATACACACAAAAAAAAATCACATGTCATAAAAAACTCATAGTATATCTTCTCTCAGCCTGAGGAGAAATGACAATTTTCCACCAGAACTAGTGAAGTAGAAATTCTGATTTATTGATCTTTGAGGTCAGATGTAAATATTTTCAGTTGGCTTGTTGATTTTTGTTGTTCTTGTTTTGTTTTCTGTTGCCCTTTTGAATTTATGGAAAGTAAGGTCAAAGTGTTAATGCATTAATTCTGTTGGTATTAAAGAACCCATTTTACATCTTTCTGAGTATCCTTGGAAGCTGACATTCTGTTTAATATCTGTATCAGTCATCTCTAGAAAACAATGTCGTGGTGAAACTTCAAACTGTCATAGGATAGCAGACAGTTGTGGTCCTGTTTTTCACTTTAACAGAGTTTCACCAGGAAAGGATAAGAGGAGAAAACCCTGAAGGGGAGAGAGATAAGTTTGCTTTCTTGAAAAAAATGTCCTTTATTAAAGACTCAAGCTTCAACAAATCTGATGGAATTAAACTTTAGCAGTGTGAACACCACTATTTTTTATGGCTAGCAGCAAGTTCCAACTGAAAGGCAGGTAACTAGTATAATAGGCTTATATCTGTTATTCTGGCTTTTTGCACACCAAGGACTTAATTATCAGAGGACACGTAATTTTGAGGTCCATTTTCCTGTAATTTAATTTTTTCATGCCCAAATCACTATTTCTTTTCAGAATAGTTTCATGACATTGCTGTATTGCAATCCTTAGGTACCATATTAAACAGAACCAACATTATTACTGGTTTACGGTTGGTAAAATAAAATTGTGCCCATGTTTCCAAGATGTTTGTTTCTCTTAAGTGCTTGGATTTGCAGTTTCCCAAAATAAGAAGAAAAAGCAACTGTAATCTCCCTCTTGAGATAAGACTTTTACTTCAGTAAAATTTTACTAAATACATTTTAATGTTCATATTTTCTTTGTCTATGTACTATATATTTACTTATATTTCTATTTATGTAAGCCTTATACACACATAGATTTATAAATCAACTGTATTTTGACTCTATTGTGCTTTTCAGACCATTGATCCAGATTGAAAAGTACTACTTGATATTTCTTAGAGTGAAATCCATCGTTGTGTGATGGTCTACAGACTACTTGAGGCTCACTTATTTCAGGGTTTAAGTAGCACTTCGGTGATGCATTGCCTTGCACAGATAGAATTTTACCTTTAAAGAACATCCCACGTCTTTTCTTGTGATAGTTTAACTGTGCAGTAGGACTGTAAGTGTTTTGTGAGATAATACTGTAAAATGGGATGTTTCCCTCCTTCTCAGTTCTATATATTTTTATTCTGAGTGGACTCTTTTCCTATTTGAAAGAAGAAAAAGGGGGAGGATTTTAAAGCAAAACATAGTCTTTCATTCTTTCCATTACCAACAGTGCTGATAAGACAAATCTCATGAGAAGTGAGGGGCAAGCTGATGTGTAAGGAAGAGAATCAACCACATTTTTCCTTAATTATGCTATTGTGCATTCCTGATAGCAGAAATATCATGTCATTTTTCAGGAAACCAAATACAGGAACATTCTGAAGGGTGGCTAATGCACACAAATTTATTTTCACCACAGCTGGTCATAGCACTAGGTTTTCTTTTTTCCTCAGGAAAACAAAGCATCTTTTATCTACCATCATCTTCAAAAAATACTGAATAGATACTGCAATTCCCAGGGCATAGGAAGTTGAAATAAGATTAAGATTAGAGAAATGTGTGTGAAAAGGCACTAATTGAAGAACAGGAGCACTGAGAAGAAAGGATTAAACAGATTATAAATCTAATGTATAGGGAATTGCTTCATGTATGACTATAGTTACACAAAATGAATGCAGGGGCTACGTTGTGCAGGGGCTTCTGTGATGGCTGAACAACTCTCAAGACAAAGCAAAAAAAAAAGGGTTTTTTCCAATATTTTTGGTCCTTAATATATCCAGGTATTGTGCTCCTAACTGACGATATAAGAGAAAGTTGGGTGAAGTGAATTTTAGATTACCTGTCAGAATTTATTTCCATAAAAATAAGGCAAATTGTTCCAAGTCCAGATGAGCAGTTTCATTACCTATGTAGCTTTCTGTCTATTGATCTGTAAAGTTCTACAGTTTTTCTACCCTGTGAACATTTAGATAATAAAATATCTTGTACTAGTTCCAAAATTCGTGGACATATTAATAATTATGGGCACAAAATCTTGATGAAATTAGGTTCCAGAATTTAGCAGCTAGGGGTGTTTCTGAGAAGCCATTCAGGGCATTTTTAAAACTTAAGATATTTCCTGAAGGAAGAAAATTTCATGAAAGTCTAGATGTGTGCTATCCTAAAAAATATCAACTGCCAAAAATAAATAAATGACCTGGCAAACAGCGAAATATAAATACTATGTGCATATACACACCTGCAGAGTAGATAAGCAATATTTATTCTCACTCATATATAAATTTTAGATAAACTGAAATAAACCTCCCATGTCAATTACAGATTCACAGATACTGCACTTCTTTCTTTCAAAAGACGATTTTTTGCAAATCATGCAGAATGAGAACACAGAATCATGCACACAGAGAAAGCAGTAGTGGAAAATATCCACCACCACATAATTTATTTCAACCTATTTCATATAAGCCAGAAGGTAAAGTTCATTTACTCTCATGGCTACAGTGTTGCTGCTGGTATCAGATTATCAGAGATAGTAACAAAAATTCAGATCCTGGTAATATACCCAAACCACTCATGGCATACACCTAATTTCTGTACTGGGTAGTAATAAACAGATATTTACACTCTATGACTTTCCCAGTTATTTACTGGTTTTGCTTGACAATAATTCCTTGATTTGGGCAAGCATGCAAAGAGAAAACAACCAAGAGATGTAAGGAGAAAATATCCAGACTCTGGCTGAGGTTAAGGACATTGTGGTGGATAATGATGGTTCACATGTTATGAAAGACTAGAATAATTAATTAAACCATTAGAAAACAGACTCATGAACATACCATCTGGAAGTGTTATTACATTGTGTGTCTAAATTATTCCCCTACGCCTAGCACAAATCTCTAAGAGTGGCAATTTAATTATAGAGAGGGTAAAAATTAAATTCTACAAACGATTGGAAGGCCTCCTCTCCAGTACTGTACCTACAAATCTTAGTAGAATGATGGTAGTTGATGAGTCTCTCTCTTATGCCAGAAAGATGAAAGCAAGCAATGACCCTAAGCAGCATTCACTATGGTGCTTTCCTGTGAAAACTGCCTGATGAAAAAGACCTGGGGGTGCTGGATCTACTTCAATCTACCAAATGAATTAATATTTCTACCCTAGTACTATTAAAAGTGCAGTGGTTGCTAAGTGAGGTTGCAGAGGGTAACGAAGAAGAGCATGTCAAAACCTGCTGCTTCACAATTCTCATGCCTGCCCTCCAGAACAGTTGTGAAAGTCAGCACACCCTCCACCCAGAAAAATGGATGAATGGACACCTCAACAGTAAGAGACATCTCAGACTACTGCCAGGCTTCTTTGTCTGGCAATAAGAGACACCTCAGACTGCCAGAACAGCTTTGAATTTGCTTGGTGTTTGGCATGTTGCTGTTCCTGTTTTGGATTTTTGGTTGGTTGGTTGGTTGGTTGGTTGGTTGATTTTTTTGGTTTCGATTTTTGTGTCTTTGCTCTCTCTGTTAGAAGGCAAAATGAGAAGCAGAAATAACACAGTAAGGTGAGAAAAATCAGTCTGTTGGCAGTTTCAACATGATTTTTGAGATCAGAGATACCAGGGAGGAACAGGCACTGGGTAAGTACTGGAGTGTGTTCCAGAACTTTCCAGGTTTCTTTATCAAAACCTGCAAAATGGAAGAAAACAAAGAGTAAAGTTATTATAATAAGAACAGGCACACTCACAGGCACATGTGTGTTACTCTTATGAAAGGGCTGTGATTTGGGTCTTCAGTCTCATGTCAGGGGTAACGACCTAAGCAACAAAAAGAAAACCAGCATCACCAAATGTGGTTCCCAAATGGAGTTCTCCAGATGCAACTTTTCTCTTGTTAGGCTGAGGTTATTGGTGGCACTTCAAGCCCATCCTGTCTTTTCTCTTTGCTAAAAGCTGCATCTGTTTACTTAGGGAACAATGAGGAAACATGGTTTGATAGTACCCTTGCTTGTAAATACACTCCACTGTATTCCTGTATTGTTTGTTGTTTCTGTAGAGTCATAAGAAGTAATTCAGTGCTATAAATCACTCAGAAATAAGGAAGAAATTTCACCAGTATTATTTAGACTTAGGTTTTGCAGGTCCACATTTTCTCTTATACGTATTATTAGTTGTTTCAGATTAAATGAAAGCTGAAAATATTTTGGTTGAATGAAAAAGGTGCTGCACTACCTGATTTAAAATTCAACCCACTTAAATACATAATAAAAAGTTAATTGTGTGAGCCACAAACCTTTTTAGTAAAAACTTTTCAAATTTTATGCAAACAAGCCAAGTGTCAAGTGAGCATTCTCCAGAAATAAAGATATTGTTTTTATAAAAGTGAAGGCTTTAGATTGATTCCCTAAATAATCCCAGTCCAACGAGTTCTTGAAAAAAAAACCACCTACAATAAAAAAGTGTTGAGTGAAGAAATGGAAAAGTGCAGGAGAGCAGTGTGTATGGAGTCAGAGAATTGTTAGCCTCCCCACACTTTGCTGAACAGATCTTAGTAACCTTTAAAGTCCAATTTAATTAATGGTGTGCAAAAGCAGAACAGAGCAACAAAGACCCTCTTTCACAGACATGAACTTGTATAATTGCACCTTATAGTGGCTCCCCTGCAAGTGCCCCTTGGAGTTGGGTCTGTTTGTTTACATTTGCTGGTTGTTTTTCAGAAGGAGCTGTAAAAGGCATAATCACAGCAGCAACACCGACCAATGCTATTAACTCTGCTTTGTAAACCCTTGATGTAGCTCTGACACTCAGTCTTACTAACTACACAGTAGAATTTAAGCTGGATCATTTAAATAATGATAAAGCTGTCAAGACTGATGTGATTTTCTTCTTGAGCAATTCACCTTCTATTACGGGTTTTATTGTACTTTATAGTGGGCATCTGTAAATCTGAGGATCAGCTTAGCTCCCTAATTTACACCCATTGCACGTACTACATGGTTTTAACTGACTTACTTTAGAAGGATTCACAGTAGTTGCTAGGAAACCTTTCTGTGTTCTTTTCACTTCTTATATAGCATTAGCTTTTCAATTGATAAGGCTGTACCTTTAGGTACAGAGGGATTTAAGCAGAATCAAACAATGACAGTAGGACTGCAGCATAGATAAGCCAAAAAAAAAAGGCGGGGAGGGGGCGTGCAAATCCTTGTTCTTTGTACAGGTAATACAGAGGATTAGAGCAAAAGAAAGGACATTGCACATTTTCCATGAATATTTTTTAAAGACATTCTGCATCATATTAAGAAAAGCCACAAAACAAAACTTCTTACTACAGTTTGTAGTTTATAAATTTGTAAATGACTGTAGCAGAGAAGCCATTTCATTGTGCTGCATTTGTTACGTGGCATGTCTTCCCGGGGATAATTTCCAGTGGTAATATTGTAAAGCATTTTTTTGTGTGAGAGAAGAACTCCCGTGCAGCTTTAAGGAAGTAAATGCTTTTGCCAGAAGTCTGTCTCTTGCAAACACATTTCCACTAAGATAACACAGTTAAGTCATACTTTTTCCTGCTGAAATAGCCTGACAGATGTCCTCAGGTTAGCAGACATACAAGCCTATGTGTGAACAACATAGAGACAGGTAGAGACTGGAGAGATAAAAGAAAACTTTACCCTTATCTACTATAAACTGCATTATCTTACTTCTTGTCATCTCTAGTGGGATACAATAGTTTCTTTTTCATTAGAAATCTTTTCCCAATCAATTCAATCAATCTGGTGCACAGCAGTAATTGTATTACTTTTAGATGCAGATTTTCCACTATGCTGTGTTTTTTCTTCCCTGAAGAATCCCATCTCTTTTCAAAAGTTTCAGGTGTTATTTGAGTAGGAAAACTGTGAAGAGCCCACGACACTTCCCCACCTGCACACATTCTTGTTCCCACCACATCCCAGTGCCTCTGTCCTCAAAGCCTGAGGGTGGCATTCAGCCAGGATCCTGGTACACTCAGTAGTCTGAACCACAACCATCTTTTAAGAGGTCTTATAGTAAATGGAAAAATAGTAAAGACTTTTTTTTTTTCCCCTTCACAATTTAAAGAGGAAACATAATTAATTTTTCGTTTGTTTTGTTTTGATGGGGTTTTTTGTCCTATACTGTCTCATAGAGGTTAGAGAGCTTCTTAAGATGACAGATTCACTTCAGAAAAGAATCTAACTTATTTCTTCTAATAGCTTTAACTCAAGACTCTTGGGCTAGCAAATCTGGGTTTGCATTAACACTGTCTTGGGTAGAGTGAGTTTTTTAAACACCTATTTTCTACCAGTCAATATTAAAAAAGGAGAGAAAAGTATTCCCCAGCATCTTGCTTTCAAAACAGCCAAATCAGGGAACATAAAATCATGAAAAATAAAAAGGCTATCATATCTTTGGTCCTAATATAGGCTGAAAAATAAATAATTAAAGCAGTAAGACAAAACTATGAATAGTATTTCATAAGTGAGTCTATAGCTCATGAAGTTTAAAGTCAAGCAGGACACTGACAGAAATAGGGCTACACTCTTTAGATCATTAACATCAACCAGTAATGCCTGTGCCAAATTCTTACCAACCTCTTTGAAAGGTGCATTTCAAAAGCAAACATCACCTCAGAGGAATTTGGAAACACCTTGCTATAAAAGAGAATCTGCTACCTCCAATCATAAAGAATATCCTTTCAATTTAAAACATTAATCAATTCTAATTGTAGGTGGTGTGTTAATGTTTTAGTCATTCATCATTGTCCCTTTTCCCACTACTGATAAAGAGTCATTTAAGAGTCTTTAGTACTCAATAATGTTGTAGCATCAAAACATTCACATATATACTGCAACTAAATCATCTCAATGCTTTTGAGTCAGCTAAAGGGATGGACTTTTAAAAATCTTTTGTTGAAAAGCACTTGATACAGTCTTTCCTCTTTTTGTGTAACTATTTTCTAAAATACATTCTGTCTTTTAATAACCTTTGGAATAGGGACAATAGTTTTATATGCAAAATGGTAATATCAATCTCTGAGTAATGCAAGTTAAAAGTCCTTACCCCATTTCCAAGACAAACTCCTCATTTAAGCATCACAGTGCTGCAAAACTCCTTTAGCCACAAGATGAGACAGAAACCTTCCTATTGCTATTGTGAAAGGCAGGCTAAGTTTTAAAAGAGCTGGTAGAAGTTATGTAAGACTTCTTTCATTACTGTAAAGCTAAAATTATTCAAAAGTTTTACACTGGTTATTACTTCCCATTGAGGTGTCTCTTTCCCCTTGAAACAGTGGAAGTAACTGAAAAGACAAAAAGGAAACAAAAGGACCACCAAAGCCAAAATACCCCCAGCAATACAAACCCCAGATCTTAAAAAAACAGCTCTCCATGCAAGATATGCTCTTACCAACTCTCCTAAGGGTCATTCTGAAAGTGGCAGAAGGAAGAGTACAGCACAGAGGCCAATTCCTCCTGTATCATCACAACCGACTTTGCATTGGATGTTTTCTGTTATTCTTCTGCTTATTTCCCAAAGGTCATATAAATTATTTTGCATATCATTGACTGATGTTGCTAACAATAAAAGAGAAATAAGGTGGAAGAGGAAAAGGGGGCTGTAAACGTGATTTGAAAGAGTCGAAATAACTCTTAACTTGAAAAGGAATTTTTATCATTCACAGGTGGAAGTTTAGAAAATAAAATTCCGAGTAAAGGTTACTTTCAGCTTTTGGTTAAATAATTTGAATCACATTGACCTGGCGAGATCTCTAATAAAATATGTAGATGAGTCTACACTTAAAATGCAGAAAGACAGCAAAAATCCCCACTAGGACTGATGCAAAACAATATAGAAAATCCAAATCATAACAAAAGGAAAAGTAGAAATGAACATACCTAGAATAAAATTAGCCTGTTTCTCTTTATAAAATAGAGGGAAATTGTACTAGTTAAAAGTATGCAGGAAGCACTGCTTTCACTCAGCACTGTGGAATATTGAAAAGCACTCTGAAAATATAGAGAACTTCACTAAACTAGCTCTTATCTACTTTGTGCCCATCTTCCTTAGAAGGAGATATACAAGGCTGTGAAGTACCATGTTCTTCCAAGAGGAATGACTGAGGAATATTGCTGTATATCTTAAACCAGTAATGATAGACAAATAACTATGATTTTGTATGGAACTAGCTTATGCTATGCAGATAAAGAAAAGAATAATCCAGCACCCTTGCTTGCTGTTTGGTCTATCAAGTGTAAGTTAATGCTAAAAGATCAGTGGTGAAGTGGAGTCTTCTGTTTAATTTCTGCTTACCAAAACTACACCTCACATTCCTTACTTTGCTTTTCTTTAAAAAAGTATAAATATGCTGTGTAAAAAAGAATAGTTTAATTAAGTCTTAAAATTGCACTTGAGGAGAATATGACTGCTGGACCAGTCTCAGTTCCAGGTTCTCTTCTCTGCTTACTATAGTATAGTACCAAGAAAATGAAAACAAAGCAGAAATCATATTCTTATGTACCATGATAGCTTTCACTTGAATATCCTACTAAGAGGTCTCATTCAGCCAGTCACACTGTTTCTATCAATACAAAGATATATTAGTGCATTAACTCTGTAAAAGATACATCTGAAATACCCAGAGACCAGCAATCCCTTCAACATTACAACCTACATGCTAGATGAGTTTATTAACCCATTAGTGGCATTCCTTTACTTCCAAATGCCTTTTTGGTCTCTTAGAAGCAAAATTTATAATTTTTCATTTATTATAAGTTTATTTTATAACGATTCATTCCAATTTTTAAGATTACAGATTGGAGAAGAGCATAACTTTGACATCATAACTCTTACTTTTCCCTTTTGTGGTTTTTAAATATCTAGCAGCTGCTCTGCAGATTTCTCATCTTTCACAGCTTCTGCTGCACCACCAATGCATTAACAGAACTTGGCTTTTTTTTCTATTCTGCTAGTCTCAACTGCATTCCCCACAGTTCAAGGCTGTCAGATATTAAGAAGTATTCTCACCCTTCAGAGAAATGTTACCAATGCAAAAAAAAAAAAA